>CM043703.1:71038226-71638226 GCA_023935145.1 Bretschneidera sinensis | reverse complement strand
CTAACACAATGTCATAACAATAATTAATAAGAATGAGCTAGGTGACCCTTTATATAGCCACCCACTTCTTGGTCATTCTTGAGATTCAATCCTCACCCTTTGATCATGATTCCCACTTAATCATGGCCCCCATCACTCCTAAGTGGTGCTGTGCATTTTAACCTTGCACCCACGCACCTAAGAGAGGCTTAAAACAGGCTGTCCATGTATGCAGTATTTTGCCTAGTGCTTAGGTGCTCAACAGGGCGCAGTGCAGTGCTGGGTAGAGTGCCTTTGCACACTCCCTGGGTGGTGCGCCGCTGATGGAGGAGCGGTGAGGTGCTGGTGCATTTCAGGAGGCATGCACACTGGGAGGTGCGATGTTGAGCTGTGCGTGGTGCTATGCTGGTGCGACCTTGGAGTCCCCATTCTGTAAGGTATGGTGTTGGAGAAGGAGGGGCGCGGCACACACTGATGCTGCCCTCTTCTCCCAGTTGTGCTGACACCCTTCTGCTTGTGTGCAGAAGTGCACACACTAGTGCGCCTAGCCTTACCTTGCTCCAAAGTGATGCACACATATGTGTGCAGTCTTCTAACTTGCTGAACTTTAATTCTCCACCCTTGGTTTAGACTTTAACCATCTTTGAACCATGTTGGGACCTGCTTAAATGTTAGACAACTACCAATAATTGCTCCCAAAAACCCTCCAGATCTGCTCCTAGATGATCCCCAAAGCTGAAGTGGAGTGGGCCTTTTATAGAGAAACTCCATGAGTGCAATGTGTCTCCAATTCTCTATGGGATGTGGGATACAGAAATACATTTCCAACCGATGTGGGATGTGGGATTTAAGCCTTCACATGCCCTTCAAAACTTCTGCCCATGCTGAAATCTCGCACAGCTTGACCTTTGTCTACTAAAACTGCCATAACTTTCTCTAGAAAAATCATATTTACAAATCGTAAAATTCTCTAGAAAATAGACATCCGGATCTTTCCAAGCACATATGGCTCATCTCCTAGTACTTCCCGAATTATTACAGTTTTAATCTGTAAAAATCACTTCTGCCACGCTGAAATCACGCACAGCCTGACCTTTGTCTACTAAAACTGCCATAACTTTCTCTAAAAAAATAATTTTTATGGGCCGTAAAATTCTCTAGAAAATAGACTTCCAAATATTTTAAGCATATATGGCTTATCTCCTAGTTCTTCCTGAATCAATACAGTTTAAACTGCAAAAATGATTGATCTATACGGGCAATTCTGGCAATTTAGTGAAACTCCTTTCCAAGTGCTTGTGAAACTGTAAACCAATGAAAAAAAACTCAAAGTAACAAATTCCTAAGCTAACCAATGTAAATTAAGGGGCCAAAATATGCAATATTTGGCACTCATCAAATACCCCCAAACTTACATTTTGCTAGTCCTTTAGCAAAACCAAATAAAAAAAACTAAATGAAAAACAACGAGCACAAAGATAAATCCATCATTCATGGTATCCTAAACTTTAAACATCACACAAAACCATGATATTCAATCATGAGCAAGCTTAAAATGTAAACTCATCTTCACAATGAATAGGAATTTTAAATTTTAATTACTTACAAAAGGCAGGCTAAGGCATCACAAGTATGATTCAGTGTAACATGAATTAGCATATAAAGATAAAGCTTTCAAATAACTTCAAAGTGCAATGTTTCCATGTCTCAATATTCACAGAATTTCTCATCAGAATGAACAACGATGGCACAGTTTTATTTGCCTCTCTCTTTTATTATAAGGCTCTGCTATGTTTAGTTCCCTTAAGCTTTCTAATTGACCCATGTAATGAGTGTTGAGTCCATGACTCCCAAACCAGATGGTTTTAGGGCATTAGGTGTAAAGACACCCCTAAGGACTTACTAACTCGAGTCAAAAAGGCTACGAAACTAAATTTTCCTTAATGCTACCAAGCAAAATTCCCACCTTTTGACGTAAACACTCACTGCTTACTGAGGCAAGAGGTCTAGTTACTCAACAGAAATTTTCTCAATGATCATTATAAATAAAATTCCCACCTTTTGAAATGAACACTCACTGTTTACTGAGGCAAGAGGTCCAGTTACTCAGCAAAAATTTTATTAGTGATCATCATAAGCATTTTTCTTTTTTTTGTGCAAATTTTTTTTTTCAAAGTGTTTATCCAACAAGTCATCTAGTTTCAGTTGAGTCATGGAAATATACACTTTAAACTCACATGTCATACCTCACAATATTTTATGCTAATGTGCTCGTGTCAGATTAGATCAAATATGTGAATTCTCAAATGCCTAAAGTAAGTAACAAAATTTTAAAACTCTATCATCAAATCATGTGTTCAAGATTTTAAGCTCACTAATGTCATCACATCACAGTATTCGTTTAGATAAACCAAAATTTTTTAGAACAATATGAACATGCATTTATCTTTTCAATAATAAATAAAAAAAAACTAGGACAAATTGTTTGTGAATGTGTCTCTCATACCCCTAAACTTAAATTACACATTGTCCCCAATGTGTGAACAACATGGAAAGAGCTGACTTGGGAGATGGAGAACTAGCTGGGCTGACATGGCTCATAGCGCACCCCCAAACTTGAATTGATGAGCATATTTGTCCCTGAAAAAGAAATACGAAGGTAATACTGGAAAACAACAAAATACTAATAATAAACAAGAAAAAGAAATATGAAAAATAATAAAAATAAAAGGATATGATGTGGAGTGCCTCCCATGAGTGCTAAGTTTAACGTCTTTAGCCAAACGCTCTTATTCCCTCCTAGAAAAACATAAGTTGAATGCATCAGCAACTGCTTCACTGCCAAATTTGGTGCTTGTATGCTTTGGAGAGGCCTCAAGGATGTGCATAGCTTCAATGATGTTATCAATAACATCTATAAATTCCAGCTCAATATCTACTCTTGTGAAACCATGGGTGAGGATGGACTCCAATAGATTAAGGTGATGGACCTTTTCCATGAGTGAGTCAATCATGTATGCCTGGTGGCTCTCGTCATCATCTTCTGATTTGTTCGTTGTTGGGATGTGTAATGACTTACCACTTCGTGTCACAATGGCATTCACATCCTTCAAAATATTTTGTGCCATATGTTGACCATGGGGTGTGGGCTGAGCTTGAGAAGGGAACTTACCTCACTCATTCACTCTCAAGAAGCTCATTAATTTGGACACTTGGCTCTTTATCTCCTTATTTTCTTCAACAACCTGTGCAATCAAATATTCCCATCTTTGATTAGTCTTACCATGTGCCTCAATAAAAGCATGCAAAATGTCTTTTAAAGGACTCTTAGAAGATGCACGTGCATGATATGGTGCAGGATATGATCTAATGGGTTGTGCAGGCAACTGGTTTTCAGACTTCCAGCTAAAATTGGGGTGATTGTGCCACTCCGGATTATAAGTATCAGATAAAGGTGAAAAAGGCTTCTTGTACATACCTAAGGCATTACATTGTTCCTCATACATCCCTCTCATCTCAGCAAATGTGGGATACTCTTGGGCGAGATGATGTACCCCGCCACACACAAAACATGGTCCAAAAGACTTTACATGATTAGCCACGTGTGTTGGCTTTAAACCCCTAGTTTTTAACACATCTAGCTCCCTAGTGAGCATCTCGACCTTGGCCTTTAGGTTATCCTCTTCCCTAAGATGGTAAATTCCACCACCATTTAGGTTTCCTGCATGTCGTGACCTATTAGTGCTTTCAGTAGCACTAGGTCGAGTCAAAGTGTGAGCCTTTTCAGCAAGCTCATTGAGGTATTCTATGGCCTCATCAGGATCTTTTTGTAAGAACTCGCCATTACACATCATCTCCACAAATTGGCGCTCTCTATATGTAAGTCCCTCATAAAAATAGTTCACTAAGCGCCAATTCTCATACCCATGGTGAGGGCACATACTCAACAACTCCTTAAATCTCTCTCAAGACTGATACAAAGACTCACTGTCCTTTTGTGCAAAGGTGGAGATTTGCCTTTTTAAAGCATTGGTCTTATGTTGGGGAAAGTATTTATTAAAGAAGACCTGAGCCATCTCATTCCATGACCCAATAGATCATGGTCTTAGTGAGTATAGCCAACTCTTAGCTCTATCCTTCAAAGAGAAAGGAAAGAACTTAAGTCTCATAATGTCATCAGTTTCATTTTGACTATGAAAAGTTGCAACTACTTCCTCAAACTCCCTAATGTGCACATATGAGTTTTCATTTTCAAGCCATGAAACGTAGGGAGCAACTGTATCATCCCTGTTTTAAGATCCAGTTGGCGAGTGTTAGCTGGAAACATGATGCATGATGGTGTGGCTATGCGTTTAGGGTGGAGGTAATCCTAAAGGGTCCTAGTGGGTTGATCTCCATGTTCACTCATTCCTTCAGGACTAGATGGATTATCAAATAAAGGATCTAAAAAGTTTGGTTTTGGCTCTAGCATAGACTTACAAGAAAATCTACCTAAAGCGTCTATATATCTAGGCATGCAAGGTCACAAAATAATAATAATAATAATAAATAAATAAATAATACTATAAAAAGAAAGAAGAGAATAAATAAATAAATAATTCAGCAAGCTAAAAGAAGGAACGAAGTTACCGCCCTTACAACTGCTGAAAAGAAAAACTATCTAGCAATTCTTCTACCGTCTTCCCCAGCAACGGCGCCAAAATTTGATTACACCAAAAGAGTAACGCGGTAGTTGTAGCACAACTTTGGGGTGTCGATTCCATAGGGAGACAAATTAAAAGAATAATAGAAAGAACAAAGAAACTAAAGAATAATATCGAATGATTGATGGAGAATAAAGATTAATTTTAATTGTAAATTGAAGTAAAGCAAATTTGATAAATAGTAACATGTTGAGAATCCCTTGCGCAGATCCAGTATTTTAATTACTCTTAATTCATTGAATAACCAATTGGGGACTCAATTTCCAAAATTCCCTATCAGAAGATATAGATTTATAAACCAAGATTAAACCAAATGTAACCCTTTTGAAAAATCATTTACCATTTTTAAAATACATAAATTATTATCACTATTAAGAAAATCCAACGACGACAATATACTCAGGAAGCAATATTGCAGCAACGAACTAAATCAATATAGATAAATAATAATCCAAACATAATCAAAGAGTTAAACCATTCAATAGAAAAAGCATGACTGAATCTATAAACATAATAAATTCTAAGATTATTCGGAAAATAAAACATCACCAATGAATTTCAAATGATAAAACAATAGAGTTTTAGTAATTGAAACTCAAATACATATATTAAAAAAAACAAAAAATACCATTAACTGTGCAAGTTCATCCCTAGCCCCACTTGAGAATTTAGTTACCCATAAATATAATGGCCAACAAAAATCTCAAGGGAAAGATTTGATCTCCTCGTGAGCATCCCCCCTTGGTAGCAAAGCCTTGGAGATTCCCCAGCTTTCCCTGCAAAAGTCCTCCGGATTGCTCCCAAAAGCCTTCCAGATCTGCTTCCAGATGATCCCCAAAGCTGAAGTGGAGTGGACCTTTTATAGTGAAACTCCATGAGTGCAATGTATTTCCAATCTGATGTGGGATGTGGGATATAGAAATATGTTCCAACCGATGTGGGATGTGGGGTTTAAGCCTTCACATGCCCTTCAAAACTTTTGTCCACGCTGAAATCCCGCACAGCTTGACTTTTGTCTACTAAAACTACCATAACTTTCTCTATAAAAATAATATTTACGAGCTGTAAATTCCTCAGAAAATAGACATCCGGATCTTTCCAAGCGTATATGGCTCATCTCCTAGTTCTTCCTGAATTTAATCCGTAAAAATCACTTCTGCCACGCTAAAATCACGCACAACCTGACCTTTGTCTACTAAAACTACCATAACTTTCTCTAGAAAAATCATTTTTATGAGCCGTAAATTTTCCAAAAACTAAACTTCTGGATCTTTCTAAGCATATATGGCTCATCTCCTAATTCTTCCTGAATCAATACAGTTTAATCTGCAAAAATGACTGATCTGTACAGGCAATTCTGGCAATTTAGTGAAACTTCTTTCCAAGTGCTTGTGAGCCTATAAACCAATGAAAAACAACTCAAAGTAACAAATTCCTAAGCTAACCAATGTAAATTAAGGGGCCAAAATCTGTAATATTTGGCACTCATCAAGTACCCATTTGATTAATCTAGGCTTAGCATCTTTCTTAGCGAACAAATATCTCAAAGCAGTATGGTTAGTGAATACAATAACTTTACAACCAATCAAGTATGACCCAAACTTCTCTAAAGCAAATGTGATAGCTGATAATTCTTTTTCAGTAGTAGAATAATTTAGATGAGCATCATTTAAAGTTCTAGAAGCATAATAGATAGCATGAGGTACCATATTAACTCTCTGACCCAAAACAGCACCCAAAGAAAAATCACTGGAGTCACACGTGAGCTCAAATGGAAAGTTCCAATCAGGTGCCATCATAATCGGTGCAGAAGTAAGTAAAATTTTTAATTTGTTGAAGGCAGTCATGCACTCTTCTGTCCATACAAACTTAACATCCTTAGTCAACAACACACAAAGAGGTCTAAAAATCTTTGAGAAGTCTTTTATGAATCTTCTGTGAACTCTGCATGCCCTAAAAAACTTCTCACACCCTTAACTGATGTAGGAGAAGGTAATTTGGAGATGATATCGATTTTTTCCTTATCCATCTCAATGCCCAAACTAGAAATAACATGACCTAAAACAATACCTTGTTGTACCATGAATGACACTTTTCCCAATTCAACACTAAGTTACAATATTCACATCTCTTAAGGACAACCTGCAAATGGTTAAGACACTCATCAAAGTTAGAACCAAAAACACTAAAATCATCCATAAATACCTCGATGAATCTTTCCACTATGTCTAAGAATTCGCTCATCATGCACCTTTGAAATTGGCAAATGCATTACATAACCCGAATGGCATCCTCTTGTATGCAAATGTGCCAAAGGAGCATGTGAAAGTGGTCTTCTCTTGGTCCTCTTATGCTATAGAAATCTGGTTATAGCCACTATACCCATCTAGAAAACAATAATGGCTATGACCTGCTAACCTCCCTAACATTTGATTGATAAACAGCAGAGGGAAGTGATCTTTCTTGGTTTCCTTATTGAGCTTCCTGTAATCGATGCAGATTCTCCAACCTATGGTAATCCTAGTAAGAACAAGCTCATTTTCCTCATTCTTCATCACTATGATTCAACTCTTCTTAAGCACCTGAACTAGACTCACTTACTTACTATCTGAGATGGGGTAGATGATGCCAACATCCAATAACTTAAGAACCTCTGCTCTGACTACATCCTTCATATGTGGGTTAAGTCTTCTTTGTGCATCTCTGGTCAGCCTTACATTATCTTGAAGTCTTATTTGTGCATCTCTGGTCAGCCTTGCATTATCTTCAAAGAGGACCCTATACATGCACCTCGCTAGACTTATGCCCTTAATGTCAGCAATGGTCTACCCTAATGCAGTCTTGTGCTCTCTAAGAACTCTCAATAGCTTCTCTTTTTCCCCCAAACTTAAGTTTGCAGAAACTATCATTGATAGTGTCTGGTTCTCTCCCAAGTAAGCATATGTCAGGTGTTTAGGCAACTATTTCAATTCCAAATATGGTGCCTTGATAGTAAAAAGGATAAGAGTAGTATTAGTAGGCATAAGAGTTCCAAAGGGAGGTGTGTACTTACTTGGATAAAGCTTAAGAGCCTCAAGGGAGTGTACAGCCTCAATGATGTCAACATCAACACTTTCACAATCTTGCTCAATGTTAGGCATTGTGAGACTGTGAGTTATGGTAGCCTCCAATGGATCAATGCTATGCACCTAAAAGAATTTCTCAACAACACTTTGAACCACACAAATACTGAAGCAATCATGATTATCATATGGTAATTTTAATGCATTAAACACCCTAAACTCTATATTTTCACCATTTACTTTCATGCTTATAGGACCCTTTTTAACACATATTTTTGAATCAGCAGTACTCATAAAAGGTCTACCTAAAATAATGGGCAGAGATGATGGCATAGGTGATTCTTCCATATCTAAAACAACAAAAATAGCAAGCAAAATAAATTGATTTACCTGAACTAAGACATCCTCTACAATACCTCTAGGTCTCTTGATGCTTCTGTCTGCCAACATAATTGAGGTTGGTTGGAGTTCCCCCAAATTCAATTTCTTGTAAACCATATAAGGCAGCAAATTGATACTTGCCCTAAATCAAGCAAAGCATGTTCAAAGAGTTGGTCACCAATCCTGTAAAGAATAGTAAAACTACCTGCATCTTTTAATTTAGGTGGTAACTTTCTCAACAAGACTGCACTTACCTCCTCTGTCAATGCAACTTTCTCATATTCCTAAAACTTTCTTTTGTTAGTACAACAATCCTTTAAGAACTTGGCATAAGATGGGATTTTTTTTTAATTGTATTAAGTAAGGGAATATTGATTTCTACTTTTCTTAAAGTTTCAAAAATATCAAGACATTGTTGTTTTTTTTTTTTTAACAAACCTTCGAGGGAAGGGTGGCAATATCACCTTCTCTTTCTCACTTACCTTTGTGGAGGTCGTAGCTCATGTTGGAGGTGCTTCCACTTTTTTATCTGTCCCCATATTGTTGTCAATGACTTTACCACTCTTAAGGACTGTCACAGCCTTGAGCTTCTCTTGACTTCTTGGGTTTGGTATGGTATATGATGGGAATTCTCCTCTCTTTCTCTTACTCAGTTCCTTAGCCAATTGCCCTACTTGTGCCTCCAATCTCTGAATAGTCTGACTAGTCTAAGCATTAGTCTATTGTTGTACAGTCAAGAACTGGAGTATAACACCTTCAATATCGTTCTTTTTCTACTCGAGATTCTATTACACCACATGTGGTGGAGTCTGATAATTACTTCCTTATTGGAAATTCCTCTACTGCCCTTGTGGATTTAGAATGTTCTGATTATTACTCCAAGAAAGATTGGGGTGATTTCTCCACCCTTCATTGCAAGTATTTGAATAGGAGTTGTTCTTGGGAGGATAGTTTCTTTGTCCGACATAATTTTCATGCTCTTTCTCTATAAAAGAAGACATAGGACAAGTCTCAGTAGTATGATTAGAGTGAGAGCATATAGCACATACCTCGACTTTCGTAACTTGTTGAACTTGAGAAATGTTCTGGGTTGACATTGCTCTCACTAGCACATCTAACTTCCTCTCCATTGCCGCCATCTGAGTCTGGATTCCACCATTGGTGCTTACTTTATACACACCCTTACTTTTTACTCTTTGCCTCCCTCTTGATGAGAATTGTTGAGAATTTTCACTTAAGGTCTCAAATAGCTCAATAGCTTCCTCACTGTTCTTTTCCATAAGCACACCTCCATAGGCTGAGTCAACAAGACTTTTATTAGTATCATTTAAACCTTTTTAAAAAGATTGTACCTGATCATCTTGAGATAGATTGTGGTGTGGACACTTAAGAAGCAACTCATTGAAATGTTCCTATGCTTCAAAGAAAATATCTCCATCTTTCTGTTGAAGGGTTTGAATCTCCCATCAAAGTTGCCTTGTCTTTTGAGCTGGAAAAAACTTCTTTAGAAATTTAGTGGCCAACTTCTCCTAATTTTTAATGGAAACTGTAGACAAAGAGTTCAACCACATCTTAACATTATCTTTTAAAGAAAAAGGAAAGAGGATTAACCTGATTCCTTCTGGAGTTAAGACCTGGATATTCTTAGTCGTTCAAAGATCAAAGAAATCTCTTATGTCAAAATATGGATCCTCATAAGGTGTGCCTCTATAATTTGGTACCATACTAAGTAAATGAGGAGATAGATTGAAGTTGCTCTGCACAGTTAGTTGGTAGGCGATGCATGATGGTTGATTAAGGTTTTCTGGAATAAATGAGCTCTTCATTGGCTTTCGAACTGGTGGATTTTCTGCTTGTTCATCCTCCATTACTTCCTCAGATTTTGATCTTTCTTCTTTTTTAGATTCTCCTTTTTCCCTTAGACGTCATCTAAAGTTTCGTTCAAACTCTGGATCGTACACAATGATGGCTAAATTATGGGACCGACGACCTTGCATAAACGAAATTTCAATATATCATGTAAACAGTAAATATATATTTTGATTTTTTAATACAAAAATTAAACACAATTTAATGCAATCCTCGGTAACGGCACCAAAAACTTGTTATACAAATATCAACCTAAATAATAAGCTTCTAAATGTATGTTTTAACTCGCAAGTGCACAAGATCAAACAAATAGTATAGCTAGCAAATACGAGATCATTCCCACGAGGATTGGATTAATTATGTTTAAATATAATTTCCTAAAGCTTCTATCTAAATGAAACAAAAAATAACAAATTTGAATAAACAACAAAGATTGCACTAGTGAAAGAAAATCGTAAAATAGTTTTGAAACTAGAATTGAAATAATGAGAAAATAAGTTAAGGCTTCGATATTCACCACTAATCATCTTCTTTAAAGCAAACGACTTGCACAATGCTACAAACTAGATTTAGATGCTTAATTTTTACCAACCTAAGGGCATGATATTTACTCATTATGTTATTGATTTCCCTAAGCAACAAGTTAGGCATGGGTGTCTACTCTAACTCTTTCATTCTCAAAGTATTTAGCATGGTATCTACTAAGTTGCACTTCAAGAGAATAAAACAATAGAAATAAACAAATATCTAAAACCTTGAACATGGTATCTATTCTGGTTTTTCATGTTGATTAATCCCAAGAACCCATAATTGGTTCCTTCGTCATTTAGTGTAGGCACAATACTCGGTCATCTAAATTTACCTAGATGACAATCTCCATACAACACATGTATATGATGATCAAGCATAACACATAAACCATATAAAGAATGAAATAAAACCAGGAATTAATCAATTAAGCATCACAAAAAAATAATTTGTAACAAAGCAAATCAAAATCCTTAAGAAAACATGACTAAGGCTTCAATCGAGCCCTAACTAATATACTTAGTTACACATAATTCTAATGAAAAATATCCTCATCATAAAAAAAAAAATAGATAAAAGATAGAAAAGACAACTCCTCTATGAGATAATTCTTAAAGAACAAGAGCTCATTTTCACCCTTTACTAGTGACAACATGACTTACCAAAATGCTCAATTTATTTTTAAGAGTCTAGAAATGATGGGTTTTGTTGCACTCCTCTTGGGAAACCTGAAAGCATGTAAAACATTACAAAAGATCAAATTGTAGCTAAAAGATTAACATATGCAAATTAAGAGGCTTGAATATGTGACATTCGGCGCTTATCATATATAATTTGAAATCTGAAGCCAATGAGTTTCCTTAAAAAGACATGTTGCTTTGGTATCTAGATAGTTTGCTCCAGTAATGTCCTCAAGCTTTTTTGATCAGTGAGGATGAAGAACTAATATCCTAGGATGCACTATCTCTAATGTTACACAGCTGAGGTGATGACTAGTAGTTCCCTTATATAGGCAAAGGTCAGTTGTAATGAGGAAGACAACTTCTTGCTACAAAAAGTTATGGGGTGGCCTTATTGCATGAGTACTGCTCTAATTCCATAGCAAGAAGCATCAGTTTTTAACACAAATAGCTGAGTGAAGTAGGGTAATACCAGCACTAGAGTTGTTGTCATAGCAGTCTACAGTTTGTGGAATGCCTTAGCTACAAACTCCTTCCATTAGAAGCTATCCTTCTTGAGAAGGTCAGTTAGTTGGGTAGCAAGTAAAGCATAGCCTTTAACAAACTTCCTATAGTAGCTAGTAAGGCCTATGAAGCCTCTTAGTTGTTTCACAGTGGTTGGTGAAGGCCATTCCAACATTGATTTTATCTTCTCTGGATCAGGTGCTACTCTTTCGACAGAAATTATGTGCCCTGAGTAATCAATTAAACTTGTTCCAACACTAAACTTTGAGAGCTTAGCAAATATGGATGCTTCTTGTAAGCAAAGCAGCACAAGTTTTAAAGGCTCTAGGTGAGCATCCATAGACTTGTTATACACCAAGATGTCATCAAAGAAGACTATGACAAAATTTCTGAGGTAGTCTTCAAATATCTAGTTCATGTCAGCTTGGAAAGTGGATGAGTCATTTGTCAACCCAAATGGCATGACCAGGAACTTATAGTGGCCATGGTGAGTCCTGAATACAGTTTTCTCAATGTCTTCTGGGTGCATTCTGATTTGATGATATCCAGCTCTTAAATCTAGCTTTGAAAAAATCTTTTCACCATCTACCTCATCAATCAACACATCCAAAGTTGGTATAGGAAAACTATCCTGATTATGACTGCATTTAGCCCTCTATAATCCACATAAAACCTCTAAGTTCCATCCTTCTTTTTTACTAGCAAAACTAGAGAACTATAGGGGCTTGTGTTGTGTTGAATGAGTCCTATTTGCAATGTTTCTTTAACCAATCTTTCAATTTCTATCTCCTGGAAATGAGGGCACTTGTATGGCTGCATGTTGACTGGAGGAGAATTTGGTAACAATTGGATCTTATGACCCACTCTTCTTGTAGAAGGTATATCTTTAGGTTCATGCCTTGAATCCCTCTAACAAGCTCTGAATTTGGTCAATTGGATCTACGAAACTAATAAATCTTTATACTTGTTGTTCAGAGTCAATGATGGACATTAACATGAAACATGTGCATACAGAATCATTAAGATTCATCTTTCTCGGTTTACTATTGCTCATCATATCATAATCTAATATTTGTTTCCCTTGTAACAAAATTGGTTTGCCCTCTTATAAGAATTCCATTGTTAGAATCCTATAATCAGTGGTGATAAAACCTAGATTTTGTAACCATTGTACCCCTAATATAGCCTCAATTCCTTGGACAGGGATGATAAAAAAATAAATACTAAATTTGTGATCTTGCAGAATTTATACAAAATGACAAATCCCAATACAAGATATGTATTCACTATTTCCTACTTATACTTTGAAGTGTTGTGATGGTGTAATAGTCAATCCCAAAAAGTGTGTAATTCTTTCTTGGATGAAAGTATGTTTACTACCTCTATCTATTAGGACTTGTATGGTGTGGCCCCCAATCTGTCCTTCTAATCTTAAGGTTTAAGGAGATGCATGCCCCATCAATTCATGAAAACTGGTAGCAAGATTAGAGTCAATACCTAGATAATAAGGTTCTTGATTGGTGCAATCTTCTAGAATAATGTCCTCCTTTGGTTCCATTCCTTCGAACAAAAGTAGTGTGCCTTTGTTCTTAAACTTGTGTCCTAGACTAAACTTCTCATCACAATTGAAGCAAAGTTCTTTCTCCCTTCTTAATTGTTGGTCATGGGGTGTTAGTCTCTTGATAAATGTTCTTTGTACTGGTAGTGTTGAGATGGGCTGCAAAATTTGTTTAGGACCTAAGTAGATGAATTTGTAGTTGGTTTAGGATCCAACTTCTTATGGAGAAGTATCTCTTTGCCACTTCGGACTCCACCATTCTTGCTAAGCTAATAGTTTCATATAAACTAAATGGTCTTTGCAACAAGACTTCCTTTTGATGGAAAGTTTAAGTCCTGAAATGAAACAGCTTTTCAAGTACTGCTCAGTGAAACCAAGAACCTTGTAAGATAGTGCTTCAAACTTGTCTTGATAATTTTGCACAGGTGTATGTTGCATGAGTTTAGTCTGATTGCCTTGGGGATTATCAAAGAGAGAATGTCTAAATCTTTCTTGCCAAGAATGAATAAACTCTTTCCAGCATCTCAATTGATTGTTTTGATACATCCATTTATACCAACTTAATGATGAACTATCCAGGTAGAAGGAAACCATAGTAAACTTTTGGAATTCAAAAGTTTGATGATAAAAAAAAGAACTGTTACACATTAAATAGCCAATCTAATGGATCTCCTAAACTGAATCTTAGAAAATCCAATTTGATTTTCTTGAATGATGCTGCATTGTATGGTGGGTAATTACCTTCTTTGTTGATTATCATGAAAAGATGGTGTGGGAGAATCTTGTTTAATGCAACTGATCTTTACTTCTTCCATTTCTTTGGTGAGTTTCTATTCTAGTTTGGTAAAGTGTTCCAATATATCATCATTCACTTATCTTTAGAGTTGCTGAATTTTATCCCATGTGATCTCATTATTATTTTTTAATCTTGTTCCTTCAGAAAATTGTAAGTGTTTATGGTTGATTTTATGGAAATTTAGGTGAAAAGAATGAATTGTAGTAAGGTTTTAATGGAAAGAGATTTGTGGAGAAGATTATAGAATCAATGAAAGCACTAATGATGCCCTCCTTAGCTCAGAAAAATGACTTAATTCGAGTACAAGTCTAAACTCCAAGAATTTCTACAAGAAAGTAACAAGAATAGACAAAAGAGATTTAGGATTTATGATATTCTGTCTAAGTACATGAGGTGCGGTCCTATTTATAGGAGTTAATGACAAACTAGGAGCTCAGTTTAGACTTATACAAGTTAGTTACAATTCTGTTAGAGTTTATAACTCATACTAACTAACTTATAAGTAACTCTTCTTGATTCTGACTTACCTATTCAGCTTGAGCTATCCAGATGTAGCTGGCTTCTTTCCTTGAAGTCTTAAAGACCTCCTCAACTGCTGAGTACTAGCTTTTTCTCCTTTCTCTTCATTTTTTACTGCCTTAATGCTTTGCTCTTCTTGCTTCCAATAGTTGTTGTTTGCTATTACGTCCAACTGCTTTCTTGCCATCTAGCCTTGTCTTTTCATCAATTGCATTGGCAGCAACTATATCAGCTAATAGATAGATTTTTAGGATTTAATTAAACTAGGGGTTTAATTGCAATTCTAAAAATCTTAGAGCTTTTAGGAGTAAAGATTCTATATAAAACTTATATTTGATATAAACTCTAATTCAGATTTTGTGAAACTTAAATCAAATTCTAGACACACAAACTCTCTCTAAAATCTGAAAAAACCTAGAGCTAGCATTCTGAATTTTCGGTCAGCTCTAGTTCTCTTCCTTGCGTGATGTTCGAAATCCCAGAGAAAGAGATCTTCATCCTTAGTTGCTCGTGTGGATACACTTAGAGGCTGAATACTTGAACTGCTTATGGACTCGTCTCCAAAGGATCAACCTGAATCGTTATTAAGGAATAAACCCTAACCTTGTATGGAGAATTGATTTATCATTCTAATGTATTCGTAAAGAATTCTTGATGGAAGTTTATTAGTATAGTTAAGAAAAATTTTAAATTTCATTACGTTATCAATGCCAATATACTTACTTTGGTATCATAGCCTGATGAGAGTCATAAAATGCATCTAAACAATACTTAATTGTTAGCATTTTAGGGTTGATCGAGGTTGGAATTACACTTTTATACCTTAATAACTCTAAAGTGTTATTCTTGAATCGTTGACTTATTTCAGTGCATTTTCAGGTACTGTGAACTTAAAAAAGAGATAGAAAAGCTATCATCATTTTAAACACGAAGCTTCAATGAATACTCGAGTGAGATAATGGTCGCAGAAGAGCCAAGATGAAGAGAAACCAAGAAAGGAGTTTCACTAAATTGCCAGAATTGCCCATGCAGATCAATCATCTTTCCAGATTAAACTATACTGATACAGGAAGAACCAGGAGATCAGCCATATATGCTTAGAAAGATCCAGACGTCTATTTTATGTAGAATTTTACGGTTCATAAAAAGGATTTTTCTAGAGAAAGTTATGGCAGTTTTAGTAGACACATGCCAGACCTCCAAATCAGCATCCACCTAGCGTTGCGCCCCTCACTTTCCAGCACTGCACCCTCACTTTCTAGCACAGCACCCCTCACTTTCCAGCGCCCACTCATTCCAAGTATTTTGAGGGCTGGAACTCAAGGGGAGAGCATCCATATTGTTCTTCCTCCTTGAGCTCCATGGCCATGAAATCAATGGGAGAACATCCATATTGTTCTTCCACCTTGAGCTCCATGGCCAACTAATCATCAAATAAGGGAAAAGGGATGAATCCTTAGAGATTTGTTGTTCTTTTTTTCCTGTTCTTGATTCGGTTGTACGGATTTATTGTTCAATATTTGTTGTGATTCATTCTTTGATTAAGTAAGAAGGATTTGAGTTCATGTGATAGCTGCACTTTTTATTCTTCTTCTTTTAGATTTTCTTAACCCGGTGATTACATGCTCCTCCCCCATATAAGTCTAGTCATGCTCTTCTTATGTGATGTTGTTTGGATGTTATTGATTCCGGTAGATTTATCTTATTTATTGTCCATTACTGCGATATTATCATTGAGATATATTGTCATTTCTTGATAATCTTTAAGATCGGTCGTATGTGCTTAAATCGAAATCAATGAGTGATTTATAGCAATTACGTTAGATTATAAATGTGCTTGATTGAATATATTATGATTGCTTGTTTGGGATGTGAAACTTGCAATCAAGATAAAAACAATTGAATCAAGAGTAGAACAAGGCAACGAACCTAAGGAGGATTCCCAGAACCTTGTTATTTCTCATTTGTATTTCATTATATTTACGCAATTTCTCTCGCAATACATCATTATCAAAACTCGTATTTTATTGTTTAACTTTTACCGTTCGTTTTAAGGTTCACACCTTTCCTTTGTAATTAACTTGTTTCCCTGTGGAATCGACACCCCAAAGCTGTACTAAAATAACCGCGTTATACTTTGGGTGTAGTCAAATTTTGGCGCCGTGCACGGGGAAACACACTTAAGTACAAGGAAGCTTGTCAACTTTGAGTGTGACGGTAGAAAAATTGTAAATATTTTTCTTTTCAGCAGTTTGTAAATATGGTAATATTGTTCCTTTATCTTTGTTTTGATTTTCTAATTTTCTTTTATTATTTTGTTTTATTTATTTTATTTTCCTGTTTTATTTATTTTATTTCCCCTCTAAATTAATTGGTGCATGCTTAGACTGAGAGATTCTCGAGGTAGATTCATTAGAGGACCCGAATTGGAGTTACCCTCTCATTCCATGTCCGTTGGTGAAACCTCGCCTAGATCAAACCATAGTGCACCCCCACATGAAAAATTTAGAGGATTTTGTTAACATGGCCGATAATCCTAATGAGAATGTTGCTAGGACACTTCAGGATTACCTCCACCCTACACGCACAGCCACACCATCATGCATCATGTTTCCAGCCAATACTCGCCAACTATATTTTAAAATAGGGATGATACAATTACTCCCTACTTTTCATGGCTTGGATAATGAAAAACCATATGTGCACATTAAACTGTTTGAGGAAGTAGTCATGACTTTTCATAGTCAAGATGAAACCGATGACATTGTTATGCTTAAGTTCTTTCCTTTCGCTTTGAAGGATAGAGCTAAGAGTTGGCTATACTCACTAAGACCACGATCTATTGGGTCATGGACTGAGATGACTCGTATTTTCTTTAATAAATACTTTCCTCAACACAAGACCAATGCTTTAAAAAGACAAATCTCCACCTTTGCATAAAAGGACAGCGAGACTTTGTATCAGTCTTGGGAGAGATTTAAGGAGTTTTTGAGTATGTGTCCTCACCATGGGTATGAGAATTGGTGTTTAATGAGCTATTTCTATGAGGGTCTTACCTATAGAGAACACTAATTTGTAGAGATGATATGTAATGGTGGGTTCTTGGAGAAAGATCCTGATGAGGCCATAGAGTACCTCAATGAGCTTGCTGAAAAAGCTCACACTTGGACTGGACCTAGTGCTACTGAGAGCACAAATAGGTCACAACCTATAGAGAACCCAAATGGTGGTGGAATTTACCATCTTAGGGAAGAGGATAACCTTAAGGCCAAGGTCGAGATGCTCACTAGAGAACTAGAGGTATTAATGACTAAGAGCTTAAAGCCAACACATGTGGTTAATCATGCAAAATCTTTTGAACCATGTTTTGTGTGTGGTGGGGTAGACCATCTCGCCCAAGAGTGTCCCATATTTGCTGATATGAGAGGGATTTATAAGGAACAATGTAATGCCTTAGGCATGTACACGAAGCCTTCTACACCCTTCTCTAATACCTATAATCCGGGATGGCGAAATCACCCCAATTTCAGCTGGAAGTCTGAAAACCAGCAGCTTGCACAACCCCCTGCACCATATCATGAATCATATCATGCACTTGTATCTTCTAGGATTCCTTTAGAAGATACTTTGCATGCTTTTATTGAGGCACAGGGTAAGACTAATAAAAGGCTTGAATCTTTAATTATACAGGTTGTTGAAGAACATAAAGAGATAAAGAGCCAAGTGTCCAAGCTGACGAGTTACTTGAGTGTGACTGAGCGAGGTAAGTTCCCTTCTCAAGCTCAGTCCACATCCTATGGTCAGCACCTAGCGCAACAAAATAAAAAGGAGGTGAATGCCATTGAGACACTTAGTAGTAAGTCGTTACACATCCCAACAACGAAAAAATTAGAGGATGTGGACGAGAACCACCAAGTATACATGATTGACTCATTCATGGAAAAGGTTCATCACCTTAATCCATTAGAGTCCACCCTCACCCATGGCTTCACAAGAGCATATATCGAGCCAAAATCTGCAGATGTTACTGATAACATCCTTAAGGCCTCTCCGAAGCACACAAGCACCAAATTTGACAGTAAAGCAGTTGCTGGTGCATTCAACTCATGCTTGTCTAGGAGGGAATAAGAGTGTCTGGCTGAAGACGTAAAACTTAGCGCTCATAAGAGGCACTCCATAGCATATCCTTTTATTTTTATTATTTTTAATAATTCTTTTTCTTGTTTATTATTAGTGTTTTGTTGTTTTCCAGTTTTACTTTCGTATTTCTTTTTCAGGGACAAATATACGAAGCAGTTTAAATGGTAGTGCACAATTTTCAGCTTCTGTGCACTTTTGGCTACAAATGGAGTTTCCTTATCTTTTGCTTTCACATTGAGGACAATGCCTACTTTAAGTTGGGGGTGGAGGAAACATATTCCTATTTTTCATGTTTTTTATTGAACTGCTTGGTGTCATTTTACCTTTTTGTTTGTTTTTAGCATGCTTTGTGTTAACCTTGGAGTTAATTCATATGTCAATGATATGAGCCTAATTGAGATAGTATATAGCGTTTAGAAGAAGTTAAATCTTGCTTCGTTTTGAGAATAAATTAAGTGTCAATCTTTCTTTGGTTTGAGACTCTGGTTTGTGGTAAGATTGCATGATTAGTCTAAAGCATTTGGAGAAGTTTTATGTGCGATTGTTTTGTGAATACTTTTGCGGTCTCTACAAGCTCTAGAACTTATTTGATAATCACTTGAGGCGAAAATCATAGAATGCACACTACTTAGGATATGATATAGGCCATTTTTGGAATTGTTTGAGCCTTTCAAACTTACCCTTGTTATATTTATCGCTAGTCACCTATTTGAGCCTTTTTCTTGAAAAGAAAAAAAAAATTGAGCCTTGTTTCTTTCGATAAACCATTTACTTACCTTTATGAGCTTAAAAATATTTTATCCTTACCTTTCTTTTAAAAGAACTTAGTTATACACATTTGTTGAGAAGCACTTAAGAAGAGTAAGGGTGGAAATATGAGAAAATATTACTACCATAACCCAAGTACATTAAAAGAGATAAGTTGGGGGTTGTGGAAAAGAAAAGAAAAGAATGAAAGTGGGGGGTTATGGAAAAGAAAAGAAAAGAATGAAAGAGGAGGTGAATGGTCTTATGCCAAAATAAAAAATAAAAAAATGGATTATGGCAAAGAAAGAAGAAAGAAAAAAAAATGGTGATTTATTGCGAGAAATGCTCGAAAAATGGTTGAAAGAGTTGGGTGTTGAAGTAAGGTTATCTTGTGCTTAAAGTGGTTGTGTTTAAAATAAGAGACTTAGTTCTTTTATTTTTTTAAACTTTCTCGTTCTTTCTTGACCTTTACCCTAGCCTAACGTTACAAGCTTATTAAAGACCTATTGATCCGATGTAGTGTGATTTTTCTACATAGTGGAGAGTGATTTGAAAAGTGAGCTTATGGAGCTTGATTTGTGATTGATATCACGCAATTTATTATGTTTTTAGAGGCCAAGACTTGTATTCATGAATGTTATGCATAAAATCATCCGGGTGTTCGGACTAACGTATTGTGGTAAGATGGATGTTAAGAGTCGATAACGATTTTAAGGTTGACATTTGGATTATTCTTGGACTTGAGTGATATTTAATGATTCTATTTGTTGTGTGTTATGCATGATTCTTGAGACAAAGATTTTTGAATCACTCTTGGTTAACGTCAGCATTGCTGTATTTTGCTTTGATTTCTAAATAAAGAATTCATTTCATGTCTTTCGCTTGAATTGTTAGAGACTAGCAATAAGCTAGTTAGGGGTTGTGATGAGAGTCATAAAATGCATCTAAACAATACTTAATTGTTAGTATTTTAGGGTTGATCGAGATTGGAATTACACTTTTATACCTTAATAACTCTAAAGTGTTATTCTTAAATCGTTGACATATTTCAATGCATTTTCAGGTACTTTGAGCTTAAAAAAGAGATAGAAAAGCTATCATCATTTTAAACACGAAGCTTCAATGAATACTCGAGTGAGATAATGGTCACGGAAGAGCCAAGATGAAGAGAAACCAAGAAAGGAGTTTCACTAAATTGTCAGAATTGCCCGTGCAGATCAATCATCTTTGCAGATTAAACTGTATTGATACAGGAAGAACATGGAGATGAGCCATATATGCTTAGAAAGATCAAGAAGTCTATTTTCTGGAGAATTTTATGGTTCATAAAAAGGATTTTTCTAGAGAAAGTTATGGCAGTTTTAGTAGACACAGGTCAGGCCTCCAGATCAACATCCACCTAGCGTCGCGCCCCTCACTTTCCAGCATAACACCCCTCACTTTCCAGCGTCCACTCGTTCCAAGACCAAATTAGGGCTGCACAATGACATTTTTTGGACCAAAATGCCCCTAACTACTTGTGCTCTATAAATGCATCTTTAAGGAGTGTGCAGCCAGCATCTTGAAGGGGATCCAAGGGATCCAAATCCAGAATATTTCCAAGTCTTTTGAGGGCTGGAACTCAAGGGGAGAGCATCCATATTGTTCTTCCTCCTTGAGCTCCATGGCCATGAAATCAAGGGGAGAACATCCATATTGTTCTTCCACCTTAAGCTTCACGGCCAACTAATCATCAAATAAGGGAAAGGGATGAATCCTTAGGGATTTGTTGTTCTTTTTTTCCTGTTCTTGATTCGGTTGTACGGATTTATTGTCCAATATTTGTTGTGATTCATTCTTTGATTAAGTAAGAAGGATTTGAGTTCATGTGATAGCTGCACTTTTTATTCTTCTTCTTTTAGATTTTCTTAACCCGTGATTACATGCTCCTCCCCTATATAAGTCTAGTCATGCTCTTCTTATGTGATGTTGTTTGGATGTGATTGATTCCAGTAGATTTATCTTATTTATTGTCCATTACTGCGATATTATCATTGAGATATATTGTTGTTTCTTGATAATCTTTAAGATCGGTCGTATGTGCTTAAATCGAAATCAATGAGTGATTTATAGCAATTACGTTAGATTATAAATGTGCTTGATTGAATACATTCCGATTGCTTGTTTGGGATGTGAAACTTGCAAATGAGATAAAAATAATTGAATCAAGAGTAGAACAAGGCAATGAACCTAAGGACCAAAATTGATTCAATTGCTCAAAGTAATGGACAATAAATAAGATAAATCTACCGGAATCAATCACATCCAAACAACATCGCATAAGAAGAGCATTACTAGACTTATATGGGGGAGGAGCATGTAATCACCAGGTTAAGAAAATCTAAAAGAAGAAGAATAAAAAGTGCAGCTATCACATGAACTCAAATCCTTCTTACTTAATCAAAGACTGAATCACAACAAATATTGAACAATAAATCCATACAACCGAATCAAGAACAGGAAAAAAAAGAACAACAAATCCCTAAGGATTCATCCCTTTCCCTTATTTGATGATTAGTTGGCCATGAAGCTCAAGGTGGAAGAACAATTTGGATGTTCTCCCATTGATTTCATGGCCATGGAGCTCAAGGAGGAAGAACAATATGGATGCTCTCCCCTTGAGTTCCAGCCCTCAAAAGACTTGGAAATATTCTGGATTTGGATCCCTTGGATCCCCTTCAAGATGCTGGCTGCACACTCCTTAGAGATGTATTTATAGAGCACAAGTAGTTAGGGGCATTTTGGTCCAAAAAATGTCATTGTGCAGCCCTAATTTGGTCTTGGAACGAGTGGGCGTTGGAAAGTGAGGGGTGCTGCGCTGGAAAGTGAGGGTGCAGTGCTGGAAAGTGAGGGGCGCGATGCTAGGTGGATGCTGATCTGGAGGCCTGACTTGTGTCTACTAAAACGGCCATAACTTTCTCTAGAAAAATCCTTTTTATGAACCGTAAACTTCTCCATAAAACAAAATTCTAGATCTTTCTAAGCATATATGGCTCATCTCCTGATTCTTCTTGTATCAATACAGTTTAATCTGCAAAGATGATTGATCTGCACAGGCAATTCTGGCAATTTAGTGAAACTCCTTTCTTGGTTTCTCTTCATCTTGGCTCTTCCGTGACCATTGTCTCACTCGAGTATTCATTGAAGCTTTGTGTTTAAAATGATGATAGTTTTTCTATCTCTTTGTTAATCTCAAAGTACCTGAAAATGTACTGAAATAAGTCAACGATTCAAGAATAACATTTTAGAGTTATTAAGGTATAAAAATGTAATTTCAACCTCGATCAACCCTAAAATGCTAAAAATTAAGTATTGTTTAGATGCATTTTATGACTCTCATCATAGCCAATTTTATGGATTATTAGAATGAGTTTAATTATATTGTTATGGATTTAAAGATCTAATCTTAAAATTCTAGAGATTGCAATTTACAATCCAAAATTTACATTAGGGCTTATGAAATCCTAGGTTAAGAAATTCAAGAAAGAGTTTTTGAATTGTTTATTGTCATTTGATGATAATAAATTTATTGCTGATTATTTTTTAAAAATATAAATTTTGGAGTTTGTCAAAGGATTAAATGGGAGAAGAAGAATGAAGTTCAGCATGTACAAAGTGTGCACACTAGTGTGTGCCACGGCCCAGCTCTTCCCAGGCCGCGGCGCCCAGCAAGGAGGAGGTTCAGCAGACAGTGTGCGCCATGGCTCAGACTACTCCAGGCCGCGACGCCTAGAAAGGTGAGAAGTGGAATGTTTTCAGCCCTGGCTCAGTCCGCAGCACGCCCTGTTCTAGGCCGCGGCCTGAAGGCACATTAAGGCTGGTTTTTAGCCTCTTTTGTTAAGTGCGTGGATGCATGATCAAAATGCACAGGGTCACTTAGACTTGATCAAAGGCTATGGCTGATTAGTCCTCAAGATCTAAGGGTGGATATTGACCTTCAAGATTGGTCAAGAAGTTGGTGCACTATATAAATGGTCACCTAGCTTTAATCTCAACACAACAAGGAAACACATTGTGATAGAAGACACAAGTGTGTGTGTGATAGAACAAGTGAATGAGAGAATTGTGTGAGGAGTGCAAAGACACAAAACATAAGAGAGACTCATTGTAGAGAGGCTGGAGGTTTAGAAAGAGAGAGTAGCATAGAGAGGGGATTCAAGGGACTTGTAAGTGGAATTTCCAAAGGAGAAAGTTCCAAGGAACTCAAGACCTTATCACTTTCCTTTTTTTCTTCTTTCATTCTTCAAGAACTAGAGGATTCTTGAAGGGGTGTTGCTGTAACTTGTAAGAACTCATTGATTTAGTGCAGAGAGTTCAGTGGAACTCACGGGGACGTAGGCTATTGCCGAACCTCGATAACAATTGTTGTGTCTTTCTTTCTTGCTTTGATTGTTGTATCTTTTTTTTACAAGTAATTCTGGACTTGGGTGCTTAGAAGACCATCACCTGGGCATCATTGAGGTGGTTTCCCAACAATAAAATTAACAAGAATTGATTAGATTCAATTTGGATGGTCAAAATTTTATTTTCGATCAAATTGAATCAAGTTTGGGGAAGAAAAAATGCAAGAAAATGCATAAAAAAAATCTACAGAATATAAGGTGGAGTCGACTACCACAGGGCTGTAGTCAACTACAACCTTAAAACCTGATGTAATTTTTAGGTCAGAGGCTAGCTGTAGTCGACTACACTGACTACAGCTAGGGTGTAGTCAATTACACTATGCATTTTGGAGACAAAGACTACATATAGTCGACTACATCCAAGGTGTAGTCGACTACAACATGTAAAAATTGGTTTTTCGGTTTTTAAAAGGTTTTTGAAATTGTTTCGAATTTCCTCAAAATCAAAACACATTTTTAATTAGAATTAATTACTAATTTTCATCTTTAAAAGGTTTAAATTAAAATTTATTTAATTAAGAATCGTTATTAATTTCAAAATAAACAAGTTTTAAGAAACTAAAGTTTGATTATGAATTGAAACTCCAAAATTCCTTTTGTATTAGAATTGTAAATTCTAATGAATAAGGAATCTTAATCTTTTTTGGAATTGGATTAAGATTAGTTTCCCAATACCTAATGGGATTTGGAATTCAATATAAGAATAAATCCATAACTACAATAAAATTGATTGTATTTATTTATTACGTAATTTGATTGTATGAGTGGTTGATTATTGAACCTAGACCTTAGCAATTGGTGAAAGTTTATAGTAATATTTTTAGTTATTCAATTTTGAAAGGGGTTTACATACCTCGCCTTCTCTTACTTCTCTCAATTTAAATTTTTATCTCCCTCCCAAAGACTCCCATATCTTTCTTGGTTGGACCAACCCAACCAGCGATTTCCATCTTCCTGAATTGGGAGAGTCAGAAGAAGTCTCTCTTTTTTTGGGGGGCGGGGGGGAGCAGAGCAGTCAAAGAATGAACCAAACCAAATGATTGTTCTAGAATGGTTATTCCTCACAATTGCTCCTTGTGATGCAGCGAAACCATGGCAATTAGGATCTTAAGACGTAGCAACACCTATGATGCAAGGATATATATATATTTGATGTATGTAAAGTTACTTAGAGTTAAATAGGATTTTATTGAGGCAAATCAAGGAGTGTGAAAAGAAGCATGGAGGACCATTTGAAGATTGAAGACCCATGAATGTATGGGATATATTCATGTGATAATTACCTAGGATTTGACCAAATAACTTACATAATTGGTTCAAGTAAATCATGTTTAGAAAGTTCAAAGTCATCCACTTAAATATATATGCATGTGATTTATGTATATTTTGCATGTTATTAGATTATATACTTTCATATGTATTTGATGCACGTTATATGATGAGACTTAAATGTAAAGACTTAAATCTCTCATGCACAAATTAAATATTAAATTTAAAAAAAAAATCATTAAGAATGATTGTTCGTAGTTTTTCACTATTATAGTCAATATGCAGAGTTTCTTATGTGTGTAAATTTTTTGTGCCACAATAAGGTTTATACCTATAGAAAAAAATATATTATCTATTAAAACATGTAAAGTACAAGAGGTAAAAAAAATGATATAACTTTTTTGTGCCACCACAAGGGTTATATCACTAATTTATACTTGTGAGGAATGGTGGGTTTAACTTTATTAAAATATATATGATTTGTTTTGCCACCACAAGGTCATATACATTTAACAGACTAAATTATGATTGAAAATTGTATGAGATGAAAATGATAAAATTTATCTACCTATCAAGTGCATTATTAGTTTGTTATGCCACCACAAGGCTTAGTGTACAAGTAATAGGATCCCAATCCCCAATAAGAAATCTTCCAAAGGGGTTTTTCTCTTTTCATATTGAAGGTTATGGGAATCAAAAAGATTAGTGGGAGGCACTATTTAGATTAAAGAACAAATCTTTATGGTGGTAAATAAAATGAATAGACGCATATTTTATCTATTGTTACATCGTAGATTGCAATGACTAAACCAATTATCATGCATACTTGATGCAAACAGACTAACTGGTCTAATCTCCTAGATTGGCTAAGGAATTTGAGAATCGTTCTCAATTTTGAGAAAATGATCTATGTTCTTGATAAATTTCTTCTGGAAATTGTTGCTAAGAATGTTTTGGAAGAAGAGGTGGCTACTTGTGAGAAGTAGCAAAAGAATGACACATAGGCTAGGCTCTACATGCCAACATCTATGTCTAATGAGCTTTAGAAGCAACATGACAAGAAAGAAATTGCTTATGCAATATTTCTTCATCTAAAAGAGTTTTATTGCAAGTATAGTTACAATGCAAGGTTCCAAGTATCTAAAGACCTCTTTAGGGCTAGTATGCCGAAAGGATCATTAGTTCATAAGCATGGATTAAAAATTATCAACTATATCGAGCAGTTAGACTGACTCATTTTAGTATGGATGCAGAATTAAGTAGTAACTTAATTCTCCAATCCCTTCTAGACACATTATTGTAGTATGTTATAAACAAGAACATGAACGAGGTTGAAGCTATGCTTTCAGAACTTGTTGCAGTTAAAGACTGCAAAAGCTACGATCAAGAAAGGTTAAGACACCTATTATGCTTGTTGATGAAGCTTCTTCCTCTAAAAAAAAGTCTTGAAAAAGAAGAAGAATAAACCACTGAAAGCAAATGGAGGTGTCAACAAGGCCATTTCGTCAAAATCCAAGAAGGATAAGGGACAATGCTTCCGTTGTGGCAAATTTCGGGGATAAAATTTTTATAAGGTGGGTAGAATTGTAGTACTAGTGTTCATAAAATAAGGGTAAAGAAGTAATTTTACATATATTATATAGAATTAAATAATCCATTGATGAAAGATTTAGTATTGATTTGAAATAAGATTTGAAAGATAATATTAAAAATTTTGTTAAAAAGAGTTAGAAATTTTTAAGAAGAAAGTACAGAAAAATTTTGAAATTTGAAGTTGAAATGAAAGAATTTTGAAGAAAAATATTGATTAAAGTTGAGGAAAATAATTGAAAAAAATTTAGAAGAAAATATAAATTTTTATATTTCTCTATAATTTTTGGAAGGGAGAAAAGATGAAATTTTGATTTTAAAGGATAAATGGCAAAACAGTAATTATGTAATGGCAAAACAGTAATTATGTAATACCAAAACAATAAATTTTAAATGATGGCAGAATTTTAAAAAACCAATGGCAAATATATAAATTGTATTTAAAAAAAAACGCAGACTTCACGAAGTGGTGGAACAAAAATAAAAATCAAACAAAAAACTAAACGGTCTTTGAGTGGTGTAGGAAAAAAAAAGTTTATAAGTCTCTGAGTTCAGAGACTTTGCTATTTTCTTACCTAATCCTGTTTGGTTTCTTTCTTTCTTCAATTTAAATTTCTTAGCAAAAAGTTATAAAGAAAATGTCTCCAATATTAGAGATAGTACAGTCATCAATTACAATAGCAAGACTTCATCATATTTAAGGTAAATTTTCAATTAGACTCATAAATAAATAATTATCTTGTTTGAATTAAGTTATAAAATAGTAAGATTTATAAAAGTTTATGATTAGGTGTTGGTGGTCAGCAATCTCAAGAAATTGTTGAAAATGAGCAGGAAAGGCAAGGAGGTGATCCACGGGGAGCTTTAAGTGCTACGTGGTGAGTTAGATTTACTTTTAATAATCGAGACCAATAAAAATATGAATTTGTGATATTTGAATAAATTGTTGAATTATAATGATTTAATGATGTATTTTCCATCAAGTATGATAATTGATTGATTTATTGATTAGGGATTAAATAGTATGTTGAATATTAATTATATAAGAATTTATATTTTAAAAATGATATATTAATGAAAATATGATGAAAAGTTATATGAAATTTTTGAAAATATGATTGAAAAATTGATATGATATATAAGGAGACAATTTAATAAATATGATAAAACTAATAATTTTGAGAAAGAGCAATATAGTTGAATTAAATGCTTTGATGTATTCTTGCTTGAATATTATTGCTCATATGCATAAAAAGGAAGACCATGAAGGCAGTTGGTTAGGTTGAGAAGACCAGGAAGGCAACTGGTCTGCTTGAGAAGACCAGGAAGGTAACTGGTCTGCCTAAGAAGACCAGAAAGGCAGTTGGTCTGTCGAAAACATGTCAACATGTGGGAAGACGTTCACAGATGATAATATGAATTGATCTGATGAGAAAGAAAGAAAGATAATTTAAATTCATGCATTATATTTGTTTTAAATATTTATTATTAATACCTGAGATGCTAAAGAATCAATTTTGAGTATTAAATGATTGATAGAGAGATGAATCTCATAATGAGACAATTTTGATGATAGATAAATAGAAAGGATAACATAATAAAGAATTATATTAATGATTGTTTATATGATGTGAACTTTATAATGATATTAAATTAGAAATATTAAATTGATAAAATATATGATATATATGTACTGAAAGATGATAGTCTAATAATTTATTTATTAAGAGAAATTGATAAATGATTGAATTAGAATGTGAGAAGAGATAGATGGTTAATTGTGTTGATTTAACAATGAATGAATATAACTAGAAGTATACAAATCGAGTACTTCTAGTAAATTTAATTCATTGAGCTTGTGAAGCTCACTCCTAATTGTTAAATAATTTCAGGTAGCGGGCATAACAGATAGATTTGTGAATTGAGATTCAGGCTGAGTTATTATCTGTAGGTCTTGTGGTCCGCATCCTCATACTAATGGAAGAAAAAAACTGTAAATATTCATGCATAATATGTTGTATATATTGTTTCAGTTGAGATATTAATAATGTAACTTCCCTGTTGAGGGTTGAGGGTTGAGGATTGATGTATGTATATATTTTCAGTCGACGTATGTTTTTATATTGTTGTATATATGTGTCGTGCTGGGATTTCAAAACGTGACTACACCGTCTTGGGGGTGGCCAACCCTGGATGGGTCGTTACACTTGCATTACAATAGTTTGCAAACACTAAGAAAAAAAAATATATACTAAGCAAGGAGAAGTCAACCTTTGCCTTGGAAATGGAGCAAATGTTGCTATATTAGCCGTTGAGACTTATTACTTAGTGTTACTATCTAGAAGTAGATGGAAAAACATTTCATGTTGAACAACAAAGGAAGTGAGATAATGACGTCATGCTGGGATTTCAAAACGTGACGACACCGTCTTGAGGGTGGTCAACCCTAGATGGGTTGTTGTACACTCGCATTGCAATAGTTTGCAAACATTGAGAAAAAAAATAGACTAAGTAAGGAGAAGTCAACCTTCGCCTTGGAAATGGAGCAAGCGTTGCTATATTAGCCATTGAGACTTATTATTTAGTGTTACTATTTAGAAGTAGATGGAAAAACATTTAATGTTGAACAACAAAGGAAGTGAGATAATGATCTAGATCATTCCTATATGTGACACTTAAGACTAGGGCATATTAATGAGGATAGTGCAAACAAGTTGGTAGAAGATAGATTATTAGATCTATTGGATATTGAATCCTATCTAATCTATGAAACATGTTTCATAGGTATATGAATATCTCCATTTAGTGGACATGAAGAAATAACCAAGGATGTATTAGGGTTTATGCACACTAATGTTTGTTGACACCTAACAATCAATACTAGAGGATTTTACCCCAACTTCATTACCTTTACTAATAATCACTTTAGGTATGGGTATGTGTAATTAGTGAAGTATAAATCTAAATCATTTGAAAAGTTCAAATAATTCAAAAGATAAGTTAAAAATAAAATTAGGAAAGGTATTAAATCTCTTTAATCTAATCAAGGAGGCAAATACTAGTTTAATGATTTTTTTTTTTATTGTCTCAAAGAGAACAAGATTCTCTCTTAGTGGACTCCTCTTGGAATTGTACCCTATTGGATACGGTATGATCCATAATAAGTTACACTGATCTTCTTATATCCTTTTAGGGATATGTTGTCTTAACTTTCACATACTTATTAAATAAAGTTACCTCAAAGGTAGTATATAAAACTCAATATGAGATATGGAGAGGGAGAAAACCTATTCTTAAGCATGTTAATATTTGGGGTTGCCTTGTTTATATAAAGAAGTTACATACAAACAAGTTGGAACTAGGTCAGACAAATCTAGGTTTATAGGATATCCTAAAAAAAAATTAGGATATTATTCCTATCGTCCATAGGAAAAAAATGTGTTTGTTTCAAAATATGCAACCTTTCTAGAAAAAGAGTTTATGCTAGAAAATGAGCAATGGGATAAAGATATAACTTGATGAAGTGTCACAAGAACCACAACCTAGTTCTATTCTAACCAATAGATCTTCCTAATTCACAACTAGTTTATATATCTAGCATAATTCCCAAGGCTCCAGAGAGATATGCATTTTTCATAGATGGTGACAAAGAGGTACACCTTATAAAAATATAAAGAACCTACTAACTACATATAAATGGTGTTAGACATCGATTCAGAGAAGTAACTAGAAGCCATGAAATCGAAAATGGATTTCATGTACTTTAACAAAGTATGGACTTTGGTCAATGCTCTTGAAGGTATAATACCTATAGGTTGCAAATAGGTCTTCAAGAAAAAGATTGGAGTGGACGAAAAGGTAGAGACCTATAAGACAAGGTTAGTGGCGAAGGGTTTCAAGCAAAGACAAGGAACTGACTTTGACAAAACATTCTCTCCGATGGCCGTGCTTAAATCCATTAGGATTTTAATTGCAATAGTTGTATACCATGACTATGAGATATGACATATGGGTGTAAAGATTGCATTCCTCAATCGAAACATATAGGAAGATATATACATGAAAAAGCTTGAGGGTTTTACATCTAGTGGTAGTGACCACAAGGTATGCAAGTTTCAAAGATCCATTTATGGATTAAAGTAAGCTTATCAAATTTGGAACATCCATTTTGATGAGACAATCACATCGTTTGATTTTATCAAAAACGAAGATGAACCATGTATGTATATGAAGGTCAATGGGAGCGTTGTGACATTCTTGGTGCTATACATTGATGACATACTACTCATTGGGAATGATGTATGTATGTTACAGTTAGTCAAGGTTTGACCATCAAAAAACTTCTCCATAAAGGATTTGGGTGAGGCATCCTACATCTTGGGGATAAAGATCTATAGAGATAAATCTAGAAGGATGCTAGGCTTATCTCAATTTGTGTACATAAACAAAATGCTAAAGAGTTTTAGCATGAAAAATTCCAAAAGATGACTCTTACCAATAAGTTACGGAATTTTTCTCTTTAAAGAGATGTCCTCAAAGACTCTAATAGAAAAAAGATTGCATGAGCAAGATACTATATGCATCGGTAATTAGTTCCATTGTGTATGCAATATTTTGTACGAGGCCTAATGTTTCATACACTCCAAGTTTTACAAGCATATTTCAGTCCAATCAAAGTGAGGGTTACTAGATAGCTATGAGAAACATTATTAAATTCTTAAGGAGAACTAAAGACTTGTTTCTCATATATGGAGGAGAAGATTTGAAAATTGAGGGCTCCACAGACTCTAGTTTTCAGTCTGAAAAAGATGAAAATAAATTAATCTTTGGATACGTGTTCACCTTGAATAATGGAGTGGTATGCTGTAAGAGTTCCAAGCAAGAAACCACTACGGATTCGAAAGCTGTGGGGAAATTTGTTTGGATAAAAAAGCTCATCATTGAGCTTAGAATGATTTATGACATTGTAAATTTAGTATCATAATATTGTGACAACAATGGCGTTGTTGTGCAGACGAAAGAACCAAGGTCTTATAAGAAGTCCAAGTACATTTTGCAGCAGTTCTATTTGATTAAAGAGATCATTCAAAAAGGTGATGTAAAGGTGGAAAGAATTTCATCAATAGAAAACATAGTAGATCCACTAACTAAGGCAATATTTGAACAATAATTTGATCGCTATTTTGAGAAGTTGGGCATGAGATATGTGGGCTATTGGCTTTAGTGCAAGTGGGAGATTGATAGTAGTATGCTCTACAAGCCAATAACATTTGATGTTATGGATATGTCATTTGTAGTTAATTTTATTAATTTATTAAAAATAATATTAATAATGGAAGCTATATTATTTATCATGTTCTTTACAAATCATTACATCTGTATTACATGATAAAGCCCATTGAATAAGAGCAACGAAAATAAGCATTATGATGAGATCATGCTAGCGAGATGCATTTCCTTAAGCTTTATTCTTAAATGTTCCTAATCATAGGATCATTAAGAAGGGCATTAGTGAATCATGATAGATTAGTACATACTATGTTTCCTTAAGGAGTTGAGGGTGATTGATCTCATGGTCAATAGTGTATGAGACACTAAAACAAGTTATATAGGTTCTTGTTAGAGAACAATTACACAAAATTGACTCGACTTAGTAATTCCAAATGGATATTTTACTGGTTGTCAATAGGCGTTCTTATGTTGCAGTTGTATAAGTGATCCTTAGAGTTAAGGCACCATGGATGTCTTATATATAGGTTATCATGCTTTGATGCTACTTAAATGTGATCCTAATCATGGGTTACATAAAGGTAGTAATTGGGTATGACCACTTATGCATGGAGGTATGTGAGTATACATTAGAGAACCATCAGTCTCGATAAAAGAGAGAGAATGTCTTATGTGATTTGATTAAGTCATAACTTAGAAATTCCTTGGCTAAGGTGGGGTGGAAATTAGAAAAGAGATTCTAATGTCACCATTTAAGTTATGAACTTGAGATCAAGATACATATGCGTAAATAATAGAGGCTTGACATTAAATCCATGCCTTAGGTTTAATCAGGGACATTGCATGATTAAATGATTGAATTGTATAGTAACTAACAATGGAAAAGTTCACATTAATTCATATTTTTTTGGTAGTCAAAACATATCGTTAGGTGTCAATCATGACTTGTAGAAGCCCTTAAGAATTAATTATAATTAATTCTTAATAAAATGAAGAATTAAAATGTTTTAATTTGAAACAAAATTATAAAGAGATTTAATTAATTGGATAGGATCCAATTGTTAAGTAAAAGTTATGACCTATTGCCATCACTATAATGAATGGGATAATGGATAGATTCCTAAGAATTAATTAAACCACAAGTTCAATTTCAATTATAATTTTAGAAATCCTAGAGCATTTAGGAGTAATGCAGATTTTGTGAGACTAAAATCAAATTTTAGACACACTCTCTCTCTAAAAGCTGAAAAAACCTAGAGCTAGCACTCTGAATTTTTAGTCAGCTCTAGTTCTCTAGTAGTCATCCACTCATACAATCAAATTGAACAAATAAACAAGATTAATTATATTCTAGTTATGGTTTTTTTTTCTTTAGATTGCAATCCTAAACCCATTAGGTTTCTAGAAACATTTTTTAATTCTATTCCAAATAAGATTGAATATTTCTTGTTCATTAGAATTCATAATTCCAATGTAATAAGCATTTTGGAGTTTCAATTCCTAATCAAACTCTAATTTTTTAAAACGTTATTCAAAAATTAAAAAATTATTAATTAACTAAAATATAACTTTTTATAATAAAAAACGATTTATTTATTTGAATAAAATTTGGATTTCAAATTTCAATTCAAAACAAAATCGGAATCTCAAGAACAAGCAAAAAGTTACAATTTCAAAAAGTCATTTTTCTGATCTAAACACTTTGCAATTTTTTAATCATAGCTGAAAAATAATTGAAATTTTGAAGCATAATCAGTTGAATATAAAACTAGACTTTGTATCTTTACAAAACTTTCAAAAAAGTTGCAATCTGATTTAAAATGAGTGAATTATGGTCGTTTTAAGTCGGAGCAAAAAAATTGTTTCAGTTTTTCATTAGGTCAGAATGATCCAATCGACTGGACCCTTATTCCAGTTGAATGGAAAAGGTTTATGCCTAAATTTTGATCAGGTCTAAAAGGTCCAGCTGATTGGAACCTTGTGCGAGTCGACTAAACTTACTATCTGTAGGTTTTTTCATGTGATTTTCCACATTTTTCTCTTCCAAAACGAATTTATTTTTATGCAAAAACATATTTTCATCATCAAAATTATTTTAATCAATATCCATTGATTTAATATGTTTCAAAAGCAACCTAAAACAATTTTATTATCATCATATGACAATAAATAATTCAAGAACTCTTTCTTGAATTCTCTTGACCTATGGTGTCATAAACCCTAATCTAACTTTTAAATTCTTCAATTTGCAATCTATAGAATCTAAGATTATATATTCTAAAGCCATAAAATAGAAATAAATTCATTCTAATAATCCATAGAGTTCGATCTGATAACATTGTGAGTATACCGACATAGATAACATAGTGGAATTTAAAATTTTTAACTATGCCAATAAATTTTCAACAAGAAATTATCTATGAATCTATTATAATCTTATAAACAAATCTCCATACAAGATTAGGGTTTATACCTTAATAAAGATTCTGGTTGCAAATTCGATGGAGAGCTTATAAGTCGTTCAAGTATCTTGTCTCTAAGTGTATCTACACAAACAAGGATAAGGATATCATTCTCCGAGATGTCGAACACCATGCGAAGAAGATGACTAGGCTGGTCGAAATCTATTAATGCTACCTCTAGAGGTTTTTTTTTATCTTCCTGAAAGAGAGAGTGAGGGTCTAAAATCTAATTTTAGTTTCACAGTATCTTCCATAAAGTTTCTATCGAATATAACCTTTATATAGAGCATTTACTCCTAAAAGCTCTAGAATTTCTATAATTGCAATTAGACCCTTGATTTAATTAATTTCTAAAATTCTCTCTATTAGCCCTTTAATTTTCCTTATTCTTGCAATTTCTAATTTGTGTATGCCCCTTAGGTTCAACATTGCGCTGGTAATAGGTCGTAACATTTACATAACAATTAGATCATATCCAATTAATTAAAACCTTTTTAATTTAATTCATTCGAATTAAAACTCCTTTTAATTCTCTTTTTAATTAAGAATTAATTACAATTAATTCTTAAAGGCTTTTACAAGTCATGATTGACACCTAGCAGTGTGTCATCATTGCCTAGGCAATATAAATTAGTGTGAACCTTTTCATTGTCAATTATCGTACAATTCAATCATTCTATCATGCAATGTTATTAAACCTAAGATATAAAATTACTGTCAAATCTTATTTATTTAATCATTTGTATCTTGATCTCAAGTCCATTACTGAAATGGTGAAATTAGAAACTCCTTTTTAATTTTCATCATTCCTTAGCAAGGAATTTCTAAGCTAAATTAATTAAATCACATAGGACATTCTCTCTCTCTTTTGCTGAGAGTGATGGATTCTCTACTATACACTCATATACCTCCATGTATAAGCGATCATATCTAATTACTACCCTTTTGTGACCCATGATTAGAATCACATTTAAGTAGCATTAAAACATGATGACTTATACACTACGCATCTATGGTGCCTCAAGTCTAAGGATCACTTGTACAACTGCAACATAAGAACTCCTATTGATAGCCAGTAAAATACCCATTAAGAATTTCTTAGTTTAGCCAGTTCGTGGTATTTGTTCTCTAACAAGGACCTATATAACTTGTTTTAGTATCTTATACACTAGTGACCGTGAAATCAATTATCCTCAACTCCTTGAGCAAACCTAGTGTATACTAATCTATTTGGATTCACTAATGCCCTCCTTAGTGATCCTATGATTAGGAACAATTAAGAATAAAACTTAAGGAAATATATTTCACAAGGATGACCTCATCATGTTTCTTATTTCCATTACTCATACAATATGGGTTTTATCATGTAATGCACATGTAATGATTTGTAATGAATATGATAAATACGAAAAATGTCATAATTATTATTTATTGTCAATAATTGAATAAGATTAATTTACAAGTAAGATGCCCATAACATCAAATGTTATTGTCTTGTAGGGAACATTACTATCATTATCAACTTTATGTGAAAAACTTGGAGTTGCCACCAATCTATTTTATTTGAATGATTAGACAACTTTGAGTATATCAATGTATTAATATTACTTTCTTCAAATTAATATTAATACGATCAACAAGTGTCTATGAACTAGTTTTCGGAGGCCTATTGAGCATGAGGAAGAGAAGCACTCCCAAAACGCCCATCTCAAACGGTTACCGATCAAGTATTATCCTATTCAAAATAAAGCTCAAATGATATGCCACATATATAATTACTCAATTTATTTACAATTTGGTAAAGATGAAAAAAAAGGCAATTATTGCATACGCTCAATCATTTTATTTTTCTAAACATGTGATCATTTATTCAATCCAAATCTTTTTTATTTTATTAATTTAGTGAACCATTTATAACGTGTTCCCTACCATATTTACACAAATCCAATCAATGATATAAGAGACTATACCTTGGTGGGCCTACGATCACCCGTGTTGGCCAATTAAAATGGATCAAAAGAAGAGCATTAGTATTAAATGGGCTTTTGGCCCAAAAAGAAACAAATATGAGTACAAGAGGTATATACATTCATTAAAGAGACATATTTAATTTAGTAAATTCAAGTGGGCCTAACTTTTATGAATTCCAAGTTTGGGCACAGGTCCATTTCCAAGCGATGGTTCTAACTTCGTTATTTTTAATCCATGCAAAGATCAAGTACAGATAAAAGGCCCAATATAGATTTTAGAATTCATACTTTCTTTAAAACGAGTAAGACAGCCCAATAAGCCCACCTACAAATTGAACCTACGTTTCATTTAAAATGGGCCTGAATCCTACACAAATGAGCCATCTAGCCCTTACTCTCTCACACTCAATCCCAACGCCACTGATTCTAAAGGAACCCTATTGCTCAATTTCTGCCCCAAATTCATTAGAGCACACAAGAAGCCAGTACAACAATTATTCACATATAACTTAAGGCATGAAACAGTAAACAGCCAACAATCAACAGTCAACCTCAAAGCATGGCATCACAACAAGGCGTAGCAACAAAGAGAGTATTCTCGGATCATGATAAAATTATGAGCCTACACCATAACAGACAAATGATAACAATCTTTCAGGCAATCAATAGGAAAAATTGTATATTGAAAAGAGATGAATGTAGGGTCTTTCTTTGGACCCATTTGATATGTACAGGCCCATTTGGAACACATAGGAGAGTAAAGGTCATGATGGAGAGTGTCAAGTGAGAGCACGATAGTGCTATGTCAAGATTGTTCACAAAACAGGGGGTATTTTGCGGACTTCTTTAAAGTCAAAGACGACTTGAAATTGTCGTGGGCTTTCACCTACTGCAATGAGTTTATAGTGGTGCAACCCGGGCATGCACGGAGACGAGATATGGAGGGGAGAGAAAGTGTTCCTGATGGGGGTTTTAGGTGAGTGAAGAAGACGAGAAAAGGCACTGTCAATCCACTGGAATCAAGACAGCAATGCATTCAGATCAAGAAATCACTTATCTTATGTTAAGCTATCCATTACTCAAATCAAACTGATATCTAGCCAAACAGAAAGGAATGGTAAATATGAATTTCACCACCCAAGTATGAACCGGAAGAGATCAATGCAGAAAAGCAACAGAAATTTTTAAAAATTTCATTGATTCTTATAAACCCTAATCATCTTATGATTTGTATAAAACATCTCATGATCAATAACATACAAAGTTTAGAATTGTTACATTTGATTTGTTGTATTCTTGACTCCTTGTAGTTGGTATTACCGAATTCTCCATCACGCTCGAATCTAAATTTTGTCGCTTTTTGAATTGATAATAATCACAAAACTATGTGATCTTTACTATGTGATCTCTAAAGATAGTCCAAATAAAGCAAATCTCGAATTATGATTTATCTCTAAATTCGCTCTATCTTTTGTGAAGAAAAACAAAACTCAATTTCAAGGAGAAACTTGTGAGAAAATTTTGTGCTAGCAAAATTTTGCAAACTAATGAATTAATTGTATAAAGATTAAGTGCAATTAACCATTAATTGCAAACTAAACATTTGTAGTTATTTTTTAGTTACATATTGCTCCCTTTGTGTGTTCCCATTTAGTTTCAAACTAATATGGTTGTAGGTCATAACTTTTTTTGTAATTGCAATTGGAACCATTTTCAATTAATTAGAACTCCTTTTAATTTATTTTGAATCAAAACTCTTTTTGATTCCCCTTTATGAGAATTAATTGATTGTTCATAATTTAATTTTTAGAACTTCTACAATCATGAGTGACACTTAGTAGCATATCATAACTACCTAGAAAGTGTGAATTTGGTTGTGAAAGTTTGAATTTTTTAGTTATCAGTTACCATGCAATTCATTCATTCCATCATGCAATGTCCCGATTAAGTTAATTAGGGTATGAAATTATTGTCAAGCCCTTAACATTAATTTTATGTGTCTAGATCTCAAGAATGTAATTCTAACGGTGAAATTAGAAACTCCTTTCTAATTCTCACACTGCCTTGGCCAAGGAACTTCCTAAATTATATCTTAGCAGATCACATAGGACATTCTCTCTTTTTACTTAACAGTGATAGATCATTTATTATACACTCACATACCTTCATATGAAACCTATTATACCCGATTAGTACAAATTAATCCATGCATAGAACCATATTAAATAGCATCAAAGTATAATAAGTCACATACAAGATAAACATGATGCCTTAGGTCTAAAGATCAAATGCATAATTGTAATATAAGAACCACCTATTAACAGGCAAGTAAAACTCTATTAGGTGTTCTTAAGTTGAGTTATGTTCAGTGAACTTATTCTCCAATGAAGACCCACATACTTGTTTTAGTGTCTACCACACAAGTGATATTGAGATCAATTACCCTCCCAATTGAGCAAACATAGTATGTACCAGTCTAACCGGATTACTAACGTCCAATTAGTATCATATGACCAGGAACATTAAGAGAAAAGCTTTGGAGAAAACTAGTTCCCAAAATTATAATCTCATCATAATCTATTGCTCTTACTCTATAGACTTAGTCATGACAATGTAATTAAATAAATATTCATGATAAATAAATTTGTCATTAATTTTGATAACAATTTGAATAAGATTATTTAATAAATAATATCCTTAGACATCAAATGTCATTGGCTTTTAGGACATACTATTAACAATCTCTCACTTGCACTAAATCCAAATGCTCATATATCTCATACCTATATTCTCAAGATGACGATCGAAGTGTCGTTGTGTTAATGCCTTAGTTAGTGAATCTGTTGCATTCTTTGTTGACACAACATACTGTATGCTCACATCTCTTCTTCGATGATTACATTAATAAAGTGGATCAGCTACACAATGTGCTTGGATTTATGATAAGACCATGTTTCCTTGTCTTGAGCTATCGCCCCATTGCTATCACAGTACAAAGTACGGTGAATTCAATGTTAGGAATAACACCAAGCTCGGTGATTGATAAGTGCTTAAATAGTCATATTTAAGCCCCTTAATTTACACTTGTTAGGCTCTTTATTTATATATTTGGGATGTAATAATATGTTGAATATTAATTATATAAATAAATGAAAAATATACTAAGAAGTTATATGAAATACCATACTTATCAAAAAGTACATCGCTAAATCATTTTAATTCAACAATTTATTCAAATATTGTTGGAAATCATCTTGACAAGATGCCCGGGTGGTGATCTTCCAAACACCCAAGTCTAGAATGACTTATAGAAAGAAATACAGCAATTGAAAGTAAGAAAGAAAAGAAGACAAGCGATTTGTTATCGACGTTCAGCAATAGCCTACGTCCCCGTGAGTTCCTCTAAATTCTTTGCACTAAATCAATGGTTCTTTACAATTACAATAGCCCTCTTCAAGAAGCTCAAGTTCTTGAAGAAACCAAGAAGAGAAGAAAGGAAGAAGATAAGAACGAATAAAAAGTGAAGATCTGCAAACCAGCAAGGTGCGCTCGAGCGCCTTTCTCTTGTGATCGAGTGCACAGGCACTCGAGTGCACACTTAGAAAGCTTGAGTGCATGATTTACACTTGTTAGGCTCTTTGTTTATATATTTTAGTAGATTCTACTTCACTTTTGTGTTTTCTGTGTTTTTTATAGGGCTTTGACGAAAAGATGACATTTTGGAGCTCTAAGGAATAAAAAGTGAAGATCTGCAAACCAGCAAGGTGAGCTCGAGTGCACCTCTCTTGTGATTGAGCGCATAGGCACTCGAGCGCACACTTGGAAGGCTCGAGGGCACACATGCGCTCGAGCGCAGACCCATACGATCGAGTGCACATGCACTAGAGGCTGCAGAGCCAGAAGTCTCCGGACCTTAAATTGGAAATTAAGGTTTCGGGGCACCCTTAGAGCCCTATATGTAGTCTTGTAAAACACAGAAAACATACTTTTGGATTGAGCTTGAAGTTGTAAGCTTTAGAGAGAAATTAACGGCTCGTCTCCTCAGCATTCTTCGGGTTTTATTTTTTTGTTCTAGTTTAGTTATGGTTATGATGTTTAGTTTACTTAGCATGTGTAACTAACTTCCTAATAGGGCTCGATTGAAGCCCCTATTATGCTTTCCTATATATATAATCATTGATTGCCTTTGCAAATACCCATGTTATAATGCTTTAATTGATTAATGCATGTTTTTATTTAAATTCCTCATATGTGTGTGTCTGATCAACGTATGCATGTGGTATGGATCAGTTAGTTTGATCAATTTGGATGACCGAGTCCTAGGTCTGACAATAGTAACAAAAGAAATCCACACTGGATTCTTAGGTTATTCAACATGGGAAACCGAGAGCGGACCAAGCCCTAAGTCTTATGTGGTTGTCGATTTCCACAGACCTTATGCTCTCTTAAGGAACACCTCAGTGTATACAATGCTGAATCCCTTAAGAGAGAAAAGAGTTAGAGTATCCACCATGCCTAACTCATTGCTTAGAGAGATCAATAGCCTAAGGAGTGGACCAAGCCCTTAGGTTGACAACCATTAGGTCTTCATGATGGGCTATAGCATTGGCACTTTACTTATTAGGAAAGTATGATTAGTGGTGGATATCAAAGCTCTATGTTCTTATTATAATTAATTCACACTCAACATTTATTTCTATCTTTTTATATTGAGAAACTAATTCTAAATCGAAATTCACCAATCCCTGTGGAGATGATCTCGCACTTGCACACTATGCTACTATTGACCTTGTGCACTTACAAGTAAAACAAGTTCGATTATTTGCTTATTTATTTAGGTAGATAAAAGAACAACAAGTTTTTGGCATTGTTGCCGAGGATTGCGCTAAATTTTTTTCAAGAATTATCTTCGTTTAGTTAGTAATTTTTATTTTATTTTATCAAAAATCTCAAAATTTTTAGTGTCTGTTTTTACCTTTATTTTTTTTTGTTTCATCCAAAACCTAATCTATTTCCTTTTTGTTTTCTGTTTTAGGCACCTTAGCAGAACCCTCTGTACCACTTGCGATCGAGCACATACCCCTGTGCGATCGAGCGCACTTGAGGCAGAGAGTTACCTAGGCAGCAGTGTTGAACTGTTGCACCGAAGTAATTGTTACTGATTCATGCACGGGCTTCGATCCAAACATCTAGCATTCTTTCCCCTCGATACTGAGCTTGAGCGAAATATCCGACAAAGGCTTAAAGACAACTTTGAAGAGGTAGAAGAAGAAATAGAGGAAGGAGCACCGATGGCGGAACAAATCAAAAATCAACAACCACCTGAGCGAAGACTGATGAAGCAATCCTTCATCCCACGGAACCTCGATCAGCCGTCTTGCTTTGCTTATCAAACCGAGGCGAAAGGTAACTACTACATATCTCCATAGATTCTCAGTGCATTGACTCACTTTAAGGGTACACCAAGTGAGGATCCACACTTGCACCTTCGAGAGTTCTTCGGTCTTTGCAAATTCCAGCACATCCGAGGCTTAGACCAAGAAGGAATCAGGTTAATTCTTTTCCATTTTTCCTTAAAAGATAATGCTAAACTATTGTACAATTCATTGCCTGTAGTTTCTATCCACACTTAGGAGGAGTTGGCCAGCAAATTCCTAAGGAAATTTTTCCCAACCCAAAAGACGAGGCAAATGAATAAAGAGATTCAATCTTTCCAATAAAAGGATGGAGACCTATTCTTTGAGGCACGAGGACATTTCAACAAGCTGCTACTCAAGTGCCCACATCACAATCTACCTTAGGATAAACTGGTATAAACTTTCTATGAAGGTTTAAGCGATACTAATAAAAGTATTTTGGATTCAAGTTGTGGAGGAGTGCTGATGGAGAAAAGCAGCGAAGAAGCCATGGAGCTATGAACACACCCAGCAGTTTTCCTCTCAAGGTAGACATGGATCCAAGAGCAAAGGTATGTATGAGGTGAACCTAAATGGAGGATCATCTACCCAAATAGCTACTGTGGAGAGGAAACTAGATCTGCTAGTTAAAGCCATGGCCGCTCAGAATACTTCACCTAATCCACCAGCTACACCACTCCGGGTATGTGCGACATGTTCCCAATTTGATCATAAAACTGAGATGCGTCCCTTGTATTCATCTACAGACCCTGATCAAGCAAATTATATGGGACCAAACAACTATCCTCCAAAGAACAATCCATATGCAAACACTTACAACCTTGGATGGCGAAATCACCCCAACTTTTCTTGGAGCAACAATCAGAACAGTCAAGGGCAGCAAAGGAACTCCTAACCAGCAGCCCACTCAGTTCCCAAAACAAAGAAAAATGACCTAGAGAGTCTTGTGAGGGAGCTAGTAACTCAGCAACAGTAGTTAGTATCCCAACAACAACAGTTCATGAGTTCACAAGATCAGTTCATAGCAGATGAAAGGAAATTTCGGACTGAGTTAAGACAGACCACTGCAAAACATGAACAAGCCATTCAAAGGTTAGAGGTACAAATGGGGCAACTGATTAAAGAATTGAGTGGTAGAAAGCAAGGTGAGTTTCCAACTCAAACACTACCAAATTTAAGGGGACACTGATAACTCTGAATAAATCATGTTATTATACTGCTTTTAGGCACATTTTTGGTATTGATATTAAGCATTAGAATTGTGTTGCATATGTTTTTGATAATTTGAGTTTAGTTTATCTTATTCTACTAATAAGTGGTTTTAGTTGAATGATCAATGCTAAGTCGTGGAAATCTACTGTGCAGACACTTGCTGGAGAACTGGAGAGCACTGGAAGGCCAAAATGCACAAAAGAGACAGAAACTCAAGGCTGCAGCGTTGGGATGTTGGCGCTGCAGCACTGGAAGCTGACAAAAAGAGAGGATTTGGACAGAAATTTGGCGATACAGCGCTAGGATGTTGAAGCTGCAGCGCCAGACTAGTGTTAGAAATACGTCCTGAAGCTGCAACGCCGGGATGTTGAAGCTGCAGCGCCAGCCCGCGGATTCTGAAAGTTATAAATTGAAACCTTAGCTGAACAAGAAGGGAGAGCGCGGCCATAGAAGAAGAAAACAAAAATTGGAGAAGAGGAGACGCAAAAGGAGAGTTGGAGATACTCCGGGAGGCTACGCATCAAGCTTTTAAATCATTCTTCTTCGGTTTTGTATTATTCTTATCTAGCTATGTTGATGTTTTAAATTATGAACATGGGTTGTTTGAATATTATTTTGGAGTACATATTTTTGTGTTAAGGATAGATGGATCCTAAACCTATATCTTGAGTGCTATTTGGACAAGTTGGAATTTACTTTGTTTTTCAAAGAGTGTGTTTTATTGTTCTTAATGCTGTTTATTATTTTGATTCCTTCTTAAGGCATAGTGATGTGTCGAATAGAGAAGCTATGCTTTTATGAATAGTTGAATTAATAAATACGATTTTGGATTGTTAGCTATGCAAAGCCAGGGTAAAACATGCCATGAATGAAATAGGTGTAACCGATAGGAAGTTCATGTGGTTCGTTTAAACCGTAACCGAATAGGGAGATTTAACTGAAAGGAATTCCATTGAACTTAATGCTTCTTAAGTTGAATCAATCTAGAATAGACCTGGAATATGGATATTTGAAGTTGATGATTCTCGAGATTGTGGTTAAACCTGAATAAGGATAACCAATTGATTGAGGATTCTACCATCTTGAAAAACATAGTAAGTGAAACTTGTCCATTCAAAACTCTTGTCAATTATGGTTTAGGTGAAGTCGAGTCCTTAGCATGTTAGTTCATAAGAGTCTTCATTCCAAAGTTTTCAAATTTTCTGTTAATTATTAGTGCTTTTGTTTTTTTTCTTTAGTTAATTGCTAGTAAACTTTTCTCTTACAATTATTCGTTTGCTCAAATAACAGCAAGAGTTGAGTCATAATTTCTGTAGTATTTCCTCAGTCCTCATTGGGAACGATATTTACTCATCATTTTATTACTTGAACGATTAGTGCACTTGCTAGTGTTAATTTCATCGCATCAAGTTTTTGGCACCGTTGCCGGGGACTGAAATAAAATATTACATTTATTGTGATTCTACTAGTTAATTTGAGAGTTTATTAATTTGGTCTTTTAAGTCTATTTTGCAGGGTTTTCGTTTCTAGTGCATGACATGTACTAGTGGGAGAATACTTGCAGAATTTAATCCAGAGATTGAGCGCACTTTTCATGCTTTAAGAAGAGCAGCACCAGTAACAGTTGACACAATGACAGAAGGAAACAATGCAGAAGTGCAACGTGCACTGTGGGATTATGCTATGCCAAATATGGATGGTGTTGAATCTAGCATTCAACGACCACCTATACAAGTGAACAATTTTGAAATTAAGCCCGCCATCATTCAGATGATTCAACATTCAGTACAATTTGGGGGCCTATCGCAAGAAGATCCAAAGTTCACTTGACTAATTTCCTTGAAATTTGTGACACATTCAAGCATAACGGAGCATCGGAGGATGCAATTCGCTTAAGGCTTTTCCCATTTTCATTGAGGGATAAAGCCAAAAGCTAGTTGACTTCTTTGCTTGCCGGATCCATAACAACATGGGCAGAATTGGCACATAAACTTTTAGGGAAATACTTCCCTCCTGCAAAAACTACAAAGTTACGTAATGAAATTACTATGTTTTTGCAGGTCGATAGGGAGTCACTCTATGAGGCATGGGAACGTTTTAAAGACCTTTTAAGAAGATGTCGTCATCACAAGTTGCCTACTTGGATGCAGGTACAAACTTTTTATAACGATTTAACCAGTACAACCCGAAATATGATTGATGCAACTGCAGGTGGCACGATCATGAGAAAAACTCCAGAAGAGGCTCTTGATTTGCTAGAAGAGATGGCCACAAATTCTTATCAATGGCCAGTTGAGAGGTTACCTATTAACAGACCTCAGGATTGCACAATATAGATGCTGTTACAGCTTTAACAGCACAAATGGAGGTTCTCACCAAAAAGATAGATGGACTTTATCCTACTACACATGTTATATATGAATTGTGTGGTGGTAGTGGCCACTATAGCAATAACTGTCAGGCAGGTAATCAATTTGCATCTAATTAATCTGCTGAACAAGCTAACTTTGTTTCAAATTTTCACAGGCAAAACAATCCATATAGCAATACATATAATCCGGGATGGAGGAATTATCCGAATTTGTCGTGGAATCAAAACAATGCGAAACAACCTCCTCCTGAATACCCACCTCAAGAAAAAAAGTCCAACTTGGAGGACATGATGGCCAAATTCTTAAATGCAGTAGAAACTAGGTTCCAAAATCAAGAAGCATCCATCAGAAATCTGGAAGTTCAGGTGGGCCAGCTAGCAACCATAATTTCTGGACGTGCAACACAGAAAAAAATCCTAAGGAGGATGTCAATGCCATAACACTAAGGAGTGGCACACAATTGGATGAGCCAAAATCTAAAGAAATCACTAATCAAGAAGGCGAGAAAGAAGAGACCATGCAAGAGGAGAAGCTTGTTCAGAAAAGAAGTCTACTGGTAAAGGTTTGATCGATTCTAACTCTGAAACTAAATATATGCCACCTCTTCCCTATCCTCAGAAATTTATGAAAGAAAAACTAGATAAGCAATTTTCAAAATTTTTAGATATTTTCAAGAAATTGCATATTAACATTCCATTTGCAGAGGCTTTATCACAGATGCCTAGTTACACTAAATTTTTGAAGGAAATTTTTTCTAATAAACGGAAGCTTGAGGAACATGGAACGGTAATGTTAACTGAAGAGTGCAATGCTATACTACAAAACAAGCTACCTCCAAAATTGAAAGATCCAGGGAGTTTTACTATACCTTGCACTTTGGGAAATTCATTTTTTGATAAAGCTTTATGTGACCTTGGTGCAAGTATCAATCTTATGCCTCTTTCAATTTTCAGGAAAACTTGGACTAGAAGAAATCAAAACAACAACAGTGTCATTGCAATTAGCTGATCGATCTAATAAGAGACCACGGGGAATTATGGAAGATGTACTGGTAAAGGTTGATAAATTTATATTCCTTGTAGACTTCATTGTTCTCGATATGGAAGAGGATCGTGAGGTACCTCTTATACTTGGACGTCCATTCCTTGCTACAGGGAGAGCTTTAATTGATGTACCACAAGGGAAATTGACTTTAAGAGTCAATAATGAGCAAGTAGTTTTTGATATGTATAAAATTATGAAATACCCTTCTGGCTTTTCTACTTCTTCTTGTTTTCAAGTGGATATTATTGATAACCTCATTGAGGAGTTTCAGGAGAAAACATTAAATGAAAATACTTCAGAGAGATGCATCACAGAATCAAGAACTACTACCACTGAAGAACTCATCATCCAAGAAGAAGCAAGGAACTTGGAGTCTAAAATGGGAAAAGAAGTGCCAGAAGAACAAACAATAATAACTTAATTGAAAACTTTACTTGCTCATTTAAAATATCCTTATTTAGAGAAAAATATTTTCCCTGCTATAATATCTTCTTCGTTGACAGGCAAAATGGAAGAACGGTTGCTGGAAGTCCTAAGAAGGCACATATTTCCGGGAAAGCTGAAATCTCGGTGGACTGGACCATACACCGTGATAAGTGTATCACCTTTTGGTGCTGTTGAGGTTCAACACAAGAAAAACAATGAGATATTCAATGTTAACGGGCACAGATTGAAGCACTACATTATGGGGACTTTTGACCCTCAATCGTCCACCACCGTTCTCCAAGAGCCATAAATCCGAAAGTCAAGCTAAAGACTATAAATTAGAACTACCATTTTGGTTCTTACTTTTTGTTTTTCTTTTCTTTTGAAGTTATTTTGTGTGTTTCAATTTTTTTGTTTTGTTTCATTTATCTGTTATTTCAATTTTTATGGCCTTACAGTGTGTATTTTTGGTTTATTTTCAAGCTTACTTGGAGTCAAGGCAGAGATTCAGCGCTGCAGCCTCACATTTCTAGCGCTGCAGCACCAGGTCCTTCCCCTCCACATTATCCAAGTCAGAGATTCAGCGCTGCAACCTCACAATTTTGGAGCTACAGCGCCGGGACCTGCACCCACAAGCTGTTTCTGCACTCACGCACGTTAAATCTGCCCAGAAATCCAGCGCTGCAGCCCTGGAAAGTGGAAGCTGCAGTGCCAGGTCGCAAATTGATGTTTAAATGAACAGCCCTTCCACAGTTAGGGCACTCCAAAATTAGAATTCCAGCTGCTCTCCCTCTCCAAAACACCAAAATTACACTTCCCTTCCCCATCACACTACAGAATCAAGGTCCTTTTGCATCTCCCACCATGGATTGCTTTAGTTCTTCATGGGAATCACTCCTCTCAAGTGCTTTTGGGTGCTGTTGATGTCTTCTAATCAACAATGATCCGGAGGATGCGGACATTGACAAAGACTCGGCCTCTGATTAATCAGGGGAGTTCCCTTCTCTTACTTTATACTTCAAATTTTATACATTGTGGACAATGTATCATTTAAGTTTGGGGGTGGGAACTTTATCTAAGTGTTGTGCGCTGCTCATGTTTTTAGTTATTTTTCTGTTTGTTATATCTGAGTGCTTTCTGTTGTTTGATTTTGATTTTGCCAATGATGAAAAATAGATTGACTTGGTTATAGCCATTGAAAATTTGAAAAATATTGTGTTTATCTGTGTGCTTGAATTTGTTGTTGGATTTATTTTATATCGAACTCTTTGAACACAATGAGCACTTACACCTAAGCACTTTGTTGTCTTGCTATTTCGGAGACCGTTTATGTGAGCAGTGTAGTCTTGTGATCTCTTGGACTCTAGAACTTGTTTGAAGACCACTCGAGGCAAAATCTTAGGTAGTACAGTACCAAAGAAATGATCCAGGCCATGTTTGGAAAGTTTGGGCCTTTCTAGCCAACCTTTGATACGTGATTATCCTTAGTTTTCCCCTTTTGAGCTTGGATATCTATTGTTTTGTCACCCGATCATCTAACCTATTTCATTTTCAAAAAAAAATGATGATACAACTCTACCTTTCCCCTGTGAGCACATCGATTAATGAATGGACTATTCTCTTAAGTGGTGGCAAACGATTGAGCAAGAGAAAGTGGTCTTCACTTAGCTATGATAAGTATCACATATTTCCCATTGAGAGTGACCAAGGGAAAGATCGAAGTTAAAAAGGTTTACCACACAAACTATTTGATCAAGTTGTATTTTGCCAATCACAGGCAGCTAGCAAAGCCGTGTTTGATTGTCGTGTACATGCTATGTTGTAGTTTCATTAATGCACACGGAAATAAAGACTGGTGCTACTATAGTACAAGCATACAAAAAAAAAAGAGAAAAAGAAAAGAAGAAGAAGAAGATGTGACAACAACAAAAGCATTGGAAGTATTCCATGATAACTGAGGGAAAGTTTAAAATTGATATTGGTTGATGTGCTTAAGGTGATGTGAGCCGCAAATAAATCTTTTACCATACCTTAATCTTAGCTAAAGTTACAAGCTGAATAAAGTCCTGGTGATCTCGGGTATTGTCATGGCCTACATTAGTGGAGAGTGGTGTGAAAAGCAAGCTTATGGACTTTGAAAGATTGGCATTATCCTGCTTGCTTGCATAAACCGATCAGAGTGGCGAGACCATTAAATTTATAAAGGTGTTACACACACACACGTTTTAAGAATTTGATGTAAGATAAAGCTGGCAATGAATTTGAAATTCTAGACAATTGCAGCATTTGGAAAGTTTTGATGCGTTATAATTTATATGCAATCTTTGAGGCATGTTATATCAAATCTAATCAAACCATCTCTCACTCTTAGGATGTGTGTGCATAGAATTTTATTCTAGTTTGCTCGAGGACTAGCAAAAACGTAAGTTTGGGGGTGTGATAACTCTGAATAAATCATGTTATTATACTGTTTTTAGGCACGTTTTTTGTATTGATCTTAAGCATTAGAATTGTGTTGCATGTGTTTTTGAAAATTTGAGTTTAGTTTATCTTATTATACTAATAAGTTGTTTTAGTTGAATGATCAATGCTAAGTTGTGGAAATCTACTGTGCAGACACTTGCTGGAGCACTGGAGAGCACCGAAAGGCCAAAATGCGCAAAGGAGACAGAAACTCAAGGTTGCAGCACTGGGATGTTGGCGCTGCAGCGCTGGAAGCTGACAAAAAGAGAGGATTTGGACAGAAAGTTGGCGCTGCAGCGCTGGGATGTTGAAGCTGCAGCGCCAGACTAGGGTTAGAAATACGTCCTGAAGCTGCAGCGCCGGGATGTTGAAGCTGCAGCGCGAGCCCGCGGATTCTGAAAGTTATAAATTGAAACCCTAGCTGAACAAGAAGGGAGAGCGTGGCCATAGAAGAAGAAAACAAAATTTGGAGAAGAGGAGATGCAAAAGGAGAGTTGGAGATACTCCGGGAGGCTATGCATCAAGCTTTTAAATAATTCTTCTCCGGTTTTGTATTATTCTTATCTAGTTATGTTGATGTTTTATAATATGAACATGGGTTGTTTGAATATTATTATAGAGTAGATATTTTTTGTGTTAAGGATAGATGGATCCTAAACCTATATCTTGAGTGCTATTTGGACAAGTTGGAATTTACTTTGTTTTTCAAAGAGTGTGTTTTATTGTTCTTAATGCTGTTTATTATTTTGATTCCTTCTTGAGGCATAGTGATGTGTCGAATAGAGAAGCTATGCTTTTATGAATAGTTGAATTAATAAATATGGTTTTGGATTGTTAGCTATGCAAAGCCAGCGTAAAACATGCCATGAATGAAATAGGTGTAACCGAATAGGGATTCTAGGAAGTTCATGTGGGCCGTTTAAACCGTAACCGAATAGGGAGATTTAACTGAAAGGAATTCCATTGAACTTAATGCTTCTTAAGTTGAATCAATCTAGAATAGACCTGGAATATGGATATTTGAAGTTGATGATTCTCGAGATTGTGGTTAGACCTGAATAAGGATAACCAATTGATTGGGGATTCTACCATCTTGAAAAACATAGTAAGTGAAACTTGTCCATTCAAAACTCTTGTCAATTATGGTTTAGGTGAAGTCGAGTCCTTATCACGTTAGTTCATAAGAGTCTTCATTCAAAAGTTTGCAAATCTTCCGTTAATTATTAGTATTTTTATTTTTTTCTTTAGTTAATTGCTAGTAAACCTTTATCCTACAATTATTCGTTTGCTCAAATAACAGCAAGAGTTGAGTCATAATTTCTGTAGTATTTGCTCAGTCCTCGTTGGGAACGATATTTACTCATCATTTTATTACTTGAATGATTAGTGCACTTGCTAGTGTTAATTTCATCGCATCAGACACCAACAACTAAAAGCTATCACAACTCTAAGGAATGGTAAGGTGATAGGGATTGATGAATTAGTGACAACATCTATGGAGAAACCATCGACATCAAAAGTAAGTGAGATGAGGAAGGTGAATGCACCACCCTTCCCGCAAAGGTTAATTAGACAAGAGAAAGAAAATAAACTGCTTGATATCTTTGAAACCTTGAGAAAAGTCGAAATAAACATTCCCTTATTAGACGCAATACAACAAATACCTGCTTATGCTAAGTTTTTAAAAGATTGTTGCACTCATAAGAGGAAGTTTTAGGAACATGAGACAGTAACCTTAATTGAAGAGGTAAGTGATGTGCTATTAAGAAAATTACCACCAAAACTGAAAGATCCAGGTAGTTTCACTATTCCCTATAGGATAGGTGACCAACTGTTTAAGTGGGCATTATGTTGTGAGTTTTAAATTACTCGCAAGCGCACGAGTCGTTTGCATTATAGCGTTGTGCAAGTGCGAGGTCGAATCCACAGAGAATTGCGTTGTGAAAATATAAATTTATTTAAACTAATCTTATCTTAATCTAGTTCCGAGTTTTGTATTATATGTTGCAAAATAAATAAAAGCTAAACTAAATTGATTTTAAAAACTAATAAAAAGACTAAGGTTTCTGAATTCACCCCGCCAACGTTAAGCATATATCTCAATGTTCTAAAGATAGCCTATCAAAAAATTCCATGAATCCAATTTAAGACAAAAAACAACAAATATCCCAATTAAACCAAAAGTATCCAATGTATCCACTTTTAACAAATCACAAAAGAAATCCAATTTAATCAAAAAAAATTTGATGTATCCATCAGATGAAACACAAGGAATATCCAACCGAACAATTTAAACACAATCAATCATAAGATTCTACTCAAATAATTGACAAAACATTTATACTAAAAAAAATGTCAGATTTGTACAAGCAAATCTGAATTACTATGCCAAACAACGGCGATGCTTCATCTTCAACCTTAGCTGAAGATTCTAGCCACTCATAACTATGAAACTACAATTCATAATAAAAGTGCTAAACATTAAACTAAAACAACTAAATAAAAAGAAATAAATAACTTTACATGGGAGAAATTCCACTCGCTGATGGGCGGCACTTCCCCTCATGGTAGCAAAGCCTTCGGGATCCACCAGAATGCTAGCAGACGTCCACTGGTTAACACCAAAGTGGCCCAGGAATTGTACCCTGAATGATGAGGTCAGATGGTGTTTACATAGGGGGAGTCCCGGAGTAGTATGGGTTGCAGATTCGATGTGGGATACTGCCCAAGTGTGCTCCATCGCAGAATGTTGCGATCGATCACAAGTGGGATCGATCGCATGTCTTGTGCGCACGATCGCATGTGTGCTCGATCGCGTGTCTGGTGCGCTCGATCACAGGTGCAGTGCAAACATTTCGATGTGGGATGTTGACCATGTGATCGATCGCAGCAAGTGCAATCGATCGCTATTGCTCCTGAAGCTTCACATCTCCTGAAATGCTTCATTTTCTCCACAAACCTATAAAAATACACAAAACACAAAAAAGACATAAAATAAAGTGAAATACTACTAACTAAGAGCATAACAAATATAAGTTAAGGGTCTTAAATATGCAATATTTAAGACTCATCAAATACCCCCAAACTTATATTTTGCTAGTCCCTTAGCAAAACAAAATAAAAAACTAAATGAGCACAAAGATTATAAAGATAAGTTCAATATTCATGGTATCCAAAAATTTAAGGAGCATTCAAAATCATGAGATTCATTCATGAGCAAGCTTAAATAAGTCAAACCCATCTTCACAATGAATAAGAATTTAAAACTTAATTACTTACAAGAGGCATGGTAAGACATCACAAGCTTGAATCAGTGTAAAGTGAATTAGCATATACAGATGAGGTTTCTAAATAACTTCAATGTACAAGGTAATCAAATCTCAAGATCCACAGAATTTCTCATCGGACAGAACAACAATGGCATAGTTTATTTTTATTTTCATTTTATTTATTATTATAAGGCTCTGCTATGTTTAATTCTCTTAAGCTTTCTAATTGACCCATGTAGCGAGTGTTGAGTCAATGACTCCCAAACCAGAAGGTTTTAGGGCATTAGGTGTAAAGACACCCCTAAGGACTTACTAACTCGAGTAAAAAAGGCTACGAAATTAAACCGTTCTTAATACTACCAAGCAAAATTTCACCTTTTGACGTGAACACTCACTGCTTACTGAGGCAAGAGGTCCAGTTACTCAGCGAAAAATTTTGCAATGATCATTATGAATAAAATTCCCACCTTTTGACGTAAACACTCACTGTTTACTAAGGCAAGAGGTCCAGTTACTCAGTGGAAAGTTTATTGATGATGATCATTATAAATATTAGTAGTATTATTTATTTTTTTTTATATGCCCAAGTGTTTATCCAACAAGTCATCCGGTTTCAGTTAAGACAAGGAAACGTATACATTCAACTCACATGTCATACCTCACACAAATATGTGCTAATGTGCTCGTGTTAGATTAGATCAAACATATGAATTCTCGAAAATGCCTAAAGTAAGTAACTAAAGTTTAAAATCTATCATCAGATCATGTGTTCAAAGTTTTAAACTTACCAATGAAATCACACAAAAAAAAAATTTCAGATCAACCAAAATTTTTAGACGAACATGAATATGCATTTATCTTTACGACGAAAAGATAACAAATTAGGACAAAGTGTGTGATGTGTCTCCCATACCCCCAAACTTAAATTACAAATTGACCCCAATGTGTGACTAATATCGAAAGAGCTGACCTGAGATATGGAGAACTATCTGGACTGGTATGGCTCATAGCATACCCCCAAACTTGAACTGAAGTATGCATTGTCCCTGAAAAATAAAGACTGAAAAACAAAAATACTAGAAACAAAAATTAATCATAAATACATAAAATAATAAATAAGCATAAAGGATAAGCTGTGGGGTACCTCCCATGAGCGCTAAGTTTAACGTCTTCAGCCAGACCCAACATTAGTAATCAAGCCCAACTAAGCACTCCACCATCTGATCAATAAATGGGAATGAAAAATGATCAGTCCTTGTGGCAGCGTTCAGTTTACGGTAGTTGATACACACTCTCCACCCTGACTGAACACGAGTTGGCACCAACTCGTCGTCCTTATTCTTCACTACCATTAATTCAACACGTTTGGGCACGACTTGAATCGGGCTCACCCACTTGCTATCAGAGATAGGATAAATGATCCCCGCATCTAACAGCTTAATTACTTCTATGCTCACAACCTCTTGCATAGCTGGGTTGAGCCTTCTTTGTGGCTCCCTCGATGGCCTGGCATTCTCCTCCAAATGTATCTTGTGCATTACCAATGCGGGGCTGATTCCCCTAATATCCTCAATAATCCAACCGATAGCTTCTTTGTGCTCTCTTAAGACATCTAATACTTTTTCCTCTTGAGCCTCGCCCAAATCTGAAGTTATAATCATAGGCAAACTATCGGCTGAACCTAGGAACTTATACTTAAGATTATCTGGTAAAGGCTTAAGTTCCTTCTTGGGGGTTTCAGGTGCGGCGGTCTCCTCCATCTTAGTGCTCTTTCGAGGATGAGACTCTAAAATAGCATTCGCTTGCTCAAGTAATTTATCTAAATCCAAATCCTCTCCAAATTGAGCAAAGTATGCCTCTAGAGGGTCCTCAATGAGGGATTCATCCACAGTCTCCTCTGTCTTACTGCTCTCTCAAGGAGTAGACTCCAAGATAGTATTTGCTTGCTCAAGTAACTTATCTAAATTCAAATCCTCTCCAAACTGAGCAAAGAATGCCTCTATAATGTCCTCAGACTTCCCTTCTTTCTTGGGCGCTTGTAGTCTCTCAGGATAAGGCACTTTAGGAAAAAATGACCTAGGGAGATCCTTAATAATACGAGTGGCTGTAGATGGCTCAGCATCTCTCTTCTCATTGTTGCCACTTTCTTGCCCTTGGTGCATAGCAGGGCTCTCTTCCACTTGATTGTACACTTGTCTCCCAGACAAGTATGGGACAGTTGATTGCACTTGTTCCTGCCAATGCATAGGAGTTGATAAATTTCCCACCGCAAACTGTTCCTTTGGGTTAGGATCAGGTTGACTGGGGAACTCTCTATTCTCTCCTTCACCCACGTAACTTGCGATTTGATCCATTTAACTCTCTAGCTTGGCAATCGCTTAGGTGTTTTCTATTGTTGCACTCATTACTTCGCTCATGGATTGGCTAGTCATTTTCATGTACTCCTTAAGGGTGTCCTCAAGTGACTGTGAAACTGGCGCTGGTGTTTGAATGGGAGTTTGGTAAGCAGGTAATGGTTCTGGATAGGCTAAGTGACTATAACTTGGAACTGGTGGAGGAAATTCGAGAGGGTATTGAGTGTGAGCTTGATAAGGGGCTCCTCCCTGATTCCTCAGTTGGTTCTGCATCCATGAAAAATTAGAGTGGTCCCACCACCCTGGATTGTACATTTCGGAGTAAGATCCATTTGATTGCCAAAAACACTCATTGAAAGCATTCATTTGTTCTATAGGATACTCGGCAAAAGCCGGCATTGATGGACAATTCTGTGCTAAATGCATAGGACTAGCACAGATGGAACAACTATCAACATTGAATGTGTTGGCGGCATTGATGGACGGGTCGATCATTTTCATGTACTCCTTAATGGTGTCCTTTAAAGACTATGAAACTGGCGCTGGATTCATCCACTTTTTTTAATTTTTTTTTTTATAACTAACTAGTAGAAAAATAAAATCAATTCAGACCAAAAATTTTCACAAACCAAACAATTCCCAAGCAACAGCATCAAAAACTTGTTGTGAGTTTTAAATTACTCACAAGCGCACAAGTCGTTTGCAATATAGCGTTGTGCAAGTGCAAGGTCGAATCCACAGGGAATTGTGTTGTGAAAATATAAATTTATCTAAACTAATCTTATCTTAACCTAGTTTTGAGTTTTGTATTATATGTTGCAAAATAAATAAAAGCTAAACTAAATTGATTTTAAAAACTAATAAAAAGACTAAGGTTTCTGAATCCACCCCGCCAAAGTTAAGCATATATCTCAATGTTCTAAAGATAGCCTATCAAAAAATTCCATGAATCCAACTTAAGACAAAAAACAACAAATATCCCAATTAAACCAAAAGCATCCAATGTATCCGCTTTTAACAAATTACAAAGGAAATTCAATTTAATGAAAAACAATTTGATGTATCCATCAGATGAAACACAAGGAATATCCAACAGAACAATTTAAACATAATCAATTATAAGATTCTACTCAAATAATTGACAGAACATTTATACTAAAAAAAATGTCAGATTTGTACAAGCAAATCTGAACTACTATGTCAAACAACGGCGAGGCTTCATCTTCAACATTAGCTGAAGATTCTAGCCACTAATAACTACGAAACTACAATTCATAATAAAAGTGCTAAACATTAAACTAAAACAACTAAATAAAAAGAAATAAATAACTTTACATGGGAGAAATTCCACTCGCTGATGGGCGGTGCTTCCCCTCGTGGTAGCAAAGCCTTCGAGATCCACCAGAATGCTAGCAGACATCCACCGGTTAACACCAAAGTGGCCCAGGAATTGTACACTGAATGATGAGGTCAGATGGTGTTTATATAGGGGGAGTCCCAGAGTAGCATGGGTTGCATATTCGATGTGGGATACTGCCCTAGTGCACTCGATCGCAGAATGTTGCGATCGATCGCAAGTGGGATCAATCGCATGTCTTATGCGCACGATCGCATATGCGCTCGATCGCGTGTCTGGTGCGCTCAATCGCAGGTGCACTGCAAACATTTCGATGTGGGATGTTGACCATGCGATCGATCGCAGCAAGTGCGATCGATCGCTATTGCTCCTGAAGCTTCACATCTCCTGAAATGCTTCATTTTCTCCAAAAATCTATAAAAATACTCAAAACACAAAAAAGACATAAAATAAAGTGAAATACTACTAACTAAGAGCATAACAAATATAAGTTAAGGGACTTAAATATGCAATATTTAAGACTCATCACATTACTAGATTTGGGAGCGGGTGTCAATCTACTACCATACACAGTATTCGAAACCCTAGGTTTAGGGGAGCTTCAACCGACCTCCATCACTTTGCAGTTGGCAGATAGAAGCATCAAAAGACCTAGAGGTATTCTTGAGGATGTCCTGGTAAAGGTAGGTGAGTTTATATTACCTGCTGACTTTATTGTATTAGATATGGAAGAATTCCCTATGCCATTACCTCTGCCCATCATATTAGGAAGACCCTTCATGAGAACTGCTGATACAAAGATTTTCGTGAAAAAGGGTATATTAAGTATGAAGGTAAATGGTGAGAAAATAGAGTTTAAAATATTTGATGCATTAAAACTACCTCAAGATGACATGAAATGCTTTAATGTATGTATGATACAAAGTTTTATTAAGCAAGTTTTTCAGGTCCATAACATTGATCCATTGGAGACCATTATTACCCATAGCTTCACAAAAGTGGATATTAAGCAAGAACCTGAAGATGTTACTGATGACATCATCAAAGCTATGCACCTCTTTGAGGCCTCTCCAAAACATCCAAGTAAGCATGCTCCTCCATTTGAATCTCTCATACCTACTAATACCACTTTTCTCCCTTCTATTGTCCAGGCACCAACCATGGAATTGAAACAACTGCCAGAACATTTAACTTATGCCTATTAGGGAGAAAAGAAGACATTACTTGTGATTATGGCTACCAATTTAAGTATGGGAGAAGAGGAGAAACTGTTGAGAGTTCTTAGGGAGCATAAATCAGCCATTGGATGGACCATTGCTAACATAAAAGGGATAAGTCCAGCTAAATGCATGCATCATATCTACCTTAAGGATGAAGCAAACCCCACTCAAGATGCTCAAAGAAGACTTAACCCACACATGAAAGAGGTAGTAAAGGCCAAGGTATTAAAATTATTAGATGTTGGTATTATCTACCTCATCTCAGACAGTAAATGGGTAAGTCCGGTTCAAGTTGTTCCTAAAGAGAATGGGATCACAGTGGTGAAGAATGAAGATGAGGAGCTCATACCTATAAGAAAAACAACTGGTTAGAGGGTATGTATTGATTACCGACGATTAAACAAAGTGACTAGAAAAGATCACTTCCCTTTGCCATTCATTGATAATATGTTAGAGAGATTAGCTGGCCATAGCTATTATTGCTTATTGGATGGCTACAGTGGGTACAACCAGATTGCCATAGCACCTGAGGATCAAGAAAAGAATACCTTCACATGTCCTTTCATTACATTTGCTTATTGAAGGATGCCATTCAGTTTATGCAACGCACCAGCCACCTTTCAAAGATGTATGATGAGCATATTTTTCGATATGGTGGAGAAATACATTAAGGTATTCATGGATGATTTCAGTGTTTTTGGTTCTAATTTTTATGAATGCCCAAATCATCTAGAGAGTGTCCTAAAGAGATGTGAAGAGAGCAACTTAGTGCTGAATTGGGAGAAATGTCACTTTATGGTCCAACAAGGCATTATGTTGGGTCATTCCATCTCCAACAAAGGTATTGAGGTAGACAAGGCTAAAATAGACATCATTTCAAAGCTACCTCCTCCTTTAACAGTCAAGGGAGTCAGAAGTTTCTTTGGATATGCTGGATTCTATAGAACTAGATCTCTAGACCTCTATGTGCATTGTTAGCTAAAGATACCAAGTTTGAATGGACTGATAACTGTATGACAACTTTCAACACATTGAAGGATGCACTCACTTCCGCCCCAATAATGATGGCACCAGATTGGAATCTTCCATTCGAGCTGATGTGAGATGCAAGCGACTTTGCCTTGGGAGCTGTCTTAGGTCAAAGAATCAATAAGGTACCTCATGCTATTTACTATGCTTCTATAACCTTAAATGATGTTCAGCTTAACTATTCTACCATTGAGAAGGAATTGTTAGCTGTTATTTGTGCTTTAGAGAAGTTTAGATCATATCTGATTGGCTCTAAGGTTATTGTATTTACTGACCATGCTACTTTGAGATATCTGTTTTCTAAGAAAGATGCAAAGCCTAGGTTAATCAGATGGGTACTCTTATTGCAAGAATTTGATTTAGAGATCAAAGACAAGAAAGATAGTGAGAATGTGGTTGCAGATCATTTATCAAGGCTACCCTATAAGAATGACAAAAATGAGTTACCTTTGAATGAAAACTTCCGTGATGAACAATTGTTCGCACTAGAGGTAACAATTCTATGGTATGCTGATATTGTCAATTATCTAACTACTAAGGTTTTTCTTCTAGGTATGACCAGTCAAGAAATTAAGCGGCTGATATCTATGTCTCGGCACTACCATTGGGATGATCCCTACCTCTTCAATTTCTGTCCTGATCAAATCATCAGAAGGCGTATCTCGGAAGAGGAGCATTTGGGATTATTACAATATTTCCATCAGTTTACTTGTGGAGGACATCTTGGGGCCAAGAAAATAGCACTTAAGGTACTACAATTCGGTTTTTATTGGCCTAATATATTTAAAGACGCCTTCTCATTCTACAGCTCATGTGATAGATGCCAACAGACAGGTAACATCTCATCTTGAAATTAGATGCCCCTACAAAATATTCATATAGTAGAACTTTTTGATGTATAGGGCATTGATTTCATGGGTCCATTCCCTAATTCCTTTGGTTATTTATATATTCTTTTGGGTGTGGATTATGTGTCTAAATGAGTCGAGGCTGTCTCCTCAAAGACTAATGATCATAAAGTGGTGGTGAAGTTTCTACAGGATAACATTTTTACTCGGTTCGAGACACCAAGAGCGATCATCAGTGATGGTGGCAGCCACTTTCATCATCATTCTTTTGCCGTACTCATCAGAAAATATGGAATCACCCATAAGGTTGGCATCCCATATCACCCTTAGACTAGTGGCCAAGTGGAGATAAGTAACCAAGAAATCAAAAGCGTCTTGGAGAGGATCGTGAATCCTAATCAGAAGGATTGGTCTTTGTGCCTAAATGATGCTTTATGGGCATATAGGATAGCTTTCAAGACACCAATCAGGATGTCCCCATACCGCTTAGTCTTTGAAAAAGCATGTCATCTACCGGTAGAGCTAGAACATCAAGCATATTAGGCCATTAAACAATTCAACTTTGATATGAAACAAGCAGGTGAGAAGAGGAAGCTACACTTAAATGAGCTCGAAGAATTAAGGTATGATGCATATGAGAATGCTAAGCTTTACAAAGAAAGGAAAAAAGCCTATTATGACAAACAACTAGTGAGGAAAGAGTTTCACATGGGACAAAGGGTGCTACTCTACAACTCAAGATTAAGGTTGTTCCCAAGCAAACTAAAGTCCCGCTGGTCTGGTCCGTATGTGGTCACCAAGGTCTTTCCTCATGGTGCTTTGGAGATTCATGGTTCAAATGGCAATCAGACATTCATAGTCAATGGACACCGAGTCAAACCATACCTTGATCTCAACATGCCTCCTCGAGATGAGGACTTGGCACTTCAAACCGTTCAATATGTAGCTGATCCAAGGACACCTGAACCATTTGAATCTCCAGTTTCTATCGCACATAACTTCATTGACTGATGCATTACGATCAAGCGTAAGAATATTGTGATCGAGCGCACAACACTCAGTGCAATCGAGCGCACATACACTTGTGATCGAGCACATTTAAGCCAGAAGCTACACCACAATGCCTAAACGAGTAGTTTGCAATTCCCAACGACCAGCAGTGAGATGATACCTTGTCTGGCTGAAGATGTAAAACTTAGCACTCATGGGAGGCACCCCATAGAATATCCTTTTTATTATATTATTTTTATTTTCTTATTTATGTTTATTTATCTATTTATTTTTCATATTTCTTGTTTTCTGGAACAACATTAGTTTTTCTTTTTCAGGAACATAGTGCGTGCATCAAGTTTAAGTTTGGGGGCATACTACGAGCCATACCAGCAGTCTAGTTCTCCAACTCCCAAGTCAGATCTTTCCATGTCACTCACACATTAGGGACAATGAGTATATTATCGGGGGTAGAGAGAAACACTTGCACACACATGCACACACTATGTCCCAATTTTTTGTTTTAAAGATAAATGCATGATCACTTTATGTTGAAAATTTTGGGTGATTTAAAACAAACATGATAAAACTTCATTAGTAAGCTTAAAATCTAGAACACATAGTCTAGTAATAAGAATTTTAAAAGTTTAGTTACCCACCTCAAGGCACTTAAGAATTCACGAGTTTGATTCAGATCTGACACGAGCACATTAGCATGCATTTGTGTGGGGTATGACATACAATTCTTATGTATATGTTTCCATGACCTAACTGTAATAAAAAAACTTGTTAGCTAAACACTTTGGCATAGAAAAATAAATAAAAAAAAATGTCCATCATGCAAAAAGAGAAAAATGCTCCTAACAATCATTAAATAAAATTTCCACTGAGTAACTAGACCTCTTGCCTCAGTAAGCAGTGAGTGTTCACGCCAAAAGGTAGGAATTAAGCATTTCATGATCATAAAAATTTTCACTGAGTAACTGGACCTCTTGCCTCAGTAAGCAGTGAGTGTTCATGTCAAAAGGTGGGAATTTCACTTAGCAGCATTAAGACCTGTTAGTTCCGTAGCCTTTTTTACTCAAGTTAGTAAGTCCTTAGGGATATCTTTACACCTAATGCCCTAAAACCATCTGGTTTGGGAGTCATTGTCTAAACACTCGTTACAAGGGTCAATTAGAAAGCTTAATGAAACTTAACATGGCAAAAATCTCATAATGAAAGAAAAAGAAAAGAAGTAAAAACTATGCCCTTTTTGTTCTATCTGATAAGGAATTCGATGAAGGTTTGGACACCGAAACACTATACATTAAAAATTATTTGGAAGCTCCATCTTTTATTTGCTAATTCACCACACACCAAATCAAACTTCTGATGCCTTAAACCAACCTAGTGTAAGTAACATGAACTTTTAAAATCATTATTCATTGCAAAAATGTGTTTTTATTATAAGCTTACTCATGAACAGTTATCATGGTTTTATGTGTAACCCAAATTTTTGGATATCATGAAGAATGAATTTATCTTTATTTTTGTTTTGATATAGTCTTTTATTTTTTATTGCTAAGGGACTAGCAATGTGTAAGTTTAGGGGTGTGATAAGTGCTTAAATAGTCATATTTAAGCCCCTTAATTTACACTTGTTAGGCTCTTTGTTTATATATTATTGGAAATCACCTTGACAAGATGCCTAGGTGGTGATCTTCCAAACACCCAAGTCTAGAATGACTTGTAATGAAATGAAACGGCAAACGAAAGCTAGAAAGAAAAGAAGATAAGTGATTTGTTATCGAGGTTCGGCAATAGCCTATGTCCCTGTGAGTTCTTCTGAACTCTCTGCACTAAATCAATGGTTCTTTTACAATCACAACAACCCCTCTCCAAGAAGCCTAAGTTCTTGAAGAAACAAAGAAGAGAAGAAAGGAAGAAGATAAGAACTATTACAATGCTCTCTATCTAATCTATACTCCTCTCTCTTTACAACCAGCCTCTCTACAATGAGTCCCTCTTTTGTTTTGTGTCTTGGCACTCTCACACAATTCTCTCTTGTATCTCTTATATAATGATCATATTAATCTCTTGTATTGATTTGTCACAATTGTTGTTGAGAATGAAGCTAGGTGACCCTTTATATAGTGCACCAACTTCTTGTCCAATCTTGAGGGTCAATATCCACCCTTAGATCTTGATGACCAATCAACCATGGCCCTTGATCATTCCTTAGTGATCCTATGCATTTTGAACATATCTCACGAACCCAACTAAAGGCTGAAGCATGTGTGCCTGAAGGTGCGGCCTGAAATAGGGGCTGCCGTGGCTCAAGGCAAAGCACCAATTCACCACTTTCTGGACGCCGTGGCCTGGAGGAGGGGGCACGACGGCCTGACCCTTCCTCCAGCCCTCCTCTTTTTTGGGCACCGCGGCCTGGACTAGGGAGGGTCACGGCCTGACCTAGTGCGCACACTTATTTTGCTGGACCCTTTTTGTTGCTTGCATACTAAAGCACACTCCTAGTGTGTCGAGGCTTGATGCTTGAACTTCTTCAAACCTTTTCCAACCTTGTTTAAACCTTAACAATGTTTAAACCTTAGACAAATACTAGCAATCTCTACCTTTTTCTAAGTGTTTAAACCCGAACCATTGTGCAGAGAACTTCAGGATCCAAACTCATCTTGAGTCATCAATCAACCGACTCCAATCGTAAGTAGTCTAAGGCAATGATTGAACTTACTTAGAGGTAGAACCTTGGTGCTCAAATCTGCAGGATTTTCCTCCGTGGCTACCTTGTCCATATGAATGCATCCTTCCGTAACATTTTCCCAAATGAAATGATACCGAACATCCATGTGCTTTGTCCTCTCATGGAACACCAGATTTTTACACAAGTACAATGCACTTTGACTATCCAAAAATACCACAACCTGCTCTTCTAGGACCTTCAACTCTTCCAACAACCCTTTGCACCACATAGCCTCATTTATGGCTTCTGTAGCCGCTATGTACTCAACCTCGGTGAACATAACAGAACCAATAGCACTAGACTAAGGGGCTTTTTCCATTTCCTTCTTCTCCACCTTCGATCTCGGACATTGATCGTTGGAGAACTTAAAATGACCAGCAAGGGGAACCTTCACTGGTTTGCTATCTTCCATAGAGAACTTAGATATCATCTTCTCTATGTAGGAAGTTTGAGAGATCTTCAATTTGTTTCTCTCCCCTTCCCGGATGATACACATCCCAAGGATCTTCTATGCATGGCCAAGATCCTTCATCTCAACTCTTCACAGAGTTGAGCCTTCAATTTTCTTATCCTCTCCATGCTACTCCTAACCAGCAATATATCATCAATATAGATAAGGATGATCACCACTTCCTCAACCTTCTGCCCCTTGTCATACAAGCACGAATCATAGTAGCTCCTCATGAAACCTAAGCTGATTACAAAGGAATCAAACCTCTTATTCCATTGCTGAGGTGATTGCTTCATGCCATAGAGAGATTTCTTTAATTTGCACACCAACTCTCCCTGTCTTCCTTCCTCATAGCCTTCGAGTTGCCTCATGTAGATGGTCTCATCAAGCCCTCCATGTAAGAACGCTGTCTTCACATCCATTTGCTCGATTTCCCAATCAAATTGGACCACCATTGCCAATACTATCTGTATCATCTTGTACTTCACAACCGGTGAGAATATTTCGGTGAAATCTATGCTTTCTTTTTGTGTGAACCCCTTTGCCACCAGCCTAGCTTTATATCGGACTTCATCCTCTGGAGTGCTCCCTTATTTGATCTTGTAGATCCATCTACAATCCACAACTCTCTGTTTTTTTGGTTTGGGCACCAATTCCCAAGAGTTGTTCTTCCTCAAAGAATCCATCCTTTCCTCCATAGCAAGCTGCCACTTTGACAAATCCTTACACTCCATGGCTTCCATGGAAGTTTCTGGTTCAACTATTCCTTCTTCTGTCCAAGGAGCTGCTATATTAGCATCCGCAAACTCATATCTCAAAGGTGGTCTAACAACCCTATTTTCTCGATCCCTTATGAGCTGGTAGTCATCCTGACTTGTTGCATCAACCTCTTCCAGTTCAGCCTCCTCTTGAGTGCCATGAGCATGGCCTTCATTAATGGGCTCTACCTGGTCTAAACCCTCTTGCCTCCTCTGCTCTACCTAAACTGAATTCTCCTTGATGCGATGCTCCACAAATTTCGAACTGGTTTACTCACTAGCGCCTACAGGGTTAGTTTTCTCCAAGTAGGAAAATAATAATTCTTTAAAAATAATATCCCTACTTACAATGAGTTTCATCTTTTTAGGTTCTAAGGACCACAATCTATATCCCTTAACCCCATCACCATACCTTAGAAACACACATTTTCTAGACCTTGGGTTAAGTTTATCATCCTTTTGATGTGTATATGCAGCACACCCAAAAGTCCTAAGCTTGCTCAATTCAGGGGGTTTTCCACTTCACATCTCCATGGGAGTCTTAAGGTCTAAAGCTCTAGAGGGTGATCTATTTACTAAGTATACAGCAGTAGACACAGCTTCCCCCCAAAAATATTTTGGTAAACCGGATCCTATTAACATGCACCTAACTTTTTCCATAAGGGTTCTATTCATCCTCTCAGCAACTCCATTTTGCTGAGGTGTTTTTACAACCGTTCTATGTCTTAGGATGCCATTTAATTCATAGAATTTATCAAAATCCTTATTACAAAATTCTAAGCCATTATCGGTTCATAAAGCCTTAACTACCCTGCCCGTTTGAGTCTCTAGCAACTTTTTCCACACAACAAATTTATTCAAAGCATCTGATTTACTTTTAAGCAAATAAACCCAAACATTTCTTGAATAATCATCAATTAAAGACAAAGTAAAAGTTACCTCCCTGTGTTGGTGTCCTTGCTGCTCCCCAAAGGTCTTAATAAATGTAGTTAAGAATTCTCTTAGACTTGTTCACTCCGGTATTGAAGTTGACCCGGTGTTGCTTCCCAAGAACGCAACATTCGCAGAAATCCAATTTCTCTATTTTGTCTCCTCTAAGTAGACCATCCTTGCTAAGAACTTGCAGGCCATTTTCACTCGTATGTTCCAAGCGAGTGTGTCAAAGGGTTGCCCTAACCATCTCAGCTATCAAGCTTCCTGCTTGATCATTGATTTCTGTCTCTCCGATCATCTTATAGAGTCCATCCTTTATTGCTGCTTTGATCACTACCAAAGATCCCTTGGCCACCTTGATCTTTCCTCCCTCGACTTTGTATGTGTAGCCCATGGAATCCAGCTACCCTAATGAGATCAAAATCCTCTTCAAATCTAGTAGATACCTCACATTCCGCAGCAGCCTTGTGACTCCATCAAACATCCTCAATTGGATGTCTCCAATCCCTCTTACTTGGCAAGAATTTTCATTACCCAAGAAGACCCTTCCATCATTGATCTCCTTGAAATTCTTGAACCATTCCTTGTGAGGGCACATGTGATAAGTGCACCCGAAATCCAGAATCCACTTCTCGCTGCCTTGCCTGCTGCTCACATTTGAGCACACAATAAGAACATCATCTTGCTGTTCTCCTTTGGCAACCGAAGCCTCTCCATTGTTGGTATGGCTTCTTCCTCTCTCATCCCACAACCTCTTCTTGCAATCTTTCTTGAAATGGCATTCTTTGTTGCAGTAGAAGCACCTGTTTCCTCCAAGTCTTGTCTTGGAATGAGATCTTCCATGGCTCTGCCCTCTACCTCTTGATTTTTCCCAGTAGTTACCATGAATGCTACTGCCATTTTGAGTTGCTGGCCTTCCTCTAATGAACAGCCTTTCTCCACTTGATGCTTCCCTCATCTTGGCTTTGAAATCATGTGCCCTTATGGCATTGATCACAATCTCCTTGGTGAAAGTATCTCTTCCATACTCAATAGCATTAATCAAATTATCAAAACAATCAGGAAGAGAATTTAACAAAATAACAGCCAATTGTTCATCCGGGAATTTAATACTACAACTAGCCAAATCTTGAACTAGTTTATTAAAGACATCAAGATTATCTTGCAACTATTTACTAGGATCTATTTTAAAAGAAAAGATTCTTTTAAGAAGATAAATCTTGTTAGGGAGAGTTTTGGTAAGAAACAACTCATCTATTTTCTTCCATATGACAGTAGGATCTTCCGAGTCTCTGCACTCCCTTGTGACACTATCCAACATGTGCAAGAAAATGGTGCTGTAAACCATCTTCTTCATCTCAATCCACTGGTCCTCCGTGATACTTGCTGTAAAAGCATCATCTTCTCTAATAGCCAAGTCCACCTTCTGTTGCATAAGAACAGCCTTGATCTTCCGCTTCCATAGGGAAAAATCTCCCTTTCCATCAAACTTCTCAACAACGAAATTTGAACCCATCTTGCGGAGATGATCCTAGATATGTGCAGCACCCACAAATGCTTTTCAACTTCTTTTAAGCCTCAAGAACACGATCGAAGATTGATCTCAACACCGTTCTTGAATCAACCTCAAGAACACGATATAATCTTGATCTTTACTCCGTTCTTGAATCACCTAAGAAGTTTATTCTTCGATTCTTGGAGTCTTGCTCCGATACCTCCTGTTCTTGCTCTGATACCCAGCTGTGCAAGCTCTGATACTACTGTTGGAAATCACCTTGACAAGATTCCCAGGTGGTGATCTTCCAAACACCCAAGTCTAGAATGACTTGTAATGAAATGAAACAGCAAACGAAAGCAAGAAAGAAAAAAGATGACATTTTGCACATGTCATTTTAAGCCATAGATGTCTCAATAATAGAGATGATCTCATCAAGCCATCGAACATGTCTCATGATCCCTGTGGAGATGATCTCGCACTTGCACACTATGCTATTATTGACCTTGTGCACTTGCAAGTAAAACAAGTTCGATTATTTGCTTATTTATTTAGGTAGATAAAAGAACAACAATGATGAACTTTTCATCCAAACCGTCTCATTTTAAGCCATAGATGCAGTAATATATTCAACCTTAGTGGTGGAATATGAAGTTCTATCTTGCTTACAGCTATTGCAGCTCTATGCTCTGCTATTCAAAGTGAACACAAATCTAGAAGTGGACTTTCTATCATCCACATCATACTAGAAGTCTGAATCAGTATATCATTCCAGTTTCAAGTCACTTCCTCTATATGTGATGAACGATTCTTTAGTCCTTCTTAAGTACTCAAGAATGTTCTTCATAACAACTCAGTGTTCTAAACCTGGATTAGACTAATACCTGTTAGTAACACTTATAGCATGATTGATATCAGGTCTAGTACATAACATAAAATACATGAGACTTTTTATCACCTAAGTATAGGGGATTTGACTTATGTCCTCTCTCTCTTCAAGTGTCTTTGAGGATATTTTCTTAGAGAGGTGTACTCCATGCTGAAAATGTAATAGTATTTGATTAAGCCCAAAGAATAATGCGGTAGTTGTAGCACAACTTTGGGGTGTCGATTCCACAGGGAAACGTGAACTACAAAGGAAAAGTGTAACCTTAACACGAACGATAAAGATCAAATGAGAGAATTTGAGTTTTGATAGTAATATGAGAAAATTGTGTAAATATAATGAAGAATATGATAGAGAAACAACAAGGATCCGGGAATCCTCCCTAGGTTCGTTGCCTTATTCCGATCTTGATTTAGTTGTTTTTATCTCGATTGCTAGTTTTACATCCCAAACAGGCAATCGACAAATATTCAATTAAGCACATGTAAAATCCTAATGTAATTGATATGAATTACTCTTTACTTTCGATTTAAGCATACATAACCTATCCTATAGATTTATCAAGCAACAACAATATATCTTAATGACAATATCGCAGTAATGGACAAACCTAAAAGATAAATCTATCAGACTCGATCACATCCAATAATCTTGACATAAGAAGAGCATGACTAGACTTATATCAAGGAGAAAGATACAATTACCGGATTAAGAGAAAATCTTCTAATTAAATCAACGAGTAACTCATAACAATGTTTTGACAATAAATCCAAACTACAACTGAATCAATAATGGAAAATAAGAACAACTACACCTAGAGATTCATCCCTTCGCCTTGCTTAGAGATTAGTTAGCCATTGGGCTCATGCTTGAACACTTTGATGGGGGAGAATGTCGCAGCCTTCTTGAGTTTTCCAGCCTTGATGATTTTCCTCATTTTCAAACCCTAAGTGATCTACTTATAATACAAAAGGCCCAAGGGTGTTTTCAGGTTTAAACCATCATTAAAGTCCTAATTAGGTCATAACACGGAGTAGGGGATCGTGTGTGCGGTGCGGCTCTGCCTGGAGCTGAGCTTGTGCATGCTCTGGGCACCGTGACCCTCACTGGTCCAGCCCACAGCTCTGTCTGATGGTTTCCTTGTGGAGACTCTGGGCGCCGCGGCTCAGCCTGGTCCAAGCCACGTCGCACGCTGAAGACTTCCTTGCTCTTTTGGGCTTGGTTCTGGAGGTCAAGGCTTAACCTTTTCAGGCCACAACGCACACACTAAAGACTTGGTTTTTAATCAATTCTGTCCTTCCGCAACCATGCTTGCACTTTGATGTGCATCGAAGCATCGTGCTTTAAGCTATGATGGCTTTCCTCTTCTTTTGGACTCAAAGTACCTAAAAATGCATCGAAATAGATCAACAATTCAAGAATATCACTTTAGAGTTATTAAGGTATAAAAGTGCATTTCAAACCTAGATCAACCCTAAAATGCTAACAAATAAGTACTGTTAAAATGCATTTTATGACTCTCATCATAACCCCCAACTAGTTTATTGCTAGTCCCTAGCAATTCAAGCGAAAACAAGACAATATGAGATGAATTCTATAGTAGGAATCAAAACAAAGTAAAGCAATGTTAGTGTTAAACTAAGAGTAATTCACTTTTTGTCTCAAAAATCGCACATAACACATAATACACAGCACATAGAATCATTAAAAATTACCCAAGTCCAAAAGTAATACAAACATCAATCTTAAAATTGTTATCGACTCTTAACATCCATCTTACCACAATCCATTAATCCAAACACCCGGATGATTTTATGCACAACATTTATGAATACAAGTCTTGGCCTCTAAAAACATATTAATTTGGATGACATCAATAATAAAAACAAGCTCCATAAGCTCACTTTTCAAATCACTCTCCACTATTATAGAAAAAATCACACCACCTTAGATCAATAGGTCTTTAATAAGCTTGTAATGTTAAGCCAAGGCAAAGGTTAAGAAAGAACAGTAAGGATTCAACAAGTAAAAGAACTCAATCTCTTAGTTTTAAACACAACCACTTTAAGCACTGGATAACCTTACTTCAACACCCAACTCTTTTAACCATTTTTCGAGCATTTCTCTCAATAAGTCACTACCCTTTTTTTTTCTTCTTTCTTTGTCATTATTCACTTCTTTTTTTATTTTGGCATAAGACCATTCCCCTCCTTTTTTAAGGATTCAACAAGTAAAAGAACTTAATCTCTTAGTTTTAAACACAACCACTTTAAGCACTGGATAACCTTACTTCAACACCCAACTCTTTTAACCATTTTTCGAGCATTTCTCTCAATAAGTCACTACCCTTTTTTTTCTTCTTTCTTTGTCATTATTCACTTCTTTTTTTATTCTTTTCTTTTCCATAACCCCCAACTTATCTCCTTTAATGTACTGGGGTTATGGTAGTAATAATTTTTTTTTCATATTTCCATCCTTACTTCTCTCAAGTGTTTCTCAACAAATGTGTATAACTAAGTTCTCTTAAAAGAAAGGTAAGGATAGAATATTTTTAGGCTCATAAAGGTAAGTAAATGGGTTATCGAAAGAAATAAGGCTCAAATTCTTTTTCGAAAAAAATGCTCAAACAGGTGACTAGTGATAAATATAGCAAGGGTAAGTTTGAAAGGCTCAAACGGTCCAAAAATGGCCTATATCATATCCTAAGTAATGTGCATTCTAGGAATTTGCCTCAAGTGATTATCAAATAAGTTCTAGAGCTTGTCGAGACCGCAAAAGTATTCACAAAACTATCACACATAAAACTTATCTAAATGTTTTAGACTAAACATGCAATCTTGCTGTAATCTAGAATCTCAAACCAAATGAAGATTGACACTTAAATTATTCTCAAATTGAAGCAAGATTTAACTTCTTCTGAATGCTGTATGCTATCTCAATTAAGCTCATATCATTGACATGTGAATTAACATCAAGACTTAACACAAAGCATGCTAAAAACAAACAAAAAGGGAAAATGACACCAAATAGTTCAATGAAAAAAAAGAAATAAGTTTCCTCCACCCCAACTTAAAAATAGAATTGACCTCAATGTGAAAGAAAAAGTAAAGGAAACTCCCTTTGTAAACAAAAATGCATAGAAGCTGAAAATTGTGCACCACCATTTGAACCGTATGCCGTGTTTCTTGCTGAAATTTCGGTCGACTTGAAGTCTTCTTGAAGAACCCAAAATCCTCTTAGAACCAAGCTTTTTTTTTTTTGGAGAAATTTCCAACAAAATCTACAATATTAGTGCTAAATCCTCCAAGAAATGATGTTAGAATCAAGAAATTTTGAGCAAAAGTGAATGGGTAAGTGAGGGTTTGGAGAGAGGATGAGAGAGAGAGGAGTGTGCTGTGTGTTTTCAAAGTAGAAATGAAGAAGAAAGTGCAGAAATGGGGTTAAAAATGTGCAGATCACGGGTTGGCAATTTGTGTAGATCACAGGTGGCACCACGGCTTAAAGGCGTGGGTATGCTCAGCTGGGTTGCTGGGCAGTGCGGCGTGCACTGTACTTGGACCTAATTCTTTTTAAAAAAAGAATTTGTTTGTTGGCAAATAATAATAAAATTAGCCAAAAAATAAAAATAACATTTACGTTAGAAATTAGATGAAATTAAAATAAAAAAAAACTAAAAATTGAGATTTAAATAAACTTAAACAAAGCAAAAGAAAAATAAAAACATACATGTGTCGTGTGGTCAAGGTGAATAGACTGGATCCATAAGTGGAATGTCTTCCACTTCTAGATCCTACCTATCGATCAAGATTTTAAGGCGTTGACCATTTACTTTAAAATCCAACCATCTTTAGTATCCTCTATTTCCACCGCCCTATTTGCAAAAACATTCTTCACTACAAAAGGACTGGTCCACCTTGACCGAAGTTTTCCTGGATGCTTATGGAGTCTAGAATCGTATAAAAACACCCGATCATTAGGCTTAAATGTTTTCCTCAAAATATTTTTATCATTAAACACTTTCATTTTCGCCTTATAGATTCTAGAATTCTTATAAGCATCATTTCTCAACTCCTCTAACTCGGTCAACTGAAATTTCCTAAGCTTACCCGATTCTCTTATGTCAAAATTGAAAGACTTAATAGCCCAATAAGCTCGATGCTCGAGCTTTATAGGTAAGTGGCAAGGCTTTCCAAAAACAAGCCTATAACGTGACATACCTAAGGGAGTTTTGAAAGCTATATGGTAAGCCCAAAGCGCATCAACTAGTCTCAAAGACCAATCCTTGCGATCCGGGTTGACCATTTTTTTCTAAAATTTGTTTAATTTCCCTATTTGCAAGTTCTACTTGTCCACTTGTTTGAGGGTGGTAAGCTGTAGAAATCTTATGTAACACGCCATATTTTCTCATCAAAGCTTTAAAGGAAAGGTTGCAAAAATGTGTACCACGATCACTAATTATAGCACGTGGTGTACTAAATCGAGATAACACATTTTCTTTTAGGAATTTAATTACTGTTCTATTATCATTGCTTCGGCAAGCTGCTGCCTTTACTCATTTTGACACATAATCTATTGCCATAATGATATATTGATATCCGAAAGAAAGAGGAAATGGTCTCATAAAATCAATGCCCCAACAATCAAAGATTTCAATCACTAAAATTGGGTTTAAGGGCATCATATTACGATGAGACACAACTCCTAACTTCTGACACTTTTCACATGAGTGACAATAGATGTTTGCATCTTTAAACAAGGGAGGCTAATAAAATCCACACTGCAAAATTTTTGCAGGGGTTTTTTTCATTGAAAAGTGGCCTCCACAAGCTTAGGAGTGACAAAATTCCAAGACACTGGCAATCTCTTCATTAGGGATGTAACGCCTTAAAATTTGGTTAGGGAAGTACTTGAAAAGATAGGGGTCATCCCAATAAAAATTACGTACCTCATTCAAAAACTTCCTCTTGTCTTAAGCGCTCCAATCCATTGGTATCTCACTGGTAGCCAAATAATTCATGATATGAGCAAACCATGGTAAAAAAGTAACAGAGAATAAATACTCATCGGGAAAATCATCCTTGATTGGTATATCATCAGAGGTGTCCTCAAATGTGAGCCTCGAGAGATGGTCAGCTACTACATTTTCTACTCCTTTCTTGTCTTTGATGGTGATGTCAAATTCTTGTAAGAGTAGGATCCACCGTATTAGTCGTGCCTTAGCATCCTTCTTTGTAAGAAGGTACTTGAGGGCTGCATGATCTGTGAAGATAAGAATAGGAGAACCAATTAAATAAGCATGAAATTTATCCAAAGCAAATACTACAGCTAGCAATTCTTTTTCAGTAGTGGAGTAATTCATTTGAGTACTATATAGAGTTTTACTAGCATAGTAAATGACATAAGATTTCCCCTCTCTTCGCTATCCAAGAATAGCACCTACAACAAAGTCACTAGCATCACACATGATTTTGAAAGGTAAAGTCCAATCAGGTGACTGCATTATAGGTGCTGACGTAAGCTTGCCAATCAGCATTTTAAAGGTTGTTTGACAAGCTCGTGTCCACTCAAATGGGGCATCTTTAACTAGGAGGGCACATAGTGGTCTAGATATGTTGGAAAAGTTTTGTATAAACCTCCTATGAAAACCAACATGACCAAGGAAGGATCTCACATCCTTTACTATTTTAGGTGTAGGCAACTTAGAGATTAATTCAATCTTAGATCGATCAACCTCTATCCCCTTAGAAGAAACAATATGCCCTAAGACAATACCCGAAGGTACCATGAAATGACATTTTTCCTAATTTAAGACTAATTCCTTCTCCTCACAAAGAATCAATACTCTTTCTAAATTCAAAAAGCATGCATCAAATGAAGATCCAAAAACAGTTAAGTCATCCATAAAAACTTCCATGCAATTTTCAACCATGTCACTAAAAATGCTCATCATGCAACGTTGAAAAGTAACATGTGCATTACATAATCCAAATGGTATTCTACGAAAAGCATAAGTGCCAAAGGGACAAGTGAAAGTGGTTTTATCCTGGTCTTCTAATGCAATTTCAATTTGATAATAACCGGAATAACCATCCAAGAAACAATAAAAAGGATGACCAGCTACACACTCAAGAATTTGATCGATAAAAGAGAGTGGGAAATGGTCTTTCCAGGTGGCAGCATTCAATTTTCTATAATCGATGCACATTCGCCACCCAGTCACAAGTTTTGTAGGGACTAACTCTCCTAGGTCATTGTTTACCACAGTGACACCAGATTTTTTAGGAACGACTTGTGTAGGACTTATCCATTTACTATCAGCTATGGGATATATAATTCCCGCATCTAATAGTTTCAACACTTCATTTTTCACTTCATAGTGGGGTTAAGCCTTCATTTGGGGTCTCTACGAGGACTAGTTCCTTCATCCAAATTTATCTTATGAGAACAGATCAGGGGACTAATACCTTTTAAATCAGCCATGCTCCATCCTAAGGCCGATTTATGTTTATTTAAGGTCTGAATTAATTTCTCACCTTGAGACTCAGACAACTCAGATGAGATAATAACATGAAAAGTATCACCTGGACCGAGGAAGACATGCTTTAAACCCTTAGGTAGTGGATTCAATTCAACTTTGGGTGCTTTCACACTTGAGGGGATTTGTTTTTTGCTTCTCTCGAGCAACTCCTCAAACTTCGGTTGCCATGCTCGAGTGCCATAATCCTGAGATTTATCAAAAAGAGCACAAATATCAATTATATCAGATTTATCATTAATATAATCAATCTCAGAATTAACAAAAAAATACTTAAGAGGATAAAAATCATAAGCTATGGAAACTCCCCTATCGATGAGTGACTCGATCATGTATAACTGGTGGTTCTCGTCCTCATCTTCGGGCTATTTTGCAACATTGAAGATGTTCACCTCGAGGGTCATGTTTCCAAAAGATAGCTTCATGAGTCCATTCTTACAATTAATAAGAGCATTTGCAGTAGCAAGGAAAAGTTTACCCAAAATCAAAGGAATTTTAGAGTTAGTGTCAACAGCAGAAGTAGTATCAAGGATTAGGAAATCAACAGGATAATAAAATTTATCAATTTGAATTAAAACATCCTCTACCACCCCCCGAGGTACTTTGACTGAATGGTCAGCCAATTGCAATACCACAGTAGTTGGTTTGATTTCTCCCAAACCCAACTGCAAATAAATAGAAAATGACATCAGATTTACACTAGCTCCTTGATGAGAGTCATAAAATGCATCTAAACAATACTTAATTGTTAGCATTTTAGGGTTGACCTCGGTTGTAATCGTACTTTTACATGTTAATAACTCTAAAGTGATATTCATAAATCATTGACTTAATTCGATGCATTTTCAGGTGCTTTGCGTCCAAAAGAGATGATAAAGCGATCCATGTTTAAAGCGCCAAAAGATCTCGCATGTCGGTGTTCGTATTTGTCCAAGGTTTAAACATATCTAAAAATGGTTCAAAGATGGTTAAAGTCTAAAATAAGGTTGGAGTAATAAAATAAAGTAAGTTAAAAGACTGCACACAAGTGTGTGCATCACTTTGGAGCAAGGAAAGGGTAGGCACACCACTTGGAAAGGAGTTTCACTAAATTGACAGAATTTCCCGTGCAGATCAATCATCTTTGCAGATTAAACTATATTGATACAGGAAGAACCAGGAGATGAGCCATATATTCTTAGAAAGATCTGGAAGTCTATTTTCTGGAGAATTTTACAATTCGTAAAAAGGATTTTTCTAGAGAAAGTTATGGCAGTTTTAGTGGACACAGGTCAGGCCTCCAGATCAGCATCCACCTAGCGCTGTGCCCCTCACTTTCCAGCACTGCATCCCTCACTTTCCAGTGCTTACTCATTCCAAGACCAAATTAGGGCTGCACAATGACATTTTTTAGACCAAAATGCCCCTAACTACTTGTGCTCTATAAATACATCTTTAAGGAGTGTGCAGCCAGCATCATTAAATTTGAAGGGGATCCAAGGGATCCAAATCCAGAATATTTCCACGTCTCTCTAGGGCTTCAAATCAAGGGGAGAACATCCATATTGTTCATCCACCTTGAGCATGGAATCAAGGGGAGAGCATCCATATTGTTCATCCACCTTGAGCTCCATGGCCAACTAATCATCAAGTAAGGGAAAGAGATGAATCCTTAGGGATTTGTTGTTCCTTATTTCCTGTTCTTGATTCATTTGTATGGATTTATTGTTAAAACATTATCTATGGTTTACTCTTTGATTAAGTAAGAAGGATTTGAGTTCATGTGATAGTTGTTCTTTATATTCTTCTTCTTTTAGATTCTCTTAATTCGATGATTGCATCATTCTCCTCCACATAAGTCTAGTCAAGCTCTTCTTATGTCAAGTTGTTTGGATGTAATTGATTTCTGTAGATTTATCTTATAGATCGGCCATTACTGTGGTATCATTATTGCAATATATTGTCGTTTCTTGCTAATCTATAAGATAAATCATGTGTGCTTGAATTGAAATTAAAGAGTAATTTGTAGCAATTATATTAGAGTTATAAATGTGCTTGATTGAATATTTTTCGATTGCTTGTTTGGGATGTGAAACTTGCAATCGAGATAAAAATAATTGAATCAAGAGAGGAAATAGGGAACGAACCTAGGGAGGATTCTCGGAACCTTGTTATTTCTCATTTATATTCTTCATTATATTCACACAACTCTTTTACACATTATTTCGTTATCAAAACTCAAAATCTTTCGTTTAACTTTTATCGTTAGTATTAAAATTTACACCTTCTTTTGTAATTAACTTGTTTCCCTGTGGAATCGACACCCCAAAGCTGTACTAAAATAACTGTGTTATACTTTGGGCGTAATCACTCCTAAATCTAGCAATGCTTGTCCAACCTCATGATTTCCAATGCTACATACAATGGTTAGACAGCCAGGATCCTTGTATTTGGGGGGAATCCTTTGTTCAATTAAAGCACTAACTTGCTCCGCTAGGAATGTTGTTTTCTTTAAATGGTGCTTCCTCTTAATGGTACACAAATCCTTGAGAACTTTTTGCATAGGTAGGAACTTGTTTAATTACATGCAAAAGAGGAAGATTAAGTTTTACTTGCCTTAGGTTCTCTAGGATTTCATTGTTTAGGTCCAAATTTTTCTTGTTTGATTTTAAGGCTTAAAGGAATGGTGCCTAAGGCAAGTAACCTCAAGTTCCTTAGGCAGCTCGGTATCTCTACTACTTTGACCCTTTTTCCACATCCTCGGATTTGTTCGTTGTTGGGATGTGTAATGACTTACCACTTCTTGTCATAATGGCATTCACATTTTCTAGATTTGTTTGTGCCATGTGTTGACCATGGAGTGTAGACTGAGCTTGGGAATGGAACTTACCTCGCTCATTCACACTCAAGGAGCCCATCAGTTTGGTCACTTGGCTCCTTATTTCCTTATTCTCTTCAACAACCTGCGTAATTAATGCCTCACATCTGTAGGTTGTCTTACCCTGTGCCTCTATAAAAGCATATAAAGTGTCTTCTAAGGAACTCCTAGAGGATGAGGGTGCATGATATGGTGCAGGGTATGATCTAGGGTGTTGTGCAAGCTACTGGTTTTTAGTCTTCCAGCTGAAGTTGGGGTGATTGCTCCATCCCAGATTATAGGTGTTAGAGAAGGGTACAAGAGGCTTCTTGTACATGCCTAAGGCATTACATTGTTCCTCATACATCCCTCTTATATCAACAAATATGGGACACTCTTGGGTAGGATGGCCTACCCCGCCACACACAAAACATGGTTCCAAATATTCAGCTTGATTAGTTATGTGTGTTGGCTTTGAGCCTTTAGTTTTTAATGCATCTAACTCCCTAGTGAGCATTTCAACCTTAGCCTTTAGGTTGTCTTCTTCCCTAAGATGGTATATTCAACCACCACTTGGGTTTCCTACAGGTCGTGACCTATTTATGCTTTCAGTAGCACTAGATCCAGTCCAAGTGTGAGCTTTTCAGCAAGCTCATTGAGATATTCTATAGCCTCATCAGGATCTTTTTGTAAAAATTCACCATTACACATCATCTCCACAAATTGGCGCTCTCTATATGTAAGTCCCTCATAAAAATAACTCACTAAACGCCAATTTTCATACCCATGGTGAGGACACATACTTAACAGCTCCTTAAATTTCTCCCAAGACTGATACAGAGTTTCATTGTCTTTTTGTGCAAAGGTGGAGATTTGTCTTTTTAAAGCATTGGTCTTATGTTGAGGGAAGTATTTATTAAAGAAGACCTGGGTCATCTCATTCCATGACCCAATAGATCGTGGCCTCAGCGAGTATAGCCAACTCTTAGCTTTATTCTTCAAGGAAAAAGGAAAAAACTTGAGTCTCACGATATCATCAATTGTATCTTGACTATGAAAAGTTGCAACTACTTCCTCAAACTCCCTAATGTGTACTTATGGGTTTTCATTTTCCAAGCCATGACATGTAGGGAGTAATTGTATCATCCCTGTTTTAAAATCTTGATGGCGAGTATTGGCTAGAAACATGATGCATGATGGTGTGGCTGTTTGGCTAGGATGCAAGTAATCTTTAAGTGTCCTAGTAACAATCTCATTGGGTTTATCAGCCATGTTAAAATCCTCTAAATTCTCGTTTGGTACACTATGGTTTTATCTAGGTGAGGTTTCACTAACGGACGTTGAAGGAGAGGGTAACTCTATTTCGGGTTTTTTAATGAATCTACCTCGTGAATCTCTCGGTCTAAGCATACACCAAATCAGTTAAAGGGGAAAATAAATAAACAGAATAATAAAAAAATCAAAACTTAAGGAAAGGAACAATATTACCGTATTGTCTCAAAGTTGATAATTTTCTTTGTACTTAAGCGCGTTTCCCCGGCAACGGCGCCAAAATTTGATTACGCCAAAGAATAATGCGGTAGTTGTAGCACAGCTTTAGGGTGTCGATTCCATAGGGAAACGTGAACTACAAAGGGAAAGTGTAACCTTAACACGAACGATAAAGATCAAGTGAGAGAATCTAAGTTTTGATAGTGATATGAGAAAATTGTGTAAATATAATGAAGAATATGATGGAGAAACAACAAGGATCCGAGAATCCTCTCTAGGTTTGTTGTCTTATTCCAATCTTGATTCAATTGTTTTTATCTCGATTGCTAGTTTCACAACCCAAACAGGAAATCGGCAAATATTTAATTAAGCACATGTAAAATCCTAATGTAATTGATATGAATTACTCTTTACTTTCGATTTAAGCATACATGACCTATCTTATAGATTTATCAAGAAACGACAACATATCTTAATGACAATATCGCAATAATGGACAAACCTAAAAGATAAATCTATCAGACTCGATCACATCCAATAATCTTAACATAAGAAGAGCATAACTAGATTTATATCAAGGAGAAAGATACAATCACCGGATTAAGAGAAAATCTTTTAATTAAATCAAAGAGTAACTCATAACAATGTTTTGACAATAAATCCAAACTAAAACTGAATCAATAATGAAAAATAAGAACAACTACACCTAGAGATTTATCCCTTCGTCTTGCTTGGAGATTAGTTAGCCATGGGGCTCATGCTTGAACACTTTGATGGGGGAGAATGTGGTAGCCTTCTTGAATTTTTCAGCCTTGATAATTTTCCTCCTTTTCAAACCCTAAGTGATCTATTTATAATACAAAAGGTCCAAGGTTATTTTCGAGTTTAAACCATAATTAAAGTCCTAATTAAGTCATGACACGGAGCAGGGGATCGTGTGCGCACCGCGGCTCTCACTGGTTCAGGCGCGGCTCTGCCTGGTGCTAAGCTTGTGCATGCTCTGGGCGCTGCGTCCCTCACTGGTCCAGGCCATGGCTTTGTCTAACGGTTTCCTTGTGGAGACTCTAGGCACCGCGGCTCAGCCTGGTCCAGGTCGCGGCGCACGCTGAAGACTTCCTTGCTCTTTTGGGCTTGGTTCTGGAGGCTGAGGCTTAACCTTTTTAGGCCATAGCGCACACACTAAAGACTTGGTTTTTCCTCAATTTTATCCTTCCGCAACCATGCTTTCACTTTGATGTGCATCTAAGCATCGTGCTTTAAGCTATGATGGCTTTCCTCCTCTTTTGGACTCAAAGTACCTGAAAATGCATCGAAATAGATCAACAATCCAAGAATATCACTTTAAAGTTATTAAGGTATAAAATTGCATTTCAAACCTAGATCAACCTTAAAATGCTAACAAATAAGTATTGTTAAGATGTATTTTATGACTCTCATCAGTATTCTCTTAGAGTTTAGCATATTGAACCTCTTCAATATTTTACCTATATATGTCGATTGGAACAAGTCAAGTATCTTTTTAGATCTATCTCTATATACCTCTATTCTCAAAATATAGGATGTTTATCCTAAATCTTTCATGGAGAAGTTTCTTGAAAGCCAGACTTTGATTGATTATAACATGTCTATTTTATTCCCAATGAGTAGTACGTCATCAACCTACAATACCAAAAATCTAATTGCACTCCCATCAGTCTTCTTATACACACATGGTTCATCAACATTTTTGAAAAAACCAAACATTTTGATTATCTTATCAAATCGGATATTCCAGCTTCAGAAAGCTTGTTTTTAATCCATAAATTGACCTTTGCAGCTTGCACATCTTATGGTCACTACAACTGAATAAAAAAACTTTCTAGTTGCTCTATATATATATTGCCATTGAGGAAGGTGGTTTTAACATTTATTTTCCATATCTCATAATTGTAATGGGTAACTACTACGATCAAGATCCCGATGGACTTAAGCATGGTCACGAGAGAAAAAGGTTTCATCAAAGTCAACTCCTTGTCTTTTCTTGTAACCTTTCACTACTAGAATTGCCTTAACAGTCTTTACCTTTCAATTAGTATCCTTCTTTATTTATAAACCTATTTGCAATCAATAGGTACAATACTTTCAAGAGTGTCAACCAAAGTCCATACTTGGTTTGAATACATGGATTCTATTTCAGATTTCACAGCTTTAAGTCGTCTTCCCTCTAATATCGCTTCCTTGTAGTTTGTAGAATCCTTATTCCCAATAAGATGTACCACTACATCACCCTTGATGAGATACCTATATCTCTTTTGTGCTCTAGGTATCCTACCTGATATACGAGGAGGCTGTGTGGTAGGAGACTCTGTTACAATAGGCTTCTCAAGTTAATCATTGTTAATTTATGATTCTTGATACACCTCTTAATGTTCTATTTTACTCTCACTACTCCTTTCTAGTACAAACTCTTTCCATAAAGGTAGCAAATTTAGAGACAAATATCTTTTGCTCATTAAGGAGATAAAGTAATATCCTAAACTTTCTTTGGGATATCCCATAAATCTATGTTTATCATATCTTACTTTTAACTTATCTACAACTAATCTCTTAACATATGCAAGACAACCCCAGATCTTAACATGCTTGAGATTATGTTTCCTATCATTTCACATCTCATATGATGTATTAAGTATAGACTTAGAAATAAATCTATTTAACAGAAATACGACAATTTCTAATGCATAGCCTCACACTGAAATTGAAATATCAGTGTAACTCATCGTTGATCGTACTATATCCAATAAATTAAAATTTCTTCTTTTGAACACACGATTTAGTTGAGGTGTTCCAGGACGAGTCCACTATGAGAGAATCTCATTCTTTTGAGGTGATCTAAAAAGTCATTCGTTAAGTATTCACCTCCTCGATCAGGTCGAAGATCTTTGATACTTTTTCTAGTTTATTTTTTTACTTCATATCTAAATTCCTTGAACTTTTCAAAGGATTCAGATTTGTACTTCATAAGATACATCTACTCTAACCTTGAATGGTCATCGATAAAGGTAACGAAGTAAGAATAACCATCCCTAGCAATTGAGCTTAATGGCCCAAAAACATCTAAGTGGATTAGTCTTAATATGTGGGCAACACTTTCTCCATGTTCCTTAAATGGAGTCTTAGTCATTTTTCCCATGAGACAAGATTCACATGTTGGGTATGACTCGAAAGTCAATGAATCAAAGCATCCGTCTTTTGCCAACTTGCTAATTCTACTTTCATTTATATAACCAAATTTGAGATGTTATACATAAGAATGATTAATTTCATATCTTTTCAATTTATTACCTTGTTTTTTAATATCAAATATTCACCATCTAATTCTAGATGGTAAAACTAAGTAAAAGTTTCTTCGACTAACGCAACAACACTTGCCACATTTCCAAGGTGATTCTTGACTTCTTTTTTTAATTTTCTTACTGTTTCTTCTTCGCATTTGCAACCTTTTGCAAATGTGAGAACCACATTTGGTATCTAATTATAATACACGTGTTCTTAAAGTAATGGTAAATAAATAATTCGATAGATATTACATGGAATTAAAATAATATATATACATGAAAGATTTACTATTGAAACTTGAAGAATGGTTATAAGTTTAGCCTGATTTTGGTAATTAGTTTTGTTAAAAATTAGTTTACAACAAATTTCTTTTTCACTCCAAAATTATATTCTCTCTTAAATTGCTCTCTTTCTTTAAACACTTGGGGACTGAAAGAAAGGTTGAAAGACTGAAATTTTGAAGAATTATACGGGAGAATTTTAAAGAAATTCGAGGGAAGCATTAAGAAAAAAAAAATGTAATAATGTGAATTTTATTTTAAAATTATGCATACATAAAATTACCCAGAATTTGATGTAGAAATTTAAAGGTATGAATTACAGAAGAATTTAATAATAAATTAAATATTTTAATATAAATATCATGTCAAGTATTGACGATCAATAATCAGGTGAAATTGCTGAAATGAGCAAGAAAGGCAAGGAAGTGATCCACGGGTAGCTTTAAGTGCTATGTGGTGGGTTAGATTTACTTTTAGTAATCAAGACCAATAAAAATATGAATTTATGATATTTGAATAAATTCTTGAATTATAATGATTTAATGATATGTCTTCTGTTAAGTATGATAATTGATTGATTTATTGATTATGAATTAAAAAGTATGTTGAATATTAATTATATAAGAATTTATATTTTAAAAAGGATGGATGAATTAAAAATATGTTGAGAAGTTTTATGAAATTTCTGAAAAATATGATTAAATGTTGATATGATATATGAGGAGACAATTTAATAAATATGATAAAAATAATAATTTTGAGAAAGAGCTAGATAGTTGAATTGAATGCTTTGAGTATGTTTGCTTACATATTATTTGTCATATGCATAAAAGAGAAGACCAAAAAGGCAGCTAGTTTAGCTGAGAAGACCAGGAAGGCAGTTGGTCTGGCTGAGAAGACCAGAAAGGTAGCTGGTCTGGCTGAAACATGTCGACATATGGGAAGACGTTCCCAAATTGCAATATGAAATGATCTGATGAGAAAGAAAGAAAGAAAAATTAAATTCATGCATTATAATTCTTTTAAGTATTTAATATTAAAGCATGAGATGCTAAAGAATCAGTTTTGAGTATTAAATGATTGATAGATAAATGAGTCTAACAATGTGATAATTTTGATGATAGATAAATAGAAATGATGACTGATGAGTGCTAAATATTACATGTTTTAGCCCCTTAGTTTACATTTGTTGAGTTCTTAATTATGTTATTTTGTGCTATTTTATCTATTTTCTGTGTTTTCTGTGTTTTTATAGGTTTTGGAATAAAATAAAGCAATGTGGAAACTTCAGGGCTTAAAGAGCAAAAGTTGAGGATGCCTAGTGCGATCGAGCGCACAGGACGTGCGATCGATCGCACCTGCGATCGTGCGCACACAGCATGAGATCAATCACACCTGCGCTCGAGCGCACAAGACTTGCAATCGATCGCAAGTGACTCGCACATCCCACATTGGAAAGGAAACTTTTGATACTGCATATATATTGCAGCGCACTGTGATGCCCTCGAGCGCAACAAGGCTGCGATCGATCGTAGTTGACTCGCACATCCCACATCGGATAGGAAGCACTTACAGCGCGCCAGACGCATTACATCACACCATGCTGCGATCGATCGCACCAGACTTGCGATCGATCACAAAGAGGCAGTATCCCACACCGAATTTTCAGCTCATTGTACTCCGAGAATTCCCTTATATAAACACTATCTCACCTCATTATTCAGTGGGTAGTCTGGTGGATTTCTACTAGCATTCTAGTAGATCTCCTAAGGGCTTTTGCCACCACAAGGGGAAGTGCTGCCCAAAAGCGTGTGGAATTTCTCCCAATGTACAGTTAGTTTTAATTCTTTTCCAATTTTTAATGCTTAGCACTGTTTATTGTGAAATTTAGTTTCATGATAATGGGTGGCTAAAATCTTCAGCTAAGGTTGAAGATGAAGCCTCGCCATTGTTTAGCATTATATTTTCATATATGTTTATACAATTCTGATATGTTTAGTTTAAATGTTCTATTTCAATTGTTTGAGTAAATTCTTACGATTGATAGTTTTTAATTATTCTGTTGGATATTCTGTGTGTTCCATCCGATGGATACATCGAATTATTTTCGATTAAATTGGATTTCCTTTGTGATTTGTTAAAAGTGGATACGTTGGTTGCTTTTAGTTTAATTGGGATATTCGTTGTTTTTTGTTGGATTCATGGAATGTTAGATAGATTATTTTTTTATATAGAACATGAAGATATATGCTTTACTTTGGTTAGGTGGATTCTGAAACCTTAGTGTTTTCATCATTAGTTATTAAATCAATTTAGTTTATATTTGTTTTGCAAAAATATAATTCACAATTTGGAACTAGGTTAAAATAAGGTTAGTTTAGATAAAAAGCTATGTTCACATCGCATTCCCTGTGGATTCGACCTCGCACTTGCACAACACTATATTTCAAACGATTCGTGCGCTTGCGAGTAATCTAAAACTCACAACAAGTTTTTAAGCCCCGTTACCGGGGAATGTTTTTGTTTGTGAAATTTTTGTCTAAATTGATTTTATTTTTCTACTAGTTAGTTAGCATTGTTTGTTTGATTTTTCTTTTTGGCAATTTTATTTTATTTTATTTGTTTCTCTTTGCATTGATAAATAAAATAATAATTAAAAAAAGAACAAAAATGTGGATGAATCCAGCACCGGTTTCACAATCTTTAGAGGACACCCTCAAGGATTTCATGAGGATGACCGACCAGTCCATCAATGCAGCCAATTCCTTCGATGTTGATAGCTGTTCCATCTGTGCTAGTCCTATGCATTTAGCATAGAATTGTTCATCAATGCCGGCTTTTGTCGAGTATCCCATGGAACAAATGAATGCTTTCAATGACTGTTGTTGGCAATCAAATGGATCTTACTCCGAAACATACAATCCAGGGTGGTGGAACCACTCTAATTTTTCATGGGAGTAGAACTAACTGATGAATCAGGGAGGAGCCCCTTATCATGCTCACAATCAATACCCTCTCGACTTTCCTCCACCAATTCCAAGTTATGGTCACTCAGCCTATCCAGCACCATCACCCGCTTCGCAAGCGCCCATTCAAGCACTAGTGTCAGTTTCACAGTCATTGGAGGACGCTCTCAATGATTTCATGAAAATGACTAGCCAATCTATGAGTGAAGTGAATAGTGCAACAATAGTAAACACCCAAGTGATTACCAAACTAGAGAGTCAAATGGGTCAAATCACAAGTCACTTGGGTTAAGGAGAGAACAGAAAGTTCCCCAGTCAACCTGATCCTAACCCGAAGGAACAGTTTGCGGAGGGAAATTTATCAACTCCTATACAATGGCAAGAAAGTGGCAACAAAGAAAAGAGAGATGCTGAGCCATCTACAGCCACACCTATTATTAAGGATCTCCCAAGGTCGTTTTTACCTAAAGCACCTTACCCTGAGAGATTACAAGCGCCCAAGAAAGAAGGGGAGTCTGAGGACATTTTGGAGGCATGCTTTGCTCAATTTGAAGAGGATTTGGATTTAGATAAGTTATTTGAGCAAGCAAATGCTACTTTGGAGTCTGTTCCTCAAAAGATCAGTGAAACGGAGGAAACCACAACACCTAAACCCCCCAAGAAGGAACTTAAGCCTTTACCGGACAATCTTAAGTATAAGTTCCTAATTCTAGCAGATTCTTTGCCTGTGACTACAGCTTCAGATTTGGTTGATGCTCAAGAGGATAAATTATTGGACGTTTTAAGAGAGCACAATGAAGCTATCGGCTGGACTATTGAGGATATCAAGGGGATAAGCCCCTCGGTGGTGATGCACAAGTTACATTTTGAGGAGAATGCCAAGCCATCGAAGGAGCCACAAAGAGAGCTCAACCCAGCTATACAAGAGGTTCTGATCCTTTATCCAATCTTTGATAACGAGTGGGTGAGCCCGATTCATGTCGTGCCAAAACAGGCTAGATTGACGGTAGTAATAAATAAAGACGATGAGTTGGTTCCAACTCGAGTGCAGTCACGATGGAGAATGTGTCTAGACTACCGTAAGTTGAATACTACCACACTGAAGGATCATTTTTCACTCCCATTTATCGATTAGATGGTGGAGCGTTTAATTAGGCACGATTACTAATGTTGGGTCTGCCTGAAGACGCTAAACTTAGCGCTCATGGGAGGGACCCCACAACTTATCTTTTTATTTGTTTATTATTTTACATATTTATGCTTAATGTTTGTTTCCAGTATTGTTTGTTTTCTAGTCTTAATTTTTCAGGGACAACACGTACTGCAGATCAAGTTTGGGAGTATGTTATAAGCCATACCAATCCAGATAGTTCTCCATATCCCAGGTCAACTCTTTCCATATTATTCACACATTGGGGTCAATGTGTAATTTAAGTTTGGGGGTATGGGAGACACATTACACACACTTTGCCCTAATTTGTTGTTGTTTTTTTTAATGCATGCTCATGTTATTTTGAAATTTTGGTTGATCTAAACAATTTCTGTGATGTGATTCATTGGTGAGCTTAAATTTTGGAACACATGATCTGTTGATAAAGTTTTAAAATTTAGTTACTTACTTGAGGCATTTGAGAATTCACATGTTTGATCTCGAATCTAACACGAGCACATTAGTACGCATTATGTGAGGTATGACATGTGATTTTAATGTGCACATTTCTGTCTTAACTGATGATCATAAATAAACTTTCCACTGAGTAACTGGACCTCTTGCCTCAGTAAGCAGTGAGTGTTCACGTCAAAAGATTGGAATTTTGTTTAATAGTATTAAGGCCAATTTAATTTCGTAGCATTTTTTACTCGAATTAGTAAGTCTTAAGGGGTGTCTGTACACCTAATGGCCTAAAACCATCTGGTTTGGGAGTCATTGACTCAACACTTGCTACATGGGTCAATTAGAAAGCTTAAGGAAACTAAACATAACAGAGCCTTACAAAAAGAGAAGAAAATAAAAACTATGCCATTTTCGTTCATTCTGATGGGAAATGCGGTGAATCTTGAGACTTAGAGACCTTACACATTGGACTCATTCGGAAGCTTCATTTTTATTTGCTAATTCACTTTACACTGAGTCAGATTTATGATGTATTAGCCTGCCTTTTGTAAGTAATTAGATTTTAACATTTCTATTCATTACGAAGATGGGTTTATCTTTTTAAGCTTGCTCATAAATCATTATCATGATGGTGTGTGCTCTTAAAATCTTTGGATACCATGAGTTATGAGTTTATCTTTATATTATTTGTTTTTCATTTAGTTTTTAGTTTCGTATTGCTATGGGACTAGCAATATGTAAGTTTGGGGGTATTTGATGAGTGCTAAATATTACATGTTTTAGCCCCTTAGTTTACATTTGTTGAGTTCTTAATTATGTTATTTTGTGCTATTTTATCTATTTTCTGTGTTTTCTGTGTTTTTATAGGTTTTGGAATAAAATGAAGCAATGTGGAAACTTCAGGGCTTAAAGAGTAAAAGCTGAGGATGCCTAGTGCGATCGAGCGCACAGGACATGCGATCGATCGCACCTGAGATCGTGCACACATGGCATGAGATCAATCGCACCTGCGGTCGAGCGCACAAGACTTGCGATCGATCGCAAGTGACTCGCACATCCCACATTGGAAAGGAAACTTTTGATACTACATATATATTGCAGCACACTGTGATGCGCTCGAGTGCAACAAGGTTGCGATCGATCGCAGTTGACTCGCACATCCCACATCGGATAGGAAGCACTTACAGCACGCCAGATGCATTGCATCACACCATGCTACGATCGATCGCACCAGACTTGCTATCGATCGCAAAGAGGCAGTATCCCACATCGAATTTTCAGCTCATTGTACTCCGAGAATTCCCTTATATAAACACTATCTCACCTCATTATTCAGTGGGCAGTCTGGTGGATTTCTACTAGCATTCTAGTAGATCTCCTAAGGGCTTTTGCCACCACAGGGGGAAGTGCTGCCCAACAGCGTGTGGAATTTCTCCCAATATACAGTTAGTTTTAATTCTTTTCCAGTTTTTAATGCTTAGCACTGTTTATTATGAAATTTAGTTTCATGATAATGGGTGGCTAAAATCTTCAGCTAAGGTTGAAGATGAAGCCTCGCCATTGTTTAGCATTATATTTTCATATATGTTTATACAATTCTGATATGTTTAGTTTAAATGTTCTATTTCAATTGTTTGAGTAAATTCTTACGATTGATGGTTTTTAATTGTTCTGTTGGATATTCTGTGTGTTTCATCCGATGGATACATCGAATCCTTTTCGATTAAATTGGATTTTCTTTGTGATTTGTTAAAAGCGGATACATTGGATGCTTTTTGGTTTAATTGGGATATTCGTTTTTTTTTGTTGGATTCATGGAATGTTAGATAGATTATTTTTTTATATAGAACATGAAGATATATGTTTTACTTTGGTTAGGTGGATTCTGGAACCTTAGTGTTTTCATCATTAGTTATTAAATCAATTTAGTTTAGTTTAGTTTATATTTGTTTTGCGAAAATATAATTCACAATTCGGAACTAAGTTAAAATAAGGTTAGTTTAGATAAAAAGCTATGTTCACATCGCATTCCCTGTGGATTCGACCTCGCACTTGCACAACACTATATTGCAAATGGTTCGTGTGCTTGCGAGTAATTTAAAACTCACAACAATGACAAAATAAAGAATTATATTATTGATTGTTTATATGATGTGAATTGTATGATGATATTGAGTTAAAGATATGAAATTGGTAAAAATATATGAGATATATGTATTGAAAGAGGATAGCATTACAATTTATTATTAAGAGAAATTGATAAATGATTCAATTAAAATGTGAGAAGAGATGGATGGCTAATTATGATGGATTTAACAATGAATGAATATAACTAGAAGTATACAAATCGAGTACTTCTAGTAAATTTAATTCACTGAGCTTGTGTAGCTCACTTCTCTTTGTTAAATAATTTCAGGTAGCAGGCAAGACAGATAAATTAGTGAGTTGAGATTTAGATAGAGTTATTATCTGTAAGTCTCGTGGTCCACATCCTTAGACGAATGGAAAAAAAAAATTGTAAATATCAATGCATAATATATTGTATATATTGTTTTAGTTGGGATTTTAAAAATGTAACTCCCTTGTTGAGGGTTGAGGATATATATATAGTCGATATGTGTTTTTATATTGTTGCATATATGTGTTGTGCTGGAATTTCAAAATGTGATGACACCATATCGGGGGTGGCCAACCCAGGATGGGTCGTTACAATTTTGGTATAAGAGCATTGGGGTTTATGATTTTGTAGATTGCATAAAAATTTAAAGAAATTGAAGATTTAAACAAACTGTATTTTAATGCAGACTCTGAGGATGACATGTGGATGTGCTAGAGCTAGAGGTAGAGTTCTGAATCAAAGAGGACTTGGTAGACCCCCAATATTTAGAAGAGTTGAAGCAGAGGAGGAGGTCAAGTCTATGGTTCATGCAAGGGAACAGGTTGCTAGTACAGCTGGTACTAGTAGAGATGGGAGATAATTTGATATTATAATGGATGAGTTGAGAGAAGTTCTTGATCATGCTATAGAGAGAATGAACATAGCAAAAGAAATGGCTAATAATTTACAGAGGAGATTAGAGGAAATGGGTAGAACAGAACCTGATGTGGTGAGACAAGAGGCTTATGAGGGAGAGGGAGTGTTTGCACATGAGATGTAAGGGTATTATTTTGTGAGGTTTATTAAGTTTAAACCTCAGTCTTTTAGAGGATCTATAAATACTAATGAAGTTGAGCAGTTGATTAAACATGTTGAGAAATATTTTGAAGTCTTACCAGTTACAGATAGGCAGAAGGTTGCTTTTGCTTTATTTACGCTGGAAGGTGTGGCTTCCCAATGGTGGGAGGATATTCTGCCTAGATTGAGTACACATGTAGATCAACCCTTAACTTAGCGTAAGTTTAAGGATGTGTTCTTTGTGAAGTATTTTCTAGATATGTTTCGAGCACAGTAAGAGAGAGATTTTATTCAGTTAAGGCATAATATTTTATCTATGGCTGAGTATTATAGTAGATTTATAGCTCTGTCAAGGTGTTGACCCTCACCCGTATGTTAATGATGACAAAACACAACTGCTATTATTCTAACAGTTCAAACTAAGTGTAGTAAACAGCAAAAGCATTCAACCAAGGATCAAGGTGCAAGAACTCAAATCGAATCAAACTATCAAGTGAAGATTGAAGAACTAGTATAGGTCTAGAGTATTAGAACCAGTGTAAGTCTCACTTATACATTGTTATAGCTTGTTCAATTGCTCGAACACAAAAGGTTTTCTAAACCGATCTTTTTAAAACAAATGTTTTAAGTAAAAACAGAAAAACTGGCTTGGAAGAGAACCCAGTCGACTGGGTACATATACCAGTTGACTGGTATATGGGATAGTAAGTCCCCAGTCGATTGGGTCAGTCATACCAGTCGACTGGTAAAACGGACAGTAAGTCCCCAGTCGACTGGGTGAAATATACCAGTCGACTAATACCCCAGAAGCTTTGAAAACGAGATTTTTCAAGAGAACCCAGTCGACTGGTATCTCGACCCAATCGACTGGTAATTCAAAAATATGACCGTTGGACCCAAATCTGAACGTTTTAAAGCAAATCTTTTTCAAATTAAAGTCCCAATGGCCATATTATTTGATGGCTATATAAACCCACTCTATTGAGCATTCAATGGAGAGCTGCACATATTCAAAAAGAGTTGATCTCACACAATCAAGTTATTATACTCTTGAAACACAAAAAAGCTTTGAAATATTCTTATTGAGCCATTCTTCAAGCTTTACTTTGAAAGAGAGATATTATTAAGTTGTATAAGTTTTCATTTGCTGTCTCTCTACCATTTACTTTACAGCATCTTTTGTAAAGGGATTACTTTCGAAAGGAAGGGGATTACTTCCGAGAGGAAGGGGATAGCTTCCGAGAGGAAGGGATTGTAAGGTTTGTATAACACCAGTAAAGTTGTACGACTAAGTTACTTAGTGGATTACTTCAAGGAGGTTCCTTGAAGAGAGTGGACGTAGGGTCGGAACGAATCTGATATTGCCGAACCACTATAATCTGAGTTTGCATCCTCTACTCTTAAACTCTTTATTTACAGCACATTACTTGTTTTAATTGTTTGCTGCTTGTATGTTTTTATAAACTTGTATTAATTCCGTAAAAGTTTTAAAAACCCAATTCACCCCCCCCTCTTGGGTTGAAACCTCAGTCTACAATTGGTATCAGAGCCTCGTTCTCAAATTTAGGCTTAAAATCCTTGAGTTTATCCGATGGTAGCAAATAGCTACTCTGAGGGACACTCTTATACTAAACCACCTTTGTTCAATGGCTCCAACTATAACTACTGGAAAAATAGAATGAAAATCTTTGTCGAAGGACAAGATTACAATCTGTGGAGAATCATTGAAGAAAGACCTAGAATTCCTTCAAAAGAAATAACTATCGGAGAGATCAATCATACAATGCCTAAACTCAAAACTGCGTATACTGACGAGGATTGTAGAATGATGTCTCTCAATAGCAGAGCAACAAGTATGTTACATTGTGCTTTAGATATTTCTGAATATAATAAAATATCTGCATGTATTTCGGCTAAAGAGATATGGGACAAACTACAAATTACATATGAAGGAACTAATGAGGTGAAAAAGTCAAAAATCTATATGCTAGTTTCTGAATATGAGTCATTTAAAATGTCTCCTAACGAAACAATTTCTGAAATGCACTCACGGTTCACAACTATTATAAATGGTTTAAAGCTGCTTGGTAGGAATATTGAGGAGTTTGAACTAACTAGAAAAATCTTGAGATCTCTGCCACCTTCATGGAAACCAAAGAAGACAGCCATTCAGGAGGCCAAAGATCTTGACAAACTTGATGTTGAGACACTAATTGGATCATTGTTGACATATGAGATGGAAGAAATGACTGCCATTGTCAATGATGATGAGAAGAAGAAAAAGGTAATTGCTCTCAAAGCTTCTATGAGCAATAAAGAAATGGAATCGAAAAAAGAAGTGGAGAGCAGCGAGGAAGATGGTGAAATGGCATTAATCACCAAACGATTCCATAGGTTCTTGAAGAAAAGCAAAAAACCTTACACAAAGGATCCCACTTCGAAAAGGGAACCACTTATGTGTTATGGCTGTAAGAAGTCCGTCACATTAAGGCTGATTGTACGGTTTTAAACAAACCATACAAGAACTTCAAAAAGAAAGCCATGATAGAAACTACCTGGAGCAATGACGAAGAAGAAGATGAGTCATTGGACAAAGAAATAAGATACGAGGAAATTGCCAACCTTTGTATGATGGCAATCGATGATGAAAGTGAGGTAACATCTTCTCCTTCTTCTAAGAATAATATTGTGATTAGTAGTGAAGAGCTGCTAGAAGTAATAAATGAAATGCATGATGAACTGAAGAAATTTGATTCTAGAAATTCAATTCTTAAGAAAGAGGTATCATCTCTCTCTAAGAAGATGATAAGTCTCAGAGAAGAAAAAGATAAATTATCTTCTTTACTATATAATTCTTCTCAAGATTTCCTCAAAGATGAAAATGAGAATTTAAAAAATAAAATTTTAGAATTAAATGGCACTATATCTAGACTTATGCTTGGAAAAGAAAAGCTTGATGAAGTGCTTTCTTCCCAAAGATTAAGTGGAGGAAAATCTGGTTTAGGATACTCTCCTTTAGGAAAGCAAAAATAAAAAGAGAGCTTATTCATGAAAGCCTCATGTGTGAGTGAAGCCTCTACTTCAAAAACCCCAAGCAAGATTAAAAGCACTCCCTCAATGAATGCTAGGAAATCTAGAAATTTAAATGAACTTGCGGAGGTTCTCTGCATTCTAAGTACGTGGCACTGGTTTGCCGTCCAAGTCTTCAAGTTTGAACGTGCCAATTCGGCAAAATCTTTTGATATGGTAAGGACCTTTCCAATTTGGGAGGAGCTTCCCCGTTTATTACTTTAGCTTGTCCATTGGCTTGGGGATAGTCCACCAAAGAAATTATTTGCTCAATCTGGAGATCTTGGTAGAAAGATTTGAATTGAATGTTGTCAAACTGCGTACCATTGTTGGTGACTAATATCTTAGGTATACCGAATCTACAGACAATCGACTTCCACATGAACCCTCGAGTCTGATAGTCGAAAATATTAGTGAGGGGTTCGGCTTCTACCCACTTGGTAAAGTAATCAATGGCTACTATCAAATGCTTCTTTCGCCTCGATGCCTCTCGGAATGGGCCAAGAATATCTATTCCCCACATGGCGAAAAGAAGAGGGCTGGCGATTGAAGTCAAAATATTGGTCGATCGTTGGGGTATGGAGGCTTGTTCTTGACAAGTTTTGCACTTTTTTACCATCTCACCTACATCGTGGCTCATTTGGGGTCAATAGTAACCATGACAAATTATTTTGAATGCCAGAGCTTAGCCTCCGAGATGATTTTCGCATATGCCTTGGTGTACCTCTCTATGGGCGTAATCGACATCGGTTGGACCTATACATTTTAAATACAGAGTGGTAGGTCCCTTTATGTATAGTTGTCCATTAATTACAGCGTACCTTGAGGCACGAGAGATGAGTTTTTTGGCCTCACCCTTCTGATCTGGGAGTGTACCATCTGTTAAGTAGCTGAGGATGGGGTCCATCCAGGTTTGCTCTTTAAGGGGTTGAATAACTCGTACTTCATCAATGCTTGGAGTCGGGAGGGTTTCCAAGTAGACAGAACGAGCGAAATCAGAATGTCTAGATGAGGCGAGCCGAGCCAAGGCATTTGCCTTTGTGTTCTCCACCTGAGGCACTTAGGCTATTAGGAACTTTTTGAAGGTAGCTTCGAGCTCGTGGGATTTCTCTAGATATCTTGCTACTTTTACGCCTTTGACTTCGAATTCATAGGTCATCTAGTTTACTACCAACTGTGAGTCACTGTAAACTTCTAAGGCCCTAACAGTTAGTGTTTTGGCGAGTTTTATTCCAGTAAGCAATGCCTCGTACTTGGCCTTGTTGTTTGAGACCTTGAACCCAAACCTTAAGGCATACTCAACAATGAATCCTTCAAGGCTACTAAGGATGAGGCCCACTCTGAATCCATTGTCATTGGGTGAACCGTCTACATATACTATCCAGTTTGGTGTCTGCTCGACTTCCTTTGGGGCTTCGATTTTAACTCAACTGTTGGAGAAATTCATCTCATTTATGAAATCTACTAAGGCCTACGCTTTGATAGAGGTATAGGGCTTGTATAGAATATCAAATTTTCCCAGCTCGATGGACCATTTGACCATCCTTCCGGAGATATCCAGCTTGTGGAAAACTTGCCACAAAGGTTGATCGGTAAGGAGCACTATAGTATGAGCTTGGAAGTATGGCCCCAGCTTCTTGATCGTGATCAGGAGAGTATAGTCTAACTTCTCAATCTAGAGATATTTTATTTCAGCATCGTGAAAGACCCGATTGACGTAATAGATAGGGTTTTGCACCACCGCGTTGACGGAGGCCACCACATCTTGGCCTATTGATATGTAGAGAAAGAGTTCCTCTCTTGTGAAGGGTTTGGTTAGGAGATGTGGTGAGCTTAGGTATTCTTTTAGTTCTTCAAATACTCTATGACATTCTTCGTCCCAAGTGAAATCTTTGCCTTTTTTAATTGATCTGAAGAAAGGCAAACATTTTTCGGTAGACTTAGATGTAAAGCGATTGAGCGCAGCTACTCGCTCGGTCAATCTTTGCACTTCTTTAATGTTCTGAGGAGCGATCATATCCATGATAGCCCTTATTTTTTCGGGGTTGGCATCTGTCCCCCACTGTGTTACCATGAAGCCCAAAAACTTCCCAACAATGACTCCAAGGGCGCATTTGGTTGGGTTTAACCTCATCTGGTGGCGGTGGAGTATCCCAAATGCTTCATCCAATTCTAACTCATGATCTTTAGCAATGATGCTTTTAACAAGCATATCATCCACATAGACCTCCATATTTCTTCTGATCTGCTCCCTGAAGATCTTGTTGACCAATCTCTGGTAAGTGGCTCCCGCATTCTTGAGCCCAAATGGTATCACCTTGTAGTAATACATGCCTTGGTCCTTAATGAAGGCGATCTTGGGTCAGTCGGACTTGTGCATTAAATTTGATTGTACTCGGAGTATGCATCGATAAAACTGAGCAATTCATGCCTGGAGGTGGCATCAACCAGCTAGTCAATTCGAGGCAGGAGAAAACTGTCCTTCAGGAAAGCCTTGTTGAGGTCTGTAAATTCGATGCAAATCCTCCATTTACCGTTAGGGTTTTCTACCATTACCATATTGGCAATCCATTCTAGATAATTAATTTCTTCAATGAAGATGTTAGGAACTTGTCTACTTTTTCTTTGATGGCGCTTTGTCACTTAGGGGCAAATGTAATCTTCTTTTGGACTATGGGTCGATGATTCGGGTCGATATTTAGTCAATATACAATAACTAAGGGATTGATCCCAGGAATATCATAGGCCAACCAGGTGAAGACATCTTGGTTTCTCAGTAGAAAAGAAATTAAGGAATCCTTGAGATCTTTAGAGAGACTAGATCCGATCAATACAGTCTTTGAATCCCCTTCACTTAAGGGGATGAAGATGAGTTCTTCTTCTAACTGCCCTCGGGGAGTCTTGAGTTTATCTCTCAAGTCTTCTATTTCTAAACGAAAGGCCTCAAATTTCCTTTAGCCTTTAATAGAATTCAAGTAGTAAGACCTGAAGGCTTGTTAGTTACCTCGAACCTCTCCCACACCTTTGCTAGTAGGAAACTTTACCTTCAAATGGTATGTAAAGACCACTACCTTCATTTCATTAAGGATTGGTCTCCTGAGTATTACATTGTACGATGATGGATGCCTTACTGTTGGACGTTTATTTACCTAATTAAATATGCAAATAATCGTACTTGTTTTACTTGCAAGTGCACAAGGTCATTGGTAGCATAGCGTGCAAGTGCGAGATCATTTCTACAGGGATTGGTAAACTTCGATTTAGAATTAATTTCTTCAAAGTAAAAAGAGAGATAAATGTAAAGTGTGAGTTAACAATAATAAGAACATAGGGTTGTGATATCCACCACTAATTACACTTTCCCACTAAGTAAGGTACTAATGCACTAGCCTTTTTATGAATACTTAATGGTTGCCAACCTAAGAGCTTGGCCCACACCTTAGGCTATTGATCTCCCTATGCAACGAGTTAGGCATGGTGTATACTCTAACCCTTTCCTTTCTTAAGGGATTCAGCATGGGTATATACTGAGTTGCTCCCTAAGAGAGCATAAGGGCTGTGGAGATCGGCAACCACACGGGACCTAGGGCTTAGTCCGCTCCCGGTTTCCTATGTTGATTAACCCAAGAATTCGGTATGGATATCTTTTGTTACTATTGTTGAACCCAGGACTGGGTCATCGAAATTGATTCAACTAACTAATACATATCACATGCATACATTGATCAGACACACACATATGAGGAATTTAAATATAAGCAGACATTAATCAAGTTAAACATTCTAACATGGCTATAGACAAAGGTAATCAATGAATATATATGTGGAAAAGCATAACTAAGGCTTCAATTGAGCCCTATAAAGGTTTAGTTACACATGCTAGTTGAACTAAACATTATAACCATAATGAAACAAAAACAGAAAAATAAAACCCAAAGAAGACTCGGGAGACAAGTCGTCAATTCCTCTCCTAAGCTTGTAACTTTAAGTCTCAAACAAAAGGTATGGTTTCTGTGTTTTACAAGGCTATATATAGGACCCTCAAGGTGCCCCGAAACCTTAATATCCTATTTAAGGCCCATAGACTTCTTTCCATATCTGGCTTTGCCACCTCTGGTGTGTTTGCACTTGAGCGTATGCGGGCTTCGCTCGAGCACATGTGTGCGCTCGTGCCCTGTGCGCCCGATCACAAGGGAGGTGCGCTTGAGCGCACCTTACTGGATTTGCAGAACTTTACTTTTCATCCCTTAAAGCTCCAAAATGTCATCTTTTTATCAAAGCCCTGTGAAAACACATAAAACACAAAAATGAAATAGAATCTATTGAAATAGATAAACAAAGAGCATAACAAGCGTAAATTAAGGGGCTTAAATATGACTATTTAAGCACTTATCACACCCCCAAACTTACATATTGCTAGTCCCTTAGCAATACAAATCGAAAGACTATGTTAAATCAAAATCAAAGATAAATTTATTCTTCATGATATTCAAAAATTTAGGTTGCACATAAAACCATGATAACTGTTCATGAGTAAGCTTATAATAAAAACACATTTTTGTATTGAAAAAGGATTTTAAAAGCTCATGTTACTTACCTAAAGTTGGCTTAAGGCATCACAAGTTTGATTTGTGTGTGATGAATTAGCACATATAAGATGGGGCTTCCAAATAATTTTGATGTATAGTGTTTCGGTGCCTAAACCTTCATCGAATTTCTTATCAAAAAGAACAAAAATGGCATAATGCTTGCTTCTTTTCTTTTTTTCTTTTATCATGCGATTTTTGCCTTGTTGAGTTCCATTAAGCTTTCTAATTGACCCTTGTAATGAGTGTTTAGCCATTGACTTTCAAACCAAATGGTTTTAGGGCATTAGGTGTAAAGACACCCCTAAGGACTTATTAACTCGAGTCAAGAAGGCTACGGAACTAACAGGTCTTAATGCTTCCAAGTGAAATTCCCACCTTTTGACCTGAACACTCACTACTTACTAAGGCAAGAGGCCCAGTTACTCAACGGAAATTTTTATTATGATCATTAAATGCTTAATTCCCACATTTTGACGTGAACACTCATTGTTTACTGAGGCAAGAGGTCCAGTTACTCAGTTGAAAGTTTTAAAAGATCATTAGAAGCTTTTTATTCTCTTTTCGCATGATGGACATTTTTCTTATGCCAAAGCGTTCTTTTAACAAGTTATCTTATTACAGTTAGGTCACGAAAACATATATATAAGAATTATATGTCATACCCAACACAAATGTGTGCTAATGTGCTCGTGTTAGATCTGGTTCAAACTTGTAAATTCTTAAATGCCTTGAGGTAGGTAACTAAACTTTTAAAAATTCCTATTACAGGACTATGTGTTCTAAATTTTAAGCTTACTAGTGAAGTTTTATCATATTTTTAAATCAACCAAAATTTTTAACACAAAATGACCATGCATTTATCTTTTCTAAAAAAAAAACTGGGACCTAATGTGTGCATGCGTTCAAGTGTGTGCATGTGTCAGTGTTTGTCTCCCACTACCCCCACACTTAATTTACACATTGTCCCCAATGTGTGTGTGGCATGGAAAGACCTGACCTGGGAGATGGAGAACTAGATTGCTTGCATTGCTCGTAACACGCCCCCAAACTTTAACTGTATGCACGCATTAAGTTCCTGACAAATAAAAATAAACGTTGTGCCGAAAAATAAGAAATATGGATAATAAACATTTAAATATAAACATAAATATTAATGAAAGAAAGATACTATAATGAAAAGGATATGCTTTGGGGTGCCTCCAATGAGCGCTGAGTTTTACATCTTCAGCCAGACGGGGTATCCTCTCACTACTGATCATCGGGTGGTGTAGTCGAAGAGGTACTGGGCACCAGAGGTAGGCGATCAAGGATGCCCCGTAGTATCGCCTCCTGCCGTACAAACTGCGCCTCGAACCCCTCTATCTACTGATGGATAAAAGGGTCGCCTTACGATCCTCCCGGTGGATGTCTGAGAGCTCGCATCTGAAGGAGGACAACTCCTCGAAAAGGTGCTGATACTCCATGGACCCCATGTTTGGCTGGTCCTCCTCCCATGTAGGGCTCACTAGTGGGTGCTTGGCCTCCATCAGATCATCTGCCACAGGCTCAGCAATAGGAATCTACACCCGGGGTCCTCGAGGCATGTGGGACTGGCTGAGGCTCCACTAGGCCCTCCCGAAGAATGGATGATCACTAACCGGGTCGTCGACGGAGGAGCCTCTGATCCCCTTCTTCTTGAAAATGTGGCTAAGCAAGAAGGAGAAAGGGAATCCCCATGCATTGGCCATGGTCGTCTGACAACTATGCACACTATCCCAAAACTTGTGTATCTGGCTCCATATGACTGCTGGGATGGAGTACCAGTGACCCCGGTGAAAGGCATAGAGAGCTTGTAGAAATTGATCCCTCCTTTGTGTCTTGTGCCCCAAAAGACACACGTTACGTTGGAGGACGGAGTCTACGAACCATAAATGGGGAGGCAACCTCGATCAGCTCCCTGCGTTGTTGTGTCAGTCCGCATACTAGCCCGCACACATGTCCTCGATGATGTGTGGCAGAGAAAACAGGTCTGGCTGCTCCTCCATATGGTTATCGTCCGGAGGGGACTCATCACTACAATGGAGAGAACTGGCGATGTCGGCGGTGGTTAGCTCTATGAACCTGCCCTGGACTAAGGATGATAGAAGCTCTGGTCTAGTGCAGTCATAGTTCAAGTTCTCATAGAAGTTGACCATGAATCGGGTATATGCCGTCGAACAGACCGGCTTGAACAGCCACTTGAGACCCCAGTTCTTGAATTCTTGGACCACCCATCTTGTGGCATCCAAACTTTTTAAGTCCTCATCTATGTTAAATGTAGTCTCGAACAATATTTCACACTGCTCGAAACTGGGCCGGGTGGCCTGGTGGTGGTTGCCGGAGGCTTGGGAGCTGGAAGCCATGTGCTGGAGAAAAACAGTGTAGCTTCTGTCATTTTTGCGTTCGTTCATAGCTGATGGTGCACTCGATCGCACCTAGTGATAGGCGCTCGATCGCGAAAACCTAGCGCTAGATTGCACTGTCTCAAACAATATATCGAACAGCTTAGGTGAAACGAGAGCTTGAAGCTATAGAAATTATACCAATGATCGCTCAACCTCCTACAAATTTTAAATACGATCACTCAGTGAATTAAGGTGCAATTTTTAACTAATGAGATGTAATTCAAGAATGTTTGTGGGTGTAATATAACAGTTGATGTAACGTTGGCAAGAAATATGGGTATAGCTTGCTTGGGGTCGTGAATGGGTATGGTTGGGTAGAGGATGATGAGATGTAGGGTGCAGTTGATGAATTTGGGGTGGAGTTGGGTTGGTGATGTGCTCGGATCTAGATTGAGGGTTAGGTTTTGTTGTGTGAGATGGCGAGTGCAAGAGAGAAATTTTAAAGGTGCGGTTGAGCGTAAGTGAGGGAAGGAGAGGGAACTGTTTATAATATGCACGTGACCTCTCTGCCCCGAGTGCGCAATCCCCGACAACAGCGCCAAAAACTTGTTGGACATTTATTTACCTAATTAAATATACAAATAATCATATTTGTTTTATTTGCAAGTGTACAAGGTCAATGGTAGCATAGTGTGCAAGTGCGAGATCATTTCCACAGGGATTGGTAAACTTCGATTTAGAATTAATTTCTTCAAAGTAAAAAAGAGAGATAAATGTAAAGTGTGAGTTAACAATAATAAGAACATAGGGCTGTGATATACACCACTAATTATACTTTCCCACTAAGTAAGGTACCAATGCTCTAGCCTTACTATGAATACTTAATAGTTGCCAACCTAAGGGTTTGGCCCACACCTTAGGCTATTGATCTTCCTATGCAACGAGTTAGGCATGGTGTATACTCTAACTCTTTTCTTTCTTAAGGGATTTAGCATGGGTGTATACTGAGTTGTTCCTTAAGAGAGCATAAGGGCTATGGAGATCAGCAACCACACGGGACCTAGGGCTTAGTCCGCTCTCAGTTTCCCATGTTGAGTAACCCAAGAATCCGGTATGGATATCTTTTGTTACTATTGTTGAACCCAGGATTGGGTCATCCAAATTGATTCAACTAACTAATCCATACGACATGCATACGTTGATCAGACACACACATATGAGGAATTTAAATACAAATAGGCATTAGTCAAGTTAAACATTCTAACATGGTTATAGACAAAGGTAATCAATGAATATATATGTGGAAAAGCATAACTAGGGCTTCAATCGAGCCCTATAAGGGTTTAGTTATACATGCTAGTTAAACTAAACATTATAACCATAATGAAACAAAAACAAAAAAATAAAACTCAAAGAAGACTCGGGAGACGAGTCACCAATTCCTATCCTAAGCTTGTAACTTCAAGTCTCAAACAAAAGGTATGGTTTCTATGTTTTACAAGGCTATATATAGGGTCCTCAAGGTGCCCCGAAACCCTAATTTCCTATTTAAGGCCCGGAGACTTCTTTTCATATCTGGCTCTACCGCCTCTAGTTTGTTTACGCTCTAGTGTATGCGGGCTGCGCTTGAGCACATGTGTGCGCTCGTGCCTGTGCGCTCGATCACAAGGGAGGTGCACTTGAGTGCACCTTACTGGATTTGCATAACTTTACCTTTCATCCCTTAAAGCTCCAAAATGTCATCTTTTTGTCAAAGCCCTGTGAAAAACACATAAAACACAAAAATGAAATAGATAAACAAAAAGCCTAACAAGCATAAATTAAGGGGCTTAAATATAACTATTTAAGCACTTATCACTTACTACCAAGAACGTGGTTTGGACGTTAGTGAGTTGTGATGGAGTCCTTGTAGTAACTGGGAGAACTATGCTCCTTTCGGCAAACACCGGTGTCCCGAAAAAAAACATATAGAGGAGAAGACACCGGCTTGAGTTAGTCTTTCTTCAGCTTCATCTGTTGGAAGGCTTCATAAACAAGAATATTTTCCAAGCTTTCGTTATTCACCAGGACTCGCTCAACATTGTAGTTAGCAATGACCAGAGAGATAACCACAGTGTTGTCGTGCGAAGTCTGTATTCTTTCCAGATCCTCATTCGTAAAAGATATTACCTGGTCCATTTTGATTCATTTTTGGGGTCCACTAACCGACGCCACTGATTGGGCGTAAGCTTTCCTCCCATGAGTGGACAAGCCCCTTGTAGCAAGTCCTCCAAAAATGGTTTTGATGGTGTTAGTGATGGTAAAAGGATGCCCTTGATTATTCCAATGGCGTTTCTCTTCTCTGACAGACTTTCTAGGACTCTGTCTAGGGCTCTTTCTTGGACTTTAGCATTCTCTAAACAACTTCTCCAAGGCCCATCGAGATAGGTGGTGGGGACGATCTTCGTAATCTGGAACTTGACAAGATCTGTTGTATTCCTTTAAATACCCCCTTTGGATGAGGGACTCAAGTTTCTGTTTGAGTGCATGACACTCCTCGGTGTTATGACCGTGGTCCTTATGGAAGTGACATGATGCGACGAAATTTACACTAACAAGTGCACTAATCGTTCAAGTAATAAAATGATGAGTAAATATCGTTCCCAACGAGGACTGAACAAATACTACAGAAGTTATGACTCAACTCTTACTGTTATTTGAGCAAACAAATAATTGTAGGAGAAAAGTTTACTAACAATTAACTAAAGGGAAAAACATAACACAATAGTAAATAACGGAAGATTTGCAAACTTTGGAATGAAGACTCTTATGAACTAACGTGCTAAGGACTCGAATTCACCTAAACCATTATTGACAAGAGTTTTGAATGGACAAGTTTCGCTTACTACGTTTTTCAAGATGGTAGAATCCCCAATAAATTGGTTATCCATATTCTAGGTCTAACCACAATCTCAATAATCATCAACTTCAAATATCTATATTCCAGGTCTATTCTAGATTAATTCAACTTAAGAAGCATTAAGTTCAATGGAATTCCTTTCAGTTAAATCTCCCTATTCGGTTATGATTTAAACGAACCACACGAACTTCCTAGAATCCCTATTCGGTTACTCCTATTTCATTCATGGCATGTTTTACCCTGGCTTTGCATAGATAACAATCCAACATCATACTTATTAATTCAACCATTCATAAAAGCATAGCTTCTCTATTCGACGCATCACCATGCCTCAAGAAGGAATCAAAATAATAAACAGCATTAAGAACAATAAAACACATTCTTTGAAAAACAAAGTAATTCCAACTTGTCCAAGTAGCACTCAGAACATAGGTTTAGGATCCATCTATCCTTAACACAAAAATATCTACTCCATAATAATATTCAAACAAACCATGTTCATATCATAAAACATCAACATAATTAGATAAGAATGATAAAAACTAGAGAAGAATGATTTAAAAGCTTCCGAGTAGCCTCCCGGAGTGTCTCTAACTCCCCTTTTGCGTCTCGTCTCCTCCAAATTTTGTTTTTTTCTTCAACAGCTGCACTCCCCCTTCTTGTTCAGCTAGGGTTTCTACTTATAATATTCAAAAATCCATGGGCTAGCGCTGCAGCTCCAACTTCCCGGCGCTGCAGCGCCGAGACATATTTCGAAACCTAGTCAGAGCTGCAGCGCCAACTTTCCAGCGCTGCAGCGCCAACTTTCTGTCCAATTCCTCTATTTATGCCAGATTCTAGTGCTGCAGCGCAAACTTTCTAGCACTACAGCCTTGAGTTTCTATCCCCTTCACACATTTTGCCTTTCTAGTGCTCCAGCAAGTGTCTGCACAGTAGATTTCCAAGACTTAGCATTGATCATTCAACTAAAACAACTATTAGTAGAATAAGATAAACTAAACTCAAATTGCTAAAAAACACATGAAACACAATTCTAATGCTTAAGATCAACACCAAAAACGTGCCTAAAAGAAGTATAATAACATGATTTATTCAGAGTTATCACACCCCCAAACTTATGTTTTTGCTAGTCCTCGAGCAAACTAGAACAAAATCTTATGCACACACATCCTAAGAGTGAGAGATGCTTTGATTAGATTTGATAGAACATGCCTCAAAGATTGCATATAAATCATAACGCAAGAAAACTTTCCAAATACTGTTAATGTCTAGAATTTCAAATTTATTGCCAGCTTTATCTTACATCAAATTCTTCAAACGTGTGTGTGTGTAACACCTTTATAAACTTAATCGTCTCGCCACTCTGATTGGTTTATGCAAGCAAGTAGGATAATGCCAATCTTTCAAAGTCCATAAGCTTGCTTTTCACACCACTCTCCACTAATGTAGGCCCAGACAATACCCAAGATCACCAGGACTTTATTCAGCTTATAACTTTGGCTAAGGCTAAGGTATGGTAAAATATTTATTTGAGGCTTACATCACCTTAAGCAAATTAACCAATATAATTTTTTTTTCAAACTTTTTCCTCCGTTATCATGTACTACTCCAATACTTTTACTGTTGTCACATCTTCTTCTTCTTCTTTTTTTTCTTTTTTTTTTCGTATGCTTGTACCATAGTAGCACCAGTCTTTATTTCCGTGTGCATGAATGAAACTATAACCGAGCATGTACATGACGATCAAACGCGGCTTTTCCAGCTGCTTGTGATAGGCAAAATACAACTTAATCAAATAGTTCGTGTGGTCAACCTTTTCAACTTCAATCTTTCCCTTGCTCACTCTCGATGGGAAATATTTGATACTTAACATAGCCAAGTCGAAGACCACTTTCTCTTGCTCAATCCTCTATCACCACTTAATAGAATAGTCCATTCATTAATCAATGTGCTTACAGGTGAAAGGTAAAGTTATAGTATTTTTTTTTTTTTGAAAAGGAAATAAGTTAGATGATCGGGTGACAAAACAATAGATATCCAAGCTCAAAAGGGGAAAACTAAGGATAATCACATATCAAGGGTTAGCTAGAAAGGCTCAAACTTTCCAAACATGGCCTAGATCCTTTCTTTGATACTGTACTACCTAGGATTTCACCTTGAGTGGTCTTCAAACAAGTTCTAGAGTCCAAAAGATCACAAGAAACTACACTACTCACATAAACGCTCTCCAAAAGAGCAAGACAACAAAGTGCTTAGGTGTAAGTGCTCATTGTGTTTAAAGAGTTCAATGTAAAATAAATCTAACAAAAAATTCAAGCACACAGACAAACGCAACATTTTTCAAATTTTCAGTGGCTATAATCAAGTCAATCTATTTCCCATTATCGGCAAAATCAAAATCAAACAACAGAAAGCACTTAGATAAAACAAACAGAAAAATAACTAGAAACATGGGCAGCACACAACACTCAGATAACATTCCCCCCCAAACTTGAATGATACATTGTCCACAATGTATAAAATTTGAACATAAAGTAAGAGAAAGGAACTCCCCTGATGAGTCAGAGGCCGAATCAATCATCCTTATCAATGTCCTCATCCTCCGGATCATTGCTATGACCGGGATATGGTGGTGCAATGAGGGAAGAAGGTTGAATTTTAGTGATTTGGAGAGAGAAAGGTGCTCGGAATCAGAAATTGTACATGACCTAACAATGACAAATCGTGTTATTTAAAAACTTAGTGTGCGACCGGGCGCTGTAGCGCTGAATCTCTGGTCTGATCAGCGCGTAATAGTCTGATCAGCGTTATAGTGCCCAAAGTGTATGGCTGCAGCGCGGAGCCTCTGTCTTGACTCCAATCAATTCCTGAAAATAAAACAACAATAACCCATTTTAAAACAATAAAAACTTAACTAACAGACAAATCAAACAAAACAAAAAATATAAACACACAAAAAAAATTCAAAAGGTAAGAAAAATAAAAAACAAAATGGTAGTTCTAATTTATAGTCTTTAGCTTGACTTTCTGATTTATGGCTCTTGGAGAATGGTTGTGGACGATTGAGGGTCAAACGTCCCCATGATGTAGTGCTTCAATCTGTGCCCGTTGACCTTGAACGTCTTCTTGTTTTTCTCATGTCGTAATTCAACGGCACCAAAAGGTGATACACTTATCATGATGTATGGTCCAGTCCACCGAGATTTCTGCTTTCTCAGAAATATGTGCCTTCTTAAGACTTCCAGTAACTGTTCTTCCATTTTACCTGTCAACAAAGAAGATATTCTAGCAGGGAAAATATTTTTCTCTAAATAAGCATATTTCAAATGAGCAAGTAAAGTTTTCAATTCAGTTATTATTATTTGTTCTTCTGGCACTTCTTTTTCGATTTTAGACTCCAAGTTCCTTGCTTCTTCTTGGATGATGAGTTCTTCAGTGGTAGTAGTTTCTGATTCCATGATGCATCTCTCCGAAGTATCTTCATTTAATGTTTTCTCCTGAAACTCCTCAATGAGGTTATCAATAATATCCACTTGAAAACAAAAAGAAGTAGATAAGCCAGAATGGTATTTCATAATTTTATACATATCAAAAACTACTTGCTCATCATTGACACTTAAAGTCAATTTCCCTTATTGTACATCAATTAGGGCTCTCCCTGTAGGAAGGAATGGACGTCCAAGTATAAGAGGTATCTCACAATCCTCTTCCATTTCGAGAACAATGAAGTCTATAGGGAATATAAATTTGTCAACCTTTACCAGTACATCTTCTATAATTCCCCGTGGTCTCTTAATAGATCGATCAGCTAATTGCAATGACACTGTCGTTGTTTTGATTTCTCCTAATCCAAGTTTCTTGAAAATTGAAAGAGGCATAAGATTGATACTTGCACCAAGTTCACATAAAGCTTTATCAAAGAATGAACTTCCCAAAGTGCAAGGTATAGTAAAACTCCCTGGATCTTTCAATTTTGGAGGTAGCTTGTTTTGCAGTATAGCGCTGCACTCTTCAGTTAACATCACCGTTCCATGTTCCTCAAGCTTCCATTTATTAGACAAAATTTCCTTCAAAAATTTAGTGTAACTAGGCATCTGTGATAAGACCTCTGCAAATGGAATGTTAATATGCAATTTTTTTAAAATCTCTAAAAATTTTGAAAATTTCTTATCTAGTTTTTCTTTCATAAATTTCTGAGGATAGGGAAGAGGTGGCATATATTTAGTTTCAGAGTTAGAATCGTTCAAACCTTTACCAGTAGACTTCTTTTCTGAAACAAGTTTCTCTTCTTGCATGGTCTCTTCTTTTTCGCCTTCTTGAGTAGTGATTTCTTTAGATTTTGGCTCATCCAATTGTGTGCCACTCTTTAGTGTTATGGCCTTGACATCCTCCTTAGGATTTTTTTCTATGTTGCGCGGAAGAGAGCCTTGTGCATGTCTAGAAATTATAATTGCTAGTTGGCCCACCTGAACTTCCAGATTTCTGATGGATACTTCTTGATTTTGGAACCTAGTTTCTGCTGCATTTAAGAATTTGGCCATCATGTCCTCCAAGTTGGAATTTTTTTCTTGAGGTGGGTTTTCAGGAGGAGGTTGTTTCGCATTGCTTTGATTCCAAGATAGATTCGGGTGATTTCTCCATCCTGGATTATATGTATTGCTATATGGATTGTTTTGCCTGTGAAAATTTGAAACAAAGTTATCTTGTTTAGCAGATGAATTAGATGCAAATTGATTATCTGCCTGACAGTTACTGCTATGATGGCCAATACCACCACACAATTCACATATAACATATGTAGTAGGATAAAGTCCATCTATCTTCTTGGTGAGAACCTCCATTTGTGCTGTTAAAGCTGTAACAGCATCTACATTGTGCAATCCTAAGGCTCTATTAATAGGTAACCTTTCAACTGGCCATTGATAAGAATTTGTGGCCATCTCTTCTCGCAATTCAATAGCTTCTTCTGGAGTTTTTCTCATGATAGTGCCACCTGCAGCTGCATCAATCATGTTTCGGGTTATACTGGTTAAACTGTTATAAAAGGTTTGTACCTGCATCCAAGTGGGCAACTCATGATGAGGACATCTTCTCAAAAGGTCTTTAAAACATTCCTATGCCTCATAGAGTGACTCCCTATCAACCTGCAAAAACATAGTAATTTCATTACGTAACTTTGCAGTTTTTGCAGGAGGAAAGTATTTCCTTAAAAAATTGTGTGCCAATTCTGCCCATGTCATTATGGATCCTACTGGCAAAGAAGTCAACCAGCTTTTTGCTTTGTCCCTCAGTGAAAATGGAAAAAGCCTTAAGCGAATTACATCCTCCGATAGTCCATTATGCTTGAATGTGTCACAAATTTCAAGGAAATTCGTCAAGTGAACATTTGGATCTTCTTGCGATAGGCCCCCAAATTGTACTGAATGTTGAATCATCTGAATGATGGCGGGCATAATTTCAAAATTGTTCACTTGTATAGGTGGTCGTTGGATGCTAGATTCAACACCATCCATCTTTGGCATAGCATAATCCCACAGTGCACGTTGCACCTCTGCATTGTTCCCTTCTGCCATTGTATTAACTGTTACTGGTGCTGCTCTTCTCAAAGCATGAAAAGTGCGCTCAATTTTTGGATTAAGTTCGGCAAGTAGTCTCCCACTAGTACGTGTCATGCACTATAAATGAAAACCCTGAAAAATAGACTTAAAAACCAAATTAACAAACTCTCAAATTAACTAGTAGAATCACAATAAATGTAATATTTTATTTCAGTCCCTGGCAACGGTGCCAAAACCTTGATGCGATGAAATTTACACTACCAAGTGCACTAATCGTTCAAGTAATAAAATGATGAGTAAATATCATTCCCAACGAGGACTGAACAAATACTACAGAAGTTATGACTCAACTCTTACTGTTATTTGAGTAAATGAATAATTGTTGGAGAAAAGTTTACTAACAATTAACTAAAGGGAAAAACATAACGCAATAGCAAATAACGGAAGATTTGCAAACTTTGGAATGAAGACTCTTATGAACTAACGTGCTAAGGACTCGACTTCACCTAAACTATTATTGACAAGAGTTTTGAATGGACAAGTTTCGTTTCAAGATGGTAGAATCCCCAATAAATTGGTTATCCATATTCTAGGTATAACCACAATCTCAAGAATCATCAACTTCAAATATCCATATTCCAGGTCTATTCTAGATTAATTCAACTTAAGAAGCATTAAGTTCAATGGAATTCCTTTCAGTAAAATCTTCCTATTCGATTACGATTTAAACGAACCACATGAACTTCCTAGAATCCCTATTCGGTTACTCCTATTTCATTCATGGCATGTTTTACCCTGGTTTTGCATAGATAACAATCCAACATCATATTTATTAATTCAACCATTCATAAAAGCATAGCTTCTCTATTCGACGCATCACCATGCCTCAAGAAGGAATCAAAATAATAAACAACATTAAGAACAATAAAACACACTCTTTGAAAAACAAAGTAAATTCCAACTTATCCAAATAGCACTCAGGACATAGGTTTAGGATCCATCTATCATTAACACAAAAATATCTACTCCATAATAATATTCAAACAAACCATGTTCATATCATAAAACATCAGCATAACTAGATAAGAATGATACAAAACCGGAGAAGAATGATTTAAAAGCTTCCGAGTAGCCTCCCGGAGTGTCTCCAACTCCTCTTTTGCGTCTTGTCTCCTCCAAATTATGTTTTTTTCTTCAACAATCGTGCTCCCCCTTCTTGTTCAGCTAGGGTTTCTATTTATAATATTCAAAAATCTACGAGCCAGCGCTGCAGCACCAACTTCCCAGTGCTGCAGCGCCGAGACATATTTCGAAACCTAGTCAGAGCTGCAGCGCCAACTTTCTGTTCAATTTCTCTATTTATGCCAGATTCCAGAGCTGCAGCGCCAACTTTCCAGCACTGCAGCCTTGAGTTTATGTCCCCTTCACACATTTTGCCCTTCCAGTGCTCCAACAAGTGCCTGCACAGTAGATTTCCAAGACTTAGCATTGATCATTCAACTAAAACAACTATTAGTAGAATAAGATAAACTAAACTCAAATTTCTAAAAAACACATGAAACACAATTCTAATACTTAAGATCAACACCAAAAATGTGCCTAAAAGAAGTATAATAACATGATTTATTCAGAGTTATCATGACACCAGTTAGATTGGTTTTTACTAGGATAAATTGGTCTTGGAGGCCAATGAAGGAGGTCACGGTCTTGGATATTCAGGAATATATTCGTCCTGGAGATGCACAATGGGTTAAAATTCTCGAAGTTAATGGGAGCTATTACCCTCCCTTCTGGGTGTGATTTCTTTATGGAGCTTTCCTTAGGTTCATTAGGATACCTTTTTATTTTGTCTATTCTACCTTCTCTCTCTCTTCTAAAGACCTGATCATCTTCTGTAATCATGTGCTCTTCGGCTCGAGAAAGTATGTCGTTTATATCCCTAGGAGGGTGTTTGGTCAACTTGAAGCTAAAAGTTCCCGATTTGAGCCCATTCTAAAAAAGCTAAAGTCTAGATTGCAAGGTCTAGGTCAAGGATTCCCAAGGTAGCTGCGTTGAACCGAGAGATGTATTCTCAGATCTTTTTTTTTTTACGCTGGATGATGCTGAAGAGGCTTTGTGAGGTCTTCCGTGGCCCCTTGTTGTTTAGAAAGCGAGATGCGAAAGTGCAGCTCAGCTCTTTGAAGGAGCTGATGTTGCCAGGTTTAAGGTGACTGTACCAGGTGTTAGCAGCTTTTTCCAAGGTCAGAGGAAACTCCCTTGCACATAGCAGCATCAAGATGGCGGTGCAACATCATGATGGTCTTGTAATATTGGAGATGATCTACGGGATCTGTGGTTCTATCGTACGCCTTGATAACCGATATCCGAAAGTGTTGAGGGAGGGGAGCTTTAAGGATTTCCTAAGTGAAAGGTGGATCTTTCAAGCTAAGGTCATCGAGGACATTGGTGTTCTTCACTTTAAAGGCTTTATTTATTCTTTGGTCCATGTCCTCCAATCTCTTGTCCAGGTCAGTGTGGTTTTCGGATGTTGAGAAACCTTGAGATCTAGCTTTGAAGAGAACCTGGAGTTAGAGTAGTTCCAAGACCTTTCTTTGGCGTGTGAGGATGATCCAATCGAGGAATGACCCCTGACGGATTGATAGCACCCAAGAGGTATCTTCTAGTGAGAGTTTCGTTGGAGGTGTGGGGTAACCAGCTCTTCCCCTTACCTCGGTGGCGAGATCAGTCACGAGCCAGGTGAGTTCTTGGAACTATTCGTGAATTTGAGGGATAGTAAGGTGAGAATCGAGAAAGGTTCCTGGATTCCCTTGATATCTGGGTTCTATCAAATCTGGGCGAGGATCATGGCCAGTCCATGCATCTGATGGTTCGTTGTCGTGCTCAGAGCCAATATGCTCCGAAATAGTAGGGAGTTATGGATTAGCTGATCGTTGGCGTATAGATGCTCGTGTGGTGACTAAACTGGTCCTAATATTACTTTTGGACGGCATGATAACAGGTAAGTCCTTGATCCTTCAGAATAGAAAGACCTTCTTCTAGCGCTAATTTGTTGATGCCGGAATCTGAACCATCGAAAAGTGGGACCTGCACACACGAAACAAAGTTAAAACCTGGACTAATATTAATATGCAAGGCAGCACCTGTTAAAGAGTAGTTAATACTATAATTCCAATCCACAACTTCATTTATTAGCAAACCAGTTGATATAGCTGTAGTAAGTTCAACCAGAGGTCTTGGTTTGAAACCATAAGAAGCAAAGATGATACATGAGTAAACTAGAACACTAATGTCTAGAAATTTAATCATAAGCCAATAACGACAAAGAAACTATATTAATTGAAGAACATCATATGTCACTTGAAAAGATAGCCATCACAAACATCACTATAATCCCAAACTATTGTTAAACTCTTCAACTGTAATTTTTTTTTTATCATTTTCTTAAACATGAAAGACATACTTTCAAGATAGGTCTGGTTGGCTTTTTATAGCTCATTAAATCATCACTATCTAAAAAGCCACCCTTAGAAAGCTATGATATCTAAATCTAGAACGCTCAATCTACCCAGTAAGAACTCCCAAGACATAGGAACCTTCTATAGTGGCAAAGCAAAGGTGATATCATTCTTGCTAGGCTTAAACGCAGCAGTAGTAGAAGCTCATTAATGCCTGAAAATCAAATTAAATAATTGAGTTACTAAAATGCTATAAAATGCAACTTATAATGAATTTTTTAAAATAAAATAATCATAAGCATTTAAAAAATTTTATTTCAATCCCACTTTTTCAAATGGTACAGAGAAGTCAAATTTATGATAAACAAATCATAGAGTTTTTTGGAGAAGTAGTGGCCATTAAACCAACAAAGAAAATTACCATTACACATAAATGACCTAAAAATTTGAGTAAAAAAACTCTCAACTTTTGTATCATAAAAAACAATTCAAGGCTTTGAGGAGCACATTGAGATATCATTTTGAGGAACACTCACTTAACTATCACACTACATTTTACCAAAATTTAGCTTCTCTGTTTTACAGTAAATCTCATTTAATCATCACCAATATCACATAAACCAAAAAGAAGATGAACAATTACCATCTTAGTAAACCTCAAATTTCAAAACAAAAAATATAAAAATAAAACCTGAAAAGGCAATGATTAAATGGAATTAGACCCTAAATCATTCATACATATGCATAAAAGGAAATCACATAATAGTCAAAGAGACTACAGATTTACAAATGACTAAAATTTTGTATATCATGTAATCTTGCAACAAAGTTAGGCATTTGAACCAACCCTTGGACTTAACTGAATTCAAAGAAGATACCTCCTGAAAAAATGATAAAAATACCATTTGAGTTTCCTACTAAATGCGTAATCTTGAAAAAATAAATTCAAACAACATTTTGATCTTGTTAAATAATTCAATACACTACCTAATAGAACAAAAAAAATTTAAAAAAAAAAAGAACACGTGATGAGAACAGTCTATCCTGCGATAATGTTTGAAAAAAAAGAAGAAGAAAATAGGTTTGAAATTTTCAAGAGAGACGACAAATAATAACATTAAGAAATGAATATACATGGATAAATATGGGTGTTTGAATTACTTGGTAGTTATGCAGTTACCTTTCGGATAGTTTCATAAGAGAAGTTAAAAGTTTGGAAGAGAGGAAGAATGATATGAATGTGGAAATGGAGAGATAAAAAAGAGGGGACGTGTTTTACGGGAGTGGGATAATGAGAGAGTAAGTATATTTGAAATTGATTTGTTAGTTAAGGTATAGCCAACTCATAAAGAAGAAGGAAAGTAAGATATGAAGTCGTGGTTCCTAAAAAATGGAGGTATCAAGATCAACAACTACCTTTGCTTGCACTAATCTATTTGGACCTGTGATTACGCCCAAAGTATAACGCAGTTGTTGTAGCACAGCGAAACAAGTTAACTACAAGAGAAGGTGTGAACCTCAACACAAACGATAAAGATCAAATGAGAGAATTAAGTATTGTGTGAAAAATGTGTAAATAGATTGATGGATATAATAAAGAAACAACAAGGTTCCGGGAATCCTCCCTAGGTTTGTTACCCTAATCCTAACTTGACTCAATTGTTTTTATCTCGATTGCAAGTTTCACATCCCAAACAGGCAATCGGCAAATATTCAATTAAAGTGCATGTATAAACCCTAATGTAATTGATGTGAATTACCCTTTACTTTCGAGTTAAACATACATGACCTATCCTATAGATTTATCAAGAGACGACAATATATCTAAATGACAATATCGCAGCAATGGACAAACCTAAAAGATAAATCTACCGAACTCAGTCACATCCAAACAAATTGACATAAGAAGAGTATGACTAGACTTATATCTAGGAGAAGCATGCAATCACCGGATTAATAGGAAATCTTCTAATTAAATCAAAGAGTAAATCATAACAATGTTTAATAATAATAATAAATCCAAATTACAATGAATCAAGACTAGAAAGTAAGAACGACTACACCTAGGGATTCATTCTTTCGCTTTGCTTAGAGATTAGTTGGCCATGAGGGAGAGTGTGTCAGCCTTCATGGTGTTTTCGCCAGCCTCCAGCCTCTAATTTTCCTCCTAAAGGCCCTCCGGATTGCTCCTAAAGGCCCTCTGGATTCACTCTCAGATGATTCCCAAAGCTGAAGTGGAGTGGGGCTTTTATAGGGAAACTCCCGGAGTGCTATGTGTTTTCTATTCGATGTGGGATACTGCCCAAGTGCGCACTTGCGATCGATCGCAAGCTTGGTGCACTCGAGCGCACTAGGCATCTTCCAGTTTGACCTTCGTCTACTAAAATGCCATAACTTTCTCTAGAAAAATCATTTTTACGAGCCGTAAAATTCTCCAGAAAATAGACTTCCGGGTCTTTCTAAGCATATATGGCTCATCTCTTGGTTCTTCTTACATCAATACAGTTTTAATTTACAAAAATAATTGATCTGTACGGGTAATTCTGACAATTTAGTGAAACTCCTTTGCAAGTGCTTGTGAACCTTCACTCCGGTGTTCATCGAGTCATTGTGCTAAAAGCACTGATAGCTTTTCCATCTCGTTTGAACTTAAAGTACTTGAAAATGCATCGAAATATATCAATGATCCAAGAATGATGCTTTAGAGTTGTTAAGGTATAAAAGTGCAATTCAAACCTAGATCAACCCTAAAATGCTAACAATTAAGTACTGTTAAGGTGCATTTTATGACTCTCATCAACCTGTTTTCAACATAACACTAACCCAAAATTGAAAAAAAATATATTGTCAAGTAATGAAAGTTGAATCTTCAACTCAAGTTCAAACAAACTTAACTTTGAAAGAGAGCATAAAAAAGTTACAAAAGAATCAACATTGGAGGGTCAAAAGGTTCAATGACCTGCACATATGCCCCGAGAACTCCAATTAATACTAAAAGATTTCATTATAGTTCCTAGAGTTTCTTGACTCTCTTATTTTTTGTAAATTTTCATTCAAACTAAATAGCAAAAAATGTACAACTTAAAAAATGAAAAGCCATTAATAAAATCTTAAATTCATGCAAGACAACATTAGCATGAAAACGTCATGAACAAAGCATAATATTAACAAAGCAATGTAGAAGAAAAGTTAGCATTATTATTTATTATCGATTTGCTGCTACCAAATTCCTTGAGCATTATCTATAATTGTAGAAGATATTTTATTCTAATATATGAAAACATTTTTTCATCTGTTTCAAAAGTTCAATCTGTAGAGTTAGTAGTTATAATTTCTTTTCCATCATTGATTACACTCTTTAGCATAATCAAAAAAAAAATCTGAAAGCTCTATCCTTTCCAAAATGATTTAATGAACTGAAGCTTCTGTTGTAAAATAAAATTTTTCCTTCAAAATAATGTAAAACTTCCAGGTCAAACGCTTTTGAAATTTAATCCAAATTCAAAATTCTAAAGCAAATGGTGGTGTGATTCTAATACGTGAAAATGGGTAAAAAAATAGTTTAAAATAAACTTGTATGAGCTGGAAATTAACTTACGCCTTTTTAGTACTGGGAATGACCTCTAAGCGGGCCTCCTATGCCAGTCCATGTTGGCATCACATAGCCATTGTTCTAAGTAGGGGTCTGCATTCAGTCGGTTAAAAAATTTAAACGAATTTTTTGGGTATAAATTTTTACTATCAACCCGACTGATTTTTTTTTTATTGTTTTGAAAGTTGATAAAATTTTACTACCGACCCGACTGACTTTTTTTTGATTGTTTTGAAAGTCGATCGGTAGTCGGTTAACCTACTTTTCACCAACTCTTCTTTAATCCATTTCCAAGAAATTTAAGAATGACCTTTACAGCTGAAGTTCAACATTCAAAGGAAATTTAAGCTTACCATCTAACTTCACGGCTTCTAAAAAATTTAAGGTTATCAATAGTCATTGCCCTTTGTTCAATAGGACTGGATAAGAAATGAAATTTAAGAAAAATAATATTCTAATAATATGACTTCAACACTTTTTGTTTAGCTCATATGAAAAAAATCATTAACTTCCTCACCTTAAAAAATTTAATACATGAAGTGGGAGACGAAGCTTCTCAAAACCCAAATACCCAAGGCCCTAATAAAATATTGAAAAAATGGAACGATCTAGGTTACTAGGAGGAGGAGTGTTCCGAGAGGAGGCTTTATGGACTGACAAAGGAGACTAGGAGAGGTAGTTAGGGCTACGACTAAATCTGGAAAGATCTAGGTTAGCGGTTGACTAGTGGTGGCTGGTGTAGTAGGGAGTAGAGCCGTTGAGGTGAGTCTGTCGTGGACTCATGGTGGTTCGTCGGTGCTGGTGGGGAGTGGTCCAAGTGGAGGATGGACTTTGGACTGTGCAGTGTTGAAGACTAGATGTAGAGACCGAAGGACTGGAACCTAGAGGTTGAAGGGAGGGCTTAGGGGGGGTTCGGCTGGAGGTGGAGACGTTGAGTGGATTAGCAGCTGCGACTGCGGCTGCGTATGTTCCAAAGGGTTCTCTCCAGAGAAAAAGCCAAAGAGGAATACAAATGGTTTTAGGAATAAGGGCATCAGTCTCTGGGCTTATATATATATATATAATTTATTAGCTTAATAACAGTCTATTAATCGGTTATACCGACATTTAAAAAAATTGTCCAACGTTAGACTTACCGACTTTTGAAATCGAAATTCCAGATTTATATCGATTATCTGACTTAACCAATCCGATTTAACAAAAACAATCGAAAATAGTCGGACAATCAGAATTTTCAGACTTTTGCAAAACCCTAATTCTAAGTCGGTATTGTTGGCATTCTTATAAACTAGCATCCTACATGACAGAAGGCAACTACAATAAGCATCTCATTGAATTAATACTCAAAACCACCACTCAAGAAATTATAAAGATTGGGGTGAATTAAAAATTGTAAAATACTGCTTTAAAATTAGAATGATAATAAAACATATAGTAGCTAATAGTATTTTATAAACAATCGATTGAGAAGCAAAGTGGCATTATAAATTCCTAAAACCCTCCCAATTTTAGTAAAGTTTCGTAATTTGCCAGCACATAAAAAAAAAGGAAAGTAAGATATGAAGTCATGGTTCATAAAATAGTGGAGGTATAAGATCAACATCTACTTTTGCCTGCACTAATTTATTTGGACCTGTTTTGAATATACTACTAACCCAAAATTGAAACGAAAATATTGTTAAGTAATGAAAGTTGGATCTTCAATTCGAGTTCAAACAAACTTAACTTTCAAAATAGTAAACATAAGAAAGTAACAAAAGAATCAACTTTGGAAGGTCAAAATGTTCAATAACTTACCATATACCCCCAAACCCCCCAATCAATACTAAAAGACTTCATTATAGTTCCCTAAAGTTTCTTGACTCTCTCTTCTTTTGTACTTTTTCATTCAAATTAAATAGCAAAAAAATGTACAACTTAAAAAATGAAAAGCCAATAAAAAAAATTTAAATTCATGCAAGACAACATTAGCATGAGCATAATATTAATAAAGAAATGCAGAGGAAGAAAGTTAGCTTATCATCATCGAAATCAATTATTATTCATTACTGATTTGCAGCTGCCAAATTCCTTAAGCATTGTCTATAATTCTAGTAGCTATTTTATTCAAATATGAATCTATAAAAGGTAAAATCTTCATTATCGCAATTTATCCTCATCATCTACACAGAAATTCCTAAAACTCTTCCATTTTTACTAAAGTTTTGTAATTTGGCAGCACATGAAGCAGAAGGAAAATCAAATATTAAATTGTGATTCATACAACACATTAAATTGGTAATAAAGAAAGAGATCAACCACCTGGGCGAATATGCCTTATCTATAGGACTAAATTTTCTTTCAACATATAATGCAATATGCTGTCAAGTGGCATTGTCTTAGGCTCAATCATTAGGCCATGACATTAAAATTTCCAACCTCAAGAACTCAACTACGAAGGAACTAAATAGTTAAACAAATGATAAATGTAAAGAAATAGAATTCTAATATAGCAAACTGAAACTAAAACTTAAGAACTCACCAGAGAGTTGTGAGAAGGAAAAGCTTTGCAGAGAGCCTCCGAGAATTTTGGAGGATCTTAATGAGATAGAAAGAGACGAAATTCTAATAAACACAACTAAAATTAAAAAAGAATGCATACTTTCATTTTTAACGCGGAATTTTATCATTATTTGCACGTGTTCTCTGAACTTTTTTTTATAGCCTGAAAATGTGATTGTGATGCTTAGTTATCATATAGACCAAAACAAATAGACAATAAGTTCATAGAAAAGATGGAAGTAGGCTTTGTAGGGGAAAGTCCAAAAATAAAAGTGGAGGTTTATAGTTTAAAAAATCAGCAACTAATTGCAATGAGTACGATGTGATATACTAGTCAAATAAAAATTTTGATAAAAAAAATTAAGCGTATAAATGACTAAAAAAATGAAGTGTACAATTGTCCAAATTAGATAATATTTTTTTATAAGTAAAAATTGGATCAGAATTATGCTACAAAAGACAATGTTGAAATCAAACCGTCCATAAAATCCACCTCATGTTCCATATGACGATGCATACCCAATATCTCAAATCTAGAAAAGAAAAAAAAAATACCATAACAAATCACTAGATGAACCTTTTATAGATCAAAATATACCAAAAATTGCATACAACACTTGAAAATCAAAACTAATACTGCAACATACAAACTTTTAATTTGACAATATAAACAGTTTAAACAATTATGGACAAAGCCTTAAGACCCAACCCAATGGCCACTTCGAATTTTTATCCAACTTTAGACACAATAATAAATTTATCAAAACAAAAGAGTTCAAATTTTCAATAAAAACTTTCAAAAGTTATCATTAAAATCAGTTCATAGCCTCAATTTTAAAATACAAACACAAAGAAAAGAAATACAAAAACGAATATAGTGCACAATTGCAAATTGAGCAAAATTCACTAGGAAAATATTAATTGCGTGTTTGGTAATAGTTTTCAGTTTTTAATGTTCGAAAAATGTTTTCGAAAAGAGTTTTTAAAAACAGTTTTCTGATGTTTTATGAAGAAAACATGTTTGGATAATCAGTGTTCGAAAACTGTTTTGAAAATAGAAAACTGTTTGGATTACACATTCTTGTAATTGTTTTTAGTTTTCAGTGTTCAATTTAAATTTTAAGATCTAAAATTAATTTTATTTCTCATATTTACTAAATAGAATTTTTAAGCACATACCAAATACTTGAAAATAATTAATATTATTTTATTTTTAAAATATTAGTATTTTTTATATATCATCGATCAAACACGACAACACTCTTCCCCTGATCATGTCATGTTTGTTTGTTAAATAAATTTTTAAAAATAAAAATAAAAAACACAATACAACTTTTACAATTTGATAAAATTTGAATAACTAACCCAATAAATACAATATTCAGGTTTGTTCAATATCTAAAAGACGACATACTTTTCTTCTTAAAAATAAAATAGTTGAGGACAACTTTAAGATACAATATTCATTGATCAAATACAACTTTGATAAATTGATAAAATGAAAATGAACGATCCAAAATATTTCTTTGGAGTACATAACTCTAAGCTGGTAGTAGAAAAGAATTTCTATCCCTCTAGCTCTAAGCTGGTACGAGTACACAAGAAGGCCAAAACTAGATAATAATCAACTATTGGTAGAAACAACAACAACAACAACAACAACAACCCTATCATGATCCTTACGAAGATCTGGTTGGGGCTTGACAAATCACAACTTTTTCTTGGGGTAAAAACAAAATTCAAAATTGTCTTCTTTATGCTCATGAATGGGATGAAAAAGAATTAACAGTACTGAGTATACTATTAAAATAAAAAAGTAAAATTTTGTTCCAGTAAATTTTAATAAAAACACTCATCAACAATGATCGCCTGTTCTAGTACTTACTATACTATGCACCAATAATCATACAAAGTCAGAGAAACAAAACAGAATTAAGAGAGATTTTAAAACTAATAAACAATCTCTTTAATTTCTCATCTCTCCATTCTAATCAGCTACATAATGCAAAACCCAATTTGCAATTCCAAATTTCCAATATTTTATTTCATCTCCAAGCTTCTATAATCCAAAACACCAGTTTTCAAGCCCAAGAAATCATAACCAGAGTTGCTGGTGCTATTGCTACTACTACCACTTCCCATACTTCCCATTATGTTGCAATTGCAGCCTTTCCTGTTTTGCAAACCCAAGCTGCAAGCAAATCAAAGAGCCCTCTCTCCTCCAGTTTTCAATGGGTCAGGCTGGTTTTGGTAAGGAGGGCTGATTCTAAGCTCAAGGTTCAAATCTGGGCACCTTAAATCTTGAATTGGGGTTTTCTCTTCTTTGCAATCAAACCCAACAGTAGTACTTGTGCTCTTATAATTCTCTCTCTCTTCTTTATTAGCAGCAGTGAAAGATATTGTTGTTGCTGTTGTAGTAGTAGTTGTCGTCAAATCTTGAGAGGCTTCATTGATTGGCTTGTGAGTTGCAGGGTCAATTCCTCTGTTCAAAAGCTTCCTTATATGTGTGTTCTAGTAATTTTTTATCTCATTATCTGTTCTTCCTGGTAATCTCCCAGCTATAAGAGACCATCTAAAATAAAATCCACAAAACAAAAAGAAAAGTATATCATCTTTTAGATATTGAACTAATCAATCAACTCTTAATATCATATCACATCAGAAACTAATCAATCAAAAGGTTATTGATCAAACATATACTGGATTCATACTATTTATTTCATAGGAATCTAAAACAAACATAGAACATAAGTTGGATCTCACTTTCCAATCAAGCAGAGCCTCAATCCAAAGTTCACAATACTAAACTCTACTTAAAAATTTACTCAAGTCTACATTATGTATTTCAGTATTTCAAAGAAACAAACCCAAACAATGCAATAATCCAGCAAGACTAAAGCAGAAAATTCATCCTCAATTCCATAATGAGAAATCCAGAATCAATATCTTTATTCGAATAAACTAATTAGTCAACCCATACTCAACAGTTCATTCTAGTTCTAAGATCCAATTATTTAGAATAAAAAAAGAGATATAATAAAATCAAAGAATGAACCGCAAATCCCAATAACATAAGAAAATAGAAAGGGATATATAAATATAATAAAATCAAACTATCAAGCATAATAATTATAAAAAAAAAGAGCTAATATTATATAAGAAAAAGATAAAAGGAAGAGAGTTGTTATGTATATATATGGACTTAAACCACCAAGAGTGATGAAATTAGAGAATCTGCACAGATTTTTGTGAAAGCAAGCAAAAATTAGAGAAGCCTAATTGTAATTTCAATATACATGCAATAGTATCTCCCCTTTATGAACCATTCAGAGGAGAACTACACAACTTTAAGCCCTTAAATACTGAAAGTTTGACAGTGTAGGGAATAAAAGCAGCAAAAATCAAGGCATCAAGAATAGATTTAAAACTGACAAATGATAAATTTACAAAGGTCTTTCGAAATTTACTACAATTTGCAGTTAGTTCAGGTTTGGTACCACCTCATTGTTCTAGTGAGTAAATACTGCCAAGTGCCAAGATATAAACCAGTAGCTAATTTAGATAGCACTGAACTACAGGAAACATTAAAATTATAAATAAAGAGCAAGTAAATAGGATGGGAACTTACAGCAGGGATCTTGTTCCCTTGAACAAAAGCTATTGAAAGTTCAGCGTGGTTAATGATGAACTCCACTGCATTAGCACCTGTCATGGTTAAAACCATAATGTTGGTAGTTGGTACAATGAACTTTAAGCAAAATTTCAATTCAGTTCACAATTCCATCAGAAAGACAAGACTGTTGAGTACATCAAACCAACCCAAACCCATATTTCATTCAAGCACGTAACTACTAAACTCCATTTTTCTATTGAAAAGCTTGGATGGTCATGGTCCATATTTGAATGTCATTATATCACAGTAGGAGTTTGAAAGAACACAACTTTGTTTTACATTGATAAAAGAAAAAAATGGAATCCAAATCTTTTAAACCAAAACTTGAAAGTGATTGTTAAATCAAAATGTTGCAATCAGAATAAAAACACCTGTAATTTTCCCTTAACAAACGAAATATACTAATAAATTTTGAAGGTGGCCAGCCTATGACATCTACTGTATCCAAACTGGTGGTGCCCTTATGCCTCTGCCAACTCTGCTGCCATCAGCACCATCATGTGTGCTACCCTTTCAACCATCATCATTATCACTATGAACTCTTACTTTGCCATTGGCATAACCACATGTTGCTGAGTATGGCATTGTTGCTTTAGGGATAATGGCTGCTGCTGGTGTGTTTTCAGGTGCTAACCCAGCAGCACATTTTCAGAAATGTTGCTTGCAAGCAGAGGCTGCTGATTCCAAGCTTATTGTCACAGATGGCCCTAACTATGAAAAGGTAACATCCCTATATAGTATAGATAGATTACATAACATGGTGATTTCTTGTCCATTTGACATGACTTTTTCAACAGGTGAAAGGTCTGGGGCTACCAGTGATTGTGCTAGGTGAAGAAAAGATAGAAGGAGCCATAAATTGGGAAGAAATGCTTCAAGCAGGAGAGAGGGCAGGTACTAATCTCTAAACTGAAGAAATTCACCAATATTTATATGTTACCATCTTGATCTGATCAACCAACACTACTGCTATGACCAGCAAGACAAGGAGTACTGCAGCTTTGGAGCTGACAGAGACCAGCTGCTGGGATTTGTTAAATTTTCAGAATTAATTAATAGTAGTATATATGCAGAAAGTTATTTTTGGGATGAATCTTAATTATTGATATTGCAAAATATTTGATCTAGACCTCCTTGCTAGAAGGCATAACAAGCCTAAACTGACCTGTAAACATGTCTTATTGCTATAATGCTCATTTTATTAATTCATGTTTTGGCATAGCATGTCTCTATCAAACAATCTGAGTAGCTGCAAACCATGGTTGGGATTCTCTTTTAGGGTAAGCAGAAAAATAATGCAAGTGAGCTTAAGCTATGTTTCAGATCAATATGAAAAAAGAATCTAAATTATATTCCAAGAAATGCAATGTTGGACCAACTAAGACCACTTGCATTATTACAGAATTCGCCTATGTTGCACAGAAATCACAACTTTTCTCAAGTCAAAAATTGTTTATTATAGCTGCATCAGTTACTAATGAAGCACTTACAGAGATAAATTATGAAATATAGCATGACAGATGTTGTAAACATATATTTAAATTTCAGGCACACAAGGTATGAGGTCTGAAGCAATACCAGAAATGCAATGTTGGACCAACTAAGACCAGGCCTAACAGAGTAAACAGAAACGTCCTTTTCATGTCCAACGATGGCACTTGATCAATTGCAAGCTGAGGTAACAGTTTTAACATTAGTCATTGTTAAAGTTGTCATGTCACAATAAGAAGATACATTATTCATTGCTTCTGGAAATGAACTCAAAATAGCAAGTTCTACAACAGACAATCATCCATGTTCCAACACCCTGTCCATATTTTGTAACATAGTATTTCAAAGCGGCCAGATGAAGATAAAATGACAATCTTGGATATCAGAAAACATGGATCCAAATAGTGACAAAAGAAGAGATCAACAATCTATCTAATACTGGCAATAGGAATCTTCATCTTAGTGCCAATCATTGAGAAACAAAAAAAGTCACTGCTCTTCTCCCTACAATGGAGCACGCCAATAAAGAAACAAAAAATCACTGAAAAAACAGTTTGCTTTACTCAAACTATGAAGAAAAAAAAATCGCTGCTGATATTAGAAGTTGTAATTTACAGATTTTATGTGACATCATTCTGTCATTTAGCAAAACTAAATGGTGTTTCTGAGACCTTACCAGCAATACCAAGCTTCCCAGCTTTCCAAAACCCCCCAAAAGAGCAAAAACAAATGGGATCGGAGAGATGGGTATCTTCTCGTCGTTCGTTCAGATGGGTACTGTAATAGAGAGTTACAGATCGGAGAGATTGGTATATTTTTTCAGGGATTTGAAGTGAGGTGAGGCTGAGTGACAAATATGTGTTTGGGAAGTAGGAAAATGAGAGGAAAATTTCTCTCATCTCTTATGGGTTTCTTCGAGCTCGTCACTGTCGCGATTTGTTGAAGAGGAAAGGAGAGAGACCGGTGAAAGTGAAAGAAAGGAAATAGGGAGAGAGAAGATGAAGGCGTTGAAGATAGAGAGAGGTAAGAGCTCTGTGACTTGGAGAAGGAGAAGGCAAGGTCGGGAGTGAGAGAAAAGGTCTGCGAATTGGGAAAGTGAAAGTGAAAATTGGACACTGATTTGAGCCCGAAAACACCAATTTGCTGTGTTCTAAAATCAGTGTTTGAACAGCCAATTTTATAAAACTATGTTCAAGCATGGTTTTTGAACAGTGTCTCCCAAACAAGAGTGCCAGTGTTTGAAAACGGTTTTTAATGTTTGAACACTGAAAAGGGTTTTTGAAAACCCTCCCCAAACAAGCCCTAAGAATTCCCAAATGAACAGTAAAAATGAATAGAACAAATTAGTTCAAATAGCATACTAAAACTTACATCAATCTTATTAGAAAACCAGGAATGGCAGTTAAGTGTTCACCAAAAAATTGTAATCAATTACGAATTATGGCTTTGGCTCGCTGAGTTTACGAAAACGTGAATTGCTGTTAAGTTTCCACCAAAAGCTTTCAAAGTGTAATCAATTTCGAATTATGCCTTTGGCTGATTAATTTGTTAGCACGTTGGAGATAGATGAAGAGATAAGGAACAAAACAAAATAGAATTCATATCATTCTCCAACTCCAATCCAACAAAATAGAACCCACAAATCATCCTAACGAAAAACTGGAAAAAAAAAAAAAAAAATTACCAAACCAAAAACATGAACTACCACGACAGCAAATTATTTGGATTCAATTTAAGTTCCCAAAATTATTTGGATTCAATCCAAGTGAATCTATTAAAGAATCACAACTAATCATAAACAACCACCATATTTTCTATTCAAAACCATTTCAAGCTTAAGAAAATATATAAAAGTAAATAAACGAATAACAAAAATGAACAAACTGCAAGAAAATAGAGAAGAGATAATAAGAATTTCATACTTGAAATGACATTGTACCTGTTTATATGAGAAAAGCAGTGGAACTTCAGATTTCCTTAAAAGCTGACTATAGAATGGCTTGAATCTGAAATGCGTTGTGGTGTCTGTTTCACAGTTAACAATCTGATAGTTAACAATCTGATAGAGGAGAAACATGACAATTTTCCAGCACCAATAAAGAACCCTCTGATTGCATATCTGGCACTCATATCTTTCAGGCATTTTTTTCGAACAAATGGCAAGCTTACTTGATTTCACCGGACATTTCATTTAAGACCCCATTCGAATCAAACTTCAATAATTGAATTCACATTTGGACTGCTCCACAATCATAGGTAAACAAAAAAAAAAAATCAAAATCATAAATCAAAAGTAGAAAATAGAATTACCTGAGTGTTGAGATGAAAGAGATAAGGAATGACAAATTATTGGAATCCTTTGCAATTTACATGGATCAAGATTTGAGAGAGAAGAAGTAAGAGCATGGATAGGATGAGAAAATTATGAAATCAAGAAGGTTTAGTTACTGGGTAAGTATGAATTCGAATCTTCAATTTAGAATTAGGCAGATGAACCAAATTTGGTACTACTGTAAATTATTGAAATTGGGGGTGGGTGAGAAGTTGGTTGAGACGTGGGTGAAGAAGAGAGAGGGAGTTCAACTGTAACGGAGAAGAAGGGGTAGAGAGAAGTGCAAACGTGGGAGATTGGATGTGGGTGAGGAGTTGGTTGAGACGTGGGTGAAGAAGAGAGAGGGAGTTCAACTGCAACGAAGAAGAAGGAATAAAGAGAAGTGCAAACGTGGGAGAGTGAAGTTTGGGTTTGTTTACGTGGCAGAGCATAAGTAAAGTTCTATGGTAGTTTGTTAAATCTGTAATGGTTGAATAGGGATTGATTTGGTCTTTTATCGAGTGGACACCAAAAGGGTGTTACGTCTTTTTCAATACTATAGATGAGCAGTACAGTTACGTAGATACCTTAGCATCAGGTATGATTTAATATGAGATATTGCTCAGATCTGAGAAATTGTTATAGATTTTTTATAGTAATTTTTTCGTTTATTTATTTTTATTTTTTGATTTTAGTGTTTTAGTTATTTTAAAAATTATTTTGATATATTTAATTTAAATAAATATTTAAGTATTTAACTTAAATAATTTGAAGGGTATTTTGAAGTTTTTAAATTTTTTTGATGATATTGATTGATAATTGATCGAAAATCTCTCGTTTGACTTATAAGATCAGTAACGTATATATGTTTCTATAATATAACTTACAAACTTTAAAAATGAAATAATAATTTTTAATATTACGTATATATTTTTATAATTATTTTTTAAACTCAAAAAATTATAAGTATCTCCATTTGTTTCAGTTTTTTTTTTTTAATTTCTATTTTTTTTTTCAAAATAAAGTTCGATGGGTGTATTTTTTTTATTTACATTTAAATTTTAAATTAAATTACATAAAAAAAATCTTGTAATTTGATTTAGTTTCATAATAAAACTTAATGTTTTTTTTTATTCATACTAAATCTTATGAGCCGTAAAGTTTGCACATGATTGATTTATGTTAACTCCACGTTAAATGACCAAATAACCCTGTTTGAAAATGATCGATCTTCACTTGTCACCCCAAAGGACTGAAAATTCTTCTTACCCTTGGCTTAGGACGGCTATATATATTGTCCTCATTAAGCAAATGCAATTACCAAAAACTAGTATGAAACCTCAATATCTGCTAGAGCAAACTTGATATCTGAGAGATCAAATTGGTCACAAAGGAAGAGATGTTTCTATGATACAAACCCTTATTATTCAATCTATCAACTGAAGTGAAACTACTATTTCTTTTCTAGATTTAATCATATAAATGGTAAAAAGGTACTAGATTACTAGACAAAATTTCGTTGAAGCAACCCAACTGGTCAAGATAACGGCGACGAAACGGCTGGGATGTCGACGGAAACGGAGACAACGACGGCACAACGGTGAAGCTAAGATAGGTCAGTCGTTCGTGTGGGAGATGTGGAGATTTGAGATTTTTCTGATTGGGAGAGTTTGTTTACAGGTTTAACTTTTACACGTGTGGGCACAAGTTTGTTTTAACCGTCTTGCTTAACCACGGTTGGAGAAGTTGTTGCAGAGACTCGGCTTATGATATCAGCCTATCAGATGAGGGAAGCAAATTAATTTAAAGAAAACCTTTCCGATGATGGTTTTGGAGGAGCATAAAGTGCGCTGTTGCTGCCATTTTTGGTTGAGGAATAGATGCCAGAGAGTTTCTAGTAATAGGTGTGTGTTGGATTTTCTTGTCTTGCTCGATGATGGGTGTCTGGGGTATAGAGCTCGTGTTTAACGTGATGATTTGAGCCGAAACCGGAGTTTCAGATTTGCTAGCGAAGGAGTGAACCGACAGCGGGTTCGACCCGCAAAGACTCATTTCCAAGCTTTAGATAAATTCAATTTGATCATTTTGCAAACAGGGTTATTTTGATCATTTAATATAGAGTGAGCGGACATCAACTCTGAACAGACTTTGTTAATCGTAAAGTTTATTACGAAACAAAATAAACTTCAAAACTAAATTAAACCACAACGAATGAATCAACCCGTCAGTCAATCGACGAATGGAAAGTCAACGAATCATTAAATTAAATAAATTGAAACGCACCCCTAAGCAGGACAATGAAATCTCAGTTTTGTTCAACGACGACCAGATCTCACTTTGTCACCATGTGAGACAAAGCACACTTTCTTCCACGTATGGGCCCCATTCCCCCTGATCTAACCCGTAGTCACGCTTCACAGCTTTGGTAAGTTAAGGAATCTGATCTAAAAAGCGGGGGAACAACGGTCCAAATCTATTCTCTTAATGAAATTTAAAGTAACTTTGTTTAAAAATAATTTAAAATTTTAAACTTAATTTAAAGACGTAACAAAAAGAGCTAAGCAACCCAAACAGCAAAAGAACACAAACGGTTGGTGTTTTTCTTATGCTGTTTCTCTTGCTTTGATAGTATCCTGATCATTTGTTTGCCTTTCGTATTGATTTGTTGAAGAACGAGCTTCCCGTGGAAGATGAATCTCTGGTTTTGAGGGAATATGTGAAAACCGGTGTTGTTCTCGTTGACTTTGTTAATGGCTTCTGTACAGTCGGTGCTGGCAATTTCGTAATTTACTATGATTCATTTTTTCCCCTTTTCTTTTTGGGTTTATAATGAACGCGATGGCATTCAATTTATTTGTTTTTTTAATACTACTGTAATGTGTAATGGAATTTTGAATCAAGAGATGATCACGTATTGTTTTTGCCTGTTTTGTACTTGTGTTATTGATTCTGTTGAGTTTATTAGCTAAAGACAAGACTCATTGCAACAGCGTACATACCCTGTTTTGTGTACAAAAATCTTTGTTTTCTTGTTGTAAATCTGTTGGATTAAATTCACACTATAAAATATTGTTGCGTTTTACTCATCGTTAAACGGTTTCATGTTTCTTCAGGCTCCAAAACAGCCTAATAAACAAATATCAGAAATGGTAGATGAGTCGGTGAGACTAGCTAGAGGGTTCTGTGAGAAGAAATGGCATGTCTTTACCTTCCTTGATACCCATCATCCCGATATCCCCGATCACCCTTATCCTCCTCATTGTATTGCTGGAACAGATGAGTCAAATTTGGTTCCTGGTAATTTCCTCTTATCATTGTATTAGCTACAAGATTGAAGGTTTTGCCTTAATAAACTGAGTTTTTTTTGTGACTCGAATGTTACATAGTTATTGTGAATTATTGATTTCTTGCTATGATCTGTTAGCAATGCAATGGTTGGAGGATGAACCTAATGTGATGCTTAGGCGCAAGGATTGCATTGATGCGTTTCTCGGTTTGATTGAGAGGGATGGATCCAATGTGTTTGTAGATTGGGTGAAGATTAATCAGATTAAAGTTGTAAGTATTGTATTTTCAAAGTGGAGATTGTTTCATTCTTATTGTGCACTGCATTAAAAATATCTGAGAAAGTTGCTACAAGAATTTATAAATTCTATGATTTCAATTGGTGGTTGGCAATTTTCTGTCTAATTTGACCTATTGTTTTATTTTAAAGATACTAGCGGTAGGGATATGCACTGATATATGTGTGTTGGATTTCTCGTGTTCTGCATTGTCTGCCAGAAATCGGGGTTTTCTTGCTCCACTGGAAGAGGTGATTGTGTATTCTCGTGCTTGTGCTACTTATGACATTCTAGTTCATGTTGCCAGAGCTACCAAAGATGTAATGGCTCATCCCCATGTACTATGGTTAATCATTAGGCCATTATTAAGAAATAACTGTACATCTTAACTTGAATAAATAGAGATTGTGTTATTAACATTATGCTTCTGCAAATAATAATATGACAACACCAGTTTGTAGGGTGGGCTTGTAAGGGGTTGAGAGTATGTTAAATTCAAACATAAACGAGCAACAAGTTCTTCTCAATTTTTAAGCTGAAAATGCTTTCAATTAAATGCTTTGCTCCATGAACACTTCCGTGAAAGGACAAAATAGTTCATGTGTTAGAAGAGGAGGATATTAATAGTTCTATGAAGATAACAGCACTCTTATGAGGTGGATAATCTGGATATTTTGTATAGAAGCATAAACAGTTAGTTAGCTTTGGAGTTGAAACTCTAAAATTCCTGTATTAGGGAGAAAGAAGAGCCTATCGTGAGAGTTTTGTGTACTGTCAACCTTTTTATGGCTATTTGATACTGTTAAACAGAGATTCTTAGAAGGAAATTTCAGATAATATTGTTAGACTGATCGATTACGTGTGCCTCAGAGCAGTACCTAGGAGAGAATCTTGGAGGAGAAACAAGTGAATTCATGGTGCTATGAGCTTGGATCAAGACTTAATATTAAGTTCTTTCTCTTCCCTCATTGTTTTAGAATGAATTTGGTATGGATCCAAATTCCAAAGAAGGTTGTATGGTCTATGTTACTTGTTCATTATAGTAGTTTCAATTGATGAGACTAGAGTAAGGTTGAGACTCGAGATTGAACATTGAGAATGTCGTTTAAGAAACTATTTACAGAAACGGGTAAATATTTTCAGAGGGATGTGTTCATAAAACTAAAGTAGGTGCCTGAATTTTGGGGTTTGTTTTTCAAAAGATTAGTTGATCAATAAACCAAAAAAGAAGGCTTTGTGCTCTATTATATTTATTTATTCATTTTATGATCAATTTTCTAAATTCTTTTTTCCTTTTAATCATAATTGTATTTATGTAAAGGCTGTAGTTTTAGAAGTTATTATCCGTGGTTATGTATTGTTGATGTCAAAAATCTGTTGCTGCTGACGTGGCTTGGGTGCTGCATAAGTAACAGGGATGGACTAAAGACCCTCGTAAGGAGGGGAGGAGGAGACCTCCGAGTACGCTCCGAAGCTTAAGTTAACTCGAGGGCTAGAGAGAAAGGCCGAGGGTTTAAGTAAATTAAGTATATGGAGATAAGTCTAAATGAATATAAATTCCATACCTCGGCTTATTTATAGCCATCCACCCATGGGAGGGCATTGATTATAGGCTCAGGGGACGGCGTGTTGCAGGGTGGTTGCAGGGCGGCGTGCCGTAGGGTGGTTGTAGGACTGCAGATGTAGGCGGCTGCAGGGTGGCGCAGAGTGGCTGCAGGGCTGCGTGCGTAGAGGGGGCCCAGGTGTGGGTTTGTCGGGCCGTTATTTATTGACCGGAGAGTCTGCTGGGCCGGAGAGTTTACTGAACCCTACTGGGCCTGGACCGAAGAGTTTACTAGGCCGGAGTATTTTGGGCCACATCATGTACAAATAATTTGTTGTCAGGTTAAATTATTACCTATCACAGAAAAAAAAAATAGATAAAAATCTCCAGTCCTACTTACATGTTCATAGATAGTTCGTTTCTAAACAAATATTTTTTTGTGGCCAGAGCATAGTCCAATTGATAGATGCACCTCTCCTCCAAAGAGGATGTCTTAAGTTCAAATCCATCAATCCTTAATTATTGCGACTGATATATATAGGGAACTGATCTCTTTTCTCCTTTCTTTAATTCCTATCCGCCGTGTGGTAGGAGCTGATGCATCACATTGGCCTTTACATGGCCAAAGGAAGGGGAGCCAAGATAGTATCAGAGGTGTCATTTGGCGCTCGGAAGGAGACGTAAATGCATCTTTCATTGCTGTTACTGATGTCTTCTAATAAATGGATGCTATCTATATTAGATAGTAAATTGATGATTTTTCCTTTCCTCTTATCTTTTCTCATAAATGTGATATATATTAATGAGTTGAGACATTGATTTTATGTATGGGAAATGCTTGGTATTTATCGCCTGCCATTCCGGAATTTTGCTAAATGCGAGTATTTGATGCATGGATTGGCGCCTGCATCACATCTTATGTACGGATTCAATTGTCTTTAGTTTATACAATTTGTACTTGCTTCATTGTTTGTATTAGCTGCTCTTATAACATCACAATGGTTAACTTTGATGATAACCTTAAAACTGGTGACTTCATGACTTAGATACGCTCTGTTCTGCTAGTTTGCCTTGACGTTGTTTCCTCTTTGGACTAATTGGTTGTTCTTTTTCTCAAAGTCTTCCAAAGAACACTGTATTGAGTAATTTAATATGTCGCGGTGATTTCAGACTACTAAATTGCTCCATAATAATTTCTCTTATGAGCTTTGCAACTATTAAGGATTGATCATTTATAAACACGTGATTTCTTTTAATAGACCACTACCTGTCCATTAATAAACAAGGAGAAATAATAGGTCATGAAACCCTTTACAATCAAAGAGGCAATAAACTACCTGTGAATTTGAAGTACAATACTACACACAGTTATACTATATCCATTGGCACTTTTAGAAATGGCTGAAATATTCTTGTAGTTTTCATAACTAGTGTCATGTTGATCCGAGAGAAGAAAGCTGTAGCAAAGTTCAAGAAATCTATAATGAGTCTATGCATCACAGGAAGTTTGTTTGAATATGAAGGATACAAGTTGAAAAATGCATGAAATATACCTTTTGCTTTGATAATTACAGACTATAAACATCTACAGTATCCCATAGAAAAAATGAAAGAAAAGCTTTCACAGTTCATAACAAACAGAGAAAAGAAAAAAATCGACTCCTCCGGAAACATAAATAAATAAATTATGAACCAACACACAAAAGGAAAGGTTTACCTATGAAGTCCTGACCTTTTTGTACATTGAAGGGTGCATGCAGGAGAAGATGAAAGTTGTCAACCAACACACAAAAGGATAGGTTTACCTATGAAGTCCTGACCTTTTTGTACATTGAGGGGTGCATGCAGGAGAAGATGGATTGCCTTTGCTTCTTTGGTTTAACACCAAAGATAAATGATCGCAAAGGAACTTGAGACGGATTTTCTGAGTGTTGACACTCGATATTAGAATGGTTCTTTGATCCAGAAAGCGCAAATTCCTCGGTCAACTTTGCCAGGGTCTTCTCAACTTCAAGTTGAAGTGTTGTTATATGATCTAAACCAGCTTGCAGTTCTTCTGCAACCTTGTTATTCTCTTGTTTCATGTTCAAAATTTCCCCTTGAAATTTTGCAGCTTGATAGCTTGTAAACTTGAAGTCATAATCTTCAGCACTCACTTTCAGGGCCTTTGTTATTTCATCTTGTATGTTGCACAGAGATGAGAATCTGGACTTAAGTTCGTCTTTCAGCAATGCACTTTTCTCCAACCAGACTGTAAGTTCAGTATGTATCTCTCTGAGGTGTCTGTATATTGGACGTACATCTGATCTCACAGCATACTTTGCAGTGCTACTTCCATCTATCTTCTTTCTTTCCTCAAGCTTCAATATCTCAGCCTGCAAATCTTTGACTTCAGAATCAAATTTCTGTATCTGATAAAATGAAGTGCTGAATCTTAACCAGAAATCCAAATTCTCCTCTAGCAGTTCATCCATGCTCATCCGGAATTGTTCTTCGATTGGTGAAATTGTTTGAGGGTGGTCTATTAGCATCAACCGAATGTCGTCTTCATCTGTTGGCTGAGTTGTCAAGGTTTCTGCCACAGTTGATTGGTCCTGCTGGTTGTCTGAAGCCTTAAATTCTTTCAAATCACTATTGTCCCCAATACCTATTTGCAGAAGCTTCAGTTTCTGACGTAATGCATGAATCTCCGCATCCTTCATGGCATTAGTACTCCTCAGTTTTGTCTCTGCTTCACTGAACTTTTTCTTGAATTCCTTGCAGTTTCGAAGAACTGTAGTATACTCTGTCAATAAAACTTTTTCTTTATTCTCCATACCATTCAAGAACAACTGCTTCCAGTCTGGCTCATCTTCTTTCTGTGTTCCCTGTTCCTGTGACTCATCTTCTTCTTTATGTGTTCTCTATTATCCACTTTCGGGGAAAATTGTTGCTTCTCTGAAAGTCTATCATAGTCATCAGTTACTAGGGATTGACTAACATCTTGTCCGCGTTGATCTTGAGCAGTGACAGAGAGATCATGCCCTTTCACATCCTCTCTCACTTCTTCTTTGACATCTCTAACCTTTTCAGAATCAGAATCATCACCATGATCCAGTTTTTCTTCTTGGTCATTGAATCTGACTTTAGTAACACTTTCCTCTTTCTTTGGTGAAGCTGAAACCTTAAGCTCCTCATCTGCCTTTGCACTCTGCTGTTTCTCCGGCCCATCTTTGGGATCCAGTGCACCTTCACCTCCTTCAAACTCCTTTTGCAATTTGACTTCAACCAGTGATTTCTCTTCTGGAAATGATGAACCAGTGACCTCAAGCTCCTCATCTGGCTTCACACTTTCCAGTTTCTCAGAAAGGTGACCAAGATTACAACATGCTTCAGTAAAATGTGTTTGGAGATTTTCACTCTGGTCTTCAACAGTCCGGTTCAGATCCTGGAGTCCTAGCAATTTTTCTTCAATTTCCCTCAGCTTGTTGCTCAAATCGTTTTTGTCATCAATCAGTGTCACCTTATCATCTTCCAAGGTTCGAATTTGTGCTTGAAGGTCATCAGTTTCTGTTCTTAAGCTCTGTATAAGAGCTGTCTGTGATGAAACTGCAGTTTCTAAGCTAATCACCTTATTCACAAGTTCATCAATCTTGTCTGCCAGTTCTGTCACACTGAGAGATGCGTTAACCCCAACCTCAAAGTGTTCCTTTATCTTCTCCCGTAATGAATCCAACTCCTTTATCTTTTGTGTTGTATTATCCATTTCCTCCTGTTCTAATATTTCTAATTCGTCCACTGATCTGACAGATTCATCTTTTACAGATGGCTTTTCCTGACTGATTTCATTACCAAGGAACATATCTTTAAGAAAATCCAACCTCTCCCTGGAATCCTTAATCCTTTTGCGCTCTACTTTTGCTTCCTTGACTGACCTCTCCTGCTTCTCTTGCAACTGAGACAATTTCTCTTGGCAAGATTTCAGAGCTGCTGCTGCAATCAATTTTTGAGCTTCATCATCTTCAATGATCATGCTTGTGCCGAATTCATCTTGCAAACTGCAAATTGTATCTTGCTTTTCTTTGATGTATTTTTCAATATCCCAGTACTTTGCGAGCCCACTCTCGTAAGAGCTCTTCATGAACTCTTTTTCAGTTTGTAGGGAAAGAATATCTTTTTGCAGCTTGTCGATCTCCTCCATGGCCTCAGGTTTGCTCAAGCCGGATTTGGCATGTGTTGCAATAGTTGAAATATTCATCGACTTCTTAGGCTGCAATTTCTTTGTGGCTATTGTTATCTTACCCTTTAAATCTTCTGTTGGCATCTTTGGAACATTGGGGATATTTGATTTTGAGACAGCTTGAGGCTTTTTGGAAAATCTAGGTGTGGCATCATCATCATCATCATCTTCATCCATTGCAAACTGAACTTGGTCTGGGAACACAGAAGCGATGGTGGTGTTGGCATTTTGTAGCTCTTTCGATATGTGATCGTACCTTTCAGCCAAGGCCCTGTAAGCTCTGTAAGATTCTTCCACAAAGTTTATCAGCTCTGGCCTCCTTTTATAATACATTTCTGCCCTTTTGGCAAAGGAGTCTCCATCTTCTTGAATGACTTTAAGCATATTTTGCACTTTGTCCTCCATATCTGCAAATCCCATTACATTCTTTCTGTTAGTAATTGTCCAGGCTTAAAGATTTATGTTTTGAGTTTATTAGTCTCAAAATTGGTTGATATATAAGATAATTAGCTGAATTGTGGTGAAAGGGAAGAAAACTACTGCAATTTCATATTTTAACAATACTAATTCTGCAGAAAATGTTAGTTATTACCCAAATTTGTTGGAAGATATAATATTTAAGTACATCGGTATATTAACTTTACTCTTGTTTAGTGCAAAACATAATCAGAGGACGTTATATAGACACATACAAAGTATGCTAAATTGCTAATTGTTTCACTGGAAATCTGGGTAATTTCAGTTCCTCATTCGGACCGTAAGGCTAGGGAAAACAGGTTTCTTCACTCTTGGATTCTCTACTTTTATTTGATTTTACAAGCAAATAGACTTTCTTTTTTTTTATACTATTGTTCAATTGAATTCATGACAATAATTAATGTAACTAATGATTGCTGTTTTGATTTCTTTTTCCTTTTAAAATTCATATTTGTCGGGTATTTGGTTTGAACAAATCATGTCTCTTGCACATAATTTTAATCAAAACATCTTCACTTAAGATTCTAGTTTATCATAAATCTCTATTTTGCTGGTGCCATTTTTCTTTTCTTTTTTCTTCTTCTCATTATTTTGCGAATTGCCTCAATGCCCCCAGACTTTATAGGTTGGAATAACATTAACATATTCCATAAAAGAAACTTGATTGGTAATTGTGATTTCATTATGGAAGACAACATGTAATCTTAATTCAGCCATAAGCCTTTCTAATTATCCATGCACCACAACCCCAAAAGAAAGAAGCAAAAACTACATAACATAAGGTCAATTGATAAAATCAACCGAAACCCAGCAGTATTTGATTGATTAGAAATAGAAAATTAAGAAAAAAAATACCTTGAAGGTTTTGCTCCATCCATTTTGACTGCTTTGTTCTAATGTGGCTTGCCCACCACCATGAATATGCATTGCTTGCAGCTCTCTGTAGCATAATTTCTCCTTTTTGATCCTCTTTTTCCTCTCTCTATATACCCAGCAAAACATGCAAAGTAAAACTAATTAAGATAAGAAGCTCTCTTCCCTCTATACCAAGAATCGTGCAACCTTGTCTTTTCGTGTCTTTTCTTTACAAAGAAAGAGAAGACATGGAACCCAAAAAGAGAACAAAGAGGAGTTTCCAAAGGGAAATAAAAAAATAAAAAATAAAAAGATTTAATTTGAGAAAAACGTGCAACAAGCAAAGGAATGTGTTTTGTGTTAAGACACCATTTTTCTAGTTGCTGTTATGAGATGATGGAGGGGAGCAAACTTCGCCCGAATATATTGTTGAAACCTTCTACTTTATTATTGCAATTTAAAAAATACTTGCTAAAAGGCACATCCATTTGTTGAGCTCCACGTGGCATGGCCAGGGTGTTAATGGCATACCCTTTTTTTGCCTTTATAACTAACTTTCTTTTTTCTGTTTCTCAACAAGGAATCTATTAGCGAGTAAAAAATTGTTAAGGCTGAGTAATATGGCAGTCTGTCACCCACCTAGGATTTTATCTATTGCTTTTCCTAATTTAAGGAAGAATAATATAGTCTTGTTCTCGTACCTCATTTGGGAAGAGTTAAAAAGTTTATTGATAATAAAAAAAATTACAATAATAATTAATTATTTAAATATTTTATTTTTTATTAAGTTATTATTGTAGTTTTTTTTTAATTAGCAATAAAAATTTTCGATTCGGTGATTTTTAAGATCTAAATTTAAAAAATATGACAAATTGAGAGGGGATTTAGCAGGGGTGCTCTTGGATAAAAATTGAGTTTCCATATCAATGTGATGGGCGTACAGTTATGTTTTTTGGAGGGGCATATTTGCATGCACTTTGTTAAGGAATTCCAACTGTCCATCAGACCCCATGATTTTTAATATATGAAGTAATTGGAAATTAGTTTGGCCCATTTGACAGCTTTATTTTGTTTCCATACAACTGTTCTGCAATTAAATTCAAGGGCAGGCGTTCCCCCCTTTTACCCTTTTTTTTTCCTCTATAATATACAGAACGGTAAAGAAACCTCATGGTTGGGAGGGTCAGTTTAGCAGAAGGGGACAATTTTCTTTCCTTTAGTTGGTAGGAAATGAAAGTAAAATGAAAATATTTATGTTTTGTACAAATAATTATTCATTCCAATTAAAAGAATCGAGAAGTGAAAAAAAAAAAAAAACGAAGCTAGCATTTTATATATTTTTTATTTAATTTTATATGTCATCTCTGTCCACTGCACAATAAAAAAAATAAATATTTTAGTTTCTTCTCATTTTTATTCTACCCATCGTAGCTTTGGTGTCAAGCATCTTTTAACATGGTTTCATCCGTTCAGTTAAAAAAACTTTCATTTCTAGCCAACCCTTTGTTATAATCCACGTTATTTTTATCTTTTAATCTTTTAAAATTAAAACTATTTTGTTTTAACCAAACATATATTAAAATACTTTTGAAACATTAAAAATGCTTTATAACTATTAAAAAGCTATAACAAACGGGATCTAAGAAATGTTGTTCTTCCCTATACCAAAGGTAGTTAATTTGATATGAAGCAAGCTGAATTAGAGGTAACAATTGGATAGATCACGTTGGGTTTGAGTTAAGTCATTTTGAATTCGAATCATTTTGAATTTTTGGTCATTTAGGTTTATGTTATTTCGAGATCAAGTCATTTCATTTTCATATCGTTTTGGGTCATTCGAGTCGCTGATCATTCGAGCTCGGGTCATTTTCAATTTCGAGTAGGTTTATCGGTTGTCTAATCTTTTTCTTTATTTTTTTTTTCAGATTTCTTGTTATGCTATTTTTCCTATTTTTTTAGGTTCAAATTGACCAACTAAATTAGCTTATTAATTATTATTACTATAGAGTATATTTCCTATATAGTTATAAAGTTATAATAGCTAAAATTATTTTTTTGGATTTATTATATTACATCATGCTCAATTTTAATATGAGAAACATGAAAAATAATATGGTATTGCATGCATATTAAAAAAGATAATTCAAAAGAAAAAAAAAATACCTTCATATCGTAAATGAAAAGGAAATAACTCAAACTTATAATGTTCAATAATTTTGGAAGTAATCTCTTATATCATCTTGTTAAGACGTTTCTTGTAATTATAACATAATTAGTAAAACAAAAAAATTATAAAAAAAATTTGTGTAATTCTTTTTTATTTTGTTTGATTCATTTAATCTTTCATAATATCACATAATAATATCTTCTACTAGTTTAATAAGTAATTCATTTTAAGTTAAAAAAAAAGGTTAATTCGGGTTGTTTTGATTTCGAGTTGATTTGAGTTCGAGTTTTAGATCGTTCAGATTCGGATCGTTTTGGATTTAGATTGTTTCTATTTTGAATTGTTTCGGTTAAAATCATTTTGTTTGCAGTTGTTTTGAATTCGAATCGAGTTGGGTTAGAACTTAGAATTATCTTTTAATATATGTTTTTGAATTCAGATGAGTCGCATATTCAGATCAGAACAAATTTTACCACTTCTAAGCTCAATGAATTGGTGGTGATCATCCTTGTGATGAAAATGATTCATATTTCACTCAAAATAAACAGATAAAAAGAAAGAAAGAGATCTTGAAATCTTTAACTTAAATGAGACTTGAGTTTTTCAATAGCTACAGGAAAGCACAATTTATACTACCCAAAAAAAACCAACTTTACTTCCTACAACTAATAGCAGCTTGAAGCTACTGTCAACTAACAAGAGTTTGAATCAAAGCTTGTTGTAATGTTTTCATCACCAATGAAATGGTCATGTGGCAAAAAGGGTACAACACTTTCTTCATTCGAAGGAAAAGGATCACTGCTAAGAACCCTTGATTAGTCACTTTAGTGTCTTTACTTCCGGAACCACATGTGATCAATGGGGTCATTAATAATTTCCATCTCTTACGCACTACTTAATTATCTAACAACCGGTACTGTCGTGGTCCATTTCAGACCCACATTAGGCGGAGCCATACTTCGCCAACAAAGAATCATCAGATTCCAACTGCCTTTCTCAATTTTCAGGATTTTTTGTGTGTATATGAGAGAGAGAGAGAGAGAGCGAGAGAGAGATAGACTGCCAAGGGAAGAAATCGTAATCACAATCTAGGATGCCTTTTCTTGCTTCCAAGGATAATTTTTAGGCTTTGAAGGTTGACATAAGTGATTGCAAGTTGTACTTACAGACACAGAAATGCTATGAATTTCAACACAAGGCAATATTACACAGTCAAGGCCACCAAAATGGAGGTAGATAGGTCGCTAATAATGCTGTAAGTAATGCAGAGAGAACAATTTAAGTGCATATTGAGTAGTTAACAAGTTGTCCCTTAATTAACTTGGGGAAATATGAGAATTATTTACAATATTAGTCATTTTCACATATTCACAATAGCAGTATTTACCAAAATGGAAGAAAAAATACTTCCACAGTGAATCAGTTTCACCTAGGACCACTTGATCTGCAATTAACCCAGAAACCGACAGGCACCGTAATTGTGTCGTCTTCCAGGTCATCTCAGAACTAAACTCACTAAGCCCATTTCTCAACTGAATTACTTTATCCTCAACTTCATCAATGTTAATCCTCTGCACCAGTGCTGAAGAAGCTGCTGTGTCTCCTAAAACATCTATTACTTCCCAATCTTTTTTTTCTTCCCTTACTTGATGCTGTAACAGATATCGTTCTTCAAATGTATCACACGATGAAGAACAACTTCAGCAAAGCCTGTTCTACAAAGGGCAGCTAATTCTAGGCATCAAAAGTTTTGAATAGATGAAAGCCAGGGCTCCATATGGTTCTTTCCATCTGCATATTCAACCAAAATGCCAAGAAACAGAACAGATCAGCTTGCTCGACAGCTTTAGGACTATTATGATTAAAATTCATCATCAATTTAAATGCAGTAGATTAAAATCAGTCAAGCACACAGACAGCAACGATTTTGCAAAAAGATGTACACTAATAAAAGGAAAATCAGAAAGCATTAACATCAATAAATAACAAGGCAAACTTTCCAGGCGAAAGGACAAGTATATCAAGTTCATCATAAAATGGGCCAATTCCACCTGTATCTCACGGGTTATATATGTACTCTACAGAAGCTACAGTGATCCTACATGCAAAGCATACAACTCATCACTCAGATGAATTCTCATGTGTTTTCAAGCCATTTTAAATTAAGGTTAAAAGCTAGTTTATATATGCTATTTGGGTTTGTGCAGGAGGACCCCATATGCAGGCGCTTGCAATCAATTTAAATTGTCAAGCTAAGCTCGGTTGATCAAAATGGCAGTGACCAAGCCATTTGAATTGTAGAAATTCTGCACTGCAACTTTTTGGGCCACCAATCTCACAATGGCTCTGTCCCTAGAATAACATTGTTTACTGGATCTTTCTCCCTTTTCTTTTTTTTCTCTCTGTTAAGTAACATAGTTTGCTCTTCTTGTCTGTGTTTTGAAATTTCCAGTCTAACAAACATGACTTTCCTTAACTTCATCAGATGTTGGTTTTCCCCAATTAGTTCATACTTCATAGAAAAGCACACTTTACACTTACGTAATACAAGCTCTTCAACTAAATGATATTGCCTTGTCATGTAGGATCAGCTGAAGTTCAACATTGTCTAGAGTTCGCTGCAGTCAAAAGTTGGTCGGCCAAAATAACCCTAAAGAGTTCAATAACTCTAAATAAAGGCAACAGCAATTTGGTAAATGTACTAAATTAACTATTTAATTTTTTTACTTTGGAGGTTTTTTTTTTTTTTTTGGTGATATTTGAACAATCGGAGATCGGAAAAACGCACCCAGTACCATTGAAAAGCTCTCACCGAGGTCTACCGAATGGACCCAGAAGCGCTTCCTTCCGCCGAGCCGGCCCCTCTCATGTGCCGCAGGCAACCCCACCGCGAATTGAGGGGGCATTTTTGTAGATATACAACTTTTTATGAGTATTACCGGAAAGTGACACCACCAGGGAGCCAGAAATTGCAACGCCGACCAGATCCATCTTTTCCAGTCACCAAAAGCCATCGGGAACTTGATAGACGCTTAAATATACATATTTAAGCCCCCTTATTTACACTTGTTAGATCCTTTATTACGTTAATTTGGTATCTTTTACTCCATTTGTGTGTTTTACATGTTTTTATAGGGTCTTGGAGAAAAAGAAGCAGTTTTGGCACTTTAAGGAAGAAATCTAGAAGCCCTTGAGCACTTTCAGGACAGAGTGCGATCGAGCGCACATGCAGTGCGATCGAGCGCACATACGGTCGTGCGCACACTTATAGGATTGAGCGCACACTGCGATCGAGCGCAAGGACACATGCGATCGAGCGCAAATGTACAGGCGTGAATAGTAAACTGCAGAACTCTATTTTGGAAATAACCCTATTTTGGAAATAACTCTATTTTGGAAATAAAGGAGTTTTGTGTTTTAGGAAAGTTTAGAAACTCATGGGTCTATTAGGACTTCTCAAAGACCTATAAATACACTTGTAACTCACACACAAAAAGACACCTTAGATAGAAAACACTTTTCTCTTTTCTTTTACTTGGAGTGGAGAGCTTGGGAGAGAATTGATGCCTCTTCTCTCGGGTTTATTCTTCTCCCTTATGTTTAGTTTAATTATGTTTACTTCAGTTAGTATGTGTAACTAACTCTCTTAGTAGGGCTTGGTTGAAGCCCTAATTATGTATACTCAATAAATTTAGTATTGGCGCCTTGCAATATTTATGTTGTGTTGCTTAAACTTGATTAATACCTGCTTTTATTTAAATTCCTCATATGTATATGTCTGATCAATATGTGCATGTGGTATGGACTTGTTAGTTAGATCAATTTGGATGACCGAGTCCTGGGTCTAACATTAGTAACAAGGGATATCTTATCCGGATACCCGGGTTAATCAACATGGGAAACCGGGAGTAGTTACCATGCCCTAGGTCTCATGTGGTTGTCGATTTCCATAGTACTTATGTTTTCTTAAGGAACAACTCAAGCAGATACCATGCTGAATCCCTTAAGGAAGAAAAGAGTTAGAGTAGATACCATGCCTAACTTGTTGCTTAGGGAAATCAATAGCTTAAGGAGTAGATACCATGCCCTTAGGTTGGCGACCAGTAGGTATACATGGCATGAATAAAGCATTGGCATACTATTATATTGTGGTAGCATAATTAGTGGTGGATATCAAGTCCCTACGCCTTTATCCTTAGTATTTTATCTTTATCAAAATCAACTCTTTTATTATTTCTATCTTTTTATATTGCGAATATAATTCTAAATTGAACTTTACCAATCCCTGTGGAGATGATCTTGCATTCGCACACTATACTACACTGTTGATCTTGTGCACTTGCAAGTAAAACAAGTACGATTATTCACCTATTTATTTAGGTATATTTTCGCGCAACAAGTTTTTGGCGCCGTTGCCGGGGATTGTGCTAAATTTCTTTTTGGAATTATTTTTGTTAGTTTTTTTTATTATTATTATTTTAATTTATTCTATTTTATTCTGTTCTGTTTTATTTTTATTTTTATCAAAAATCAGATTTATTCCTTCTTTTTCTGTTTTTGTTTAGGTGTGCAGAGGAGGAGTTTCTGTCCTCATTGCGATCGAGCGCACTACTTGGTGCGATCGATCGCAAGCTCAGTGCGATCGAGCGCAGTTCAGGGTGCGCTCGAGCGCAAAAGGTCCAGAGAGTACCCGAGCAGCAGTACTAAAACTGCTGCACTGAAGCTTTTCAACTAATTCATTCAAAGGGAGAAGCACCAATGACAGAAGCTCAATATACTTGTCTAGATGCTATGGAGAGGAAGCTAGATATGCTCATATATGCCATGACTAGTCAAAACATATCACCTAGTCCGCGAGGCAAACCACTCCAGGTATGTGCTATATGTTCTCGTTTTGATCACACTACTAACACTTGCCCGTTGTATTCATATGCAGATCAAGAGCAAGCAAATTATGGGGGACCGCACAATGCATATACAAATACCTACAATCCTGGATGGAAGCACCACCCCAACCTCTCATGGAGCAACAATCACAATGGTTTAAATGTTCAAGGACAACACCAATACTTCCAACCAGCAGCCCAACCAGTGCCGGAATCAGGAAATAGTAACCTAGAGAGTCTTATGAGGCAACTGATGACTTCACAAGAACAGTTCATGATTGAGCAACGACAAATCAATACCAAGCATGAGCAAGCTATTCATATATTGGAAGTACAAATGGGAGAATTGGCTAAGGAGCTAAGTGAACAAAAGAAAGGTGTTGTTAAACAAGTCTTTCATGACCATCATATTGATCCCTTGGCAACCACCTTCACCCATTATTTCAAAGGATCAGATATTGAGACAAAATCAGAAGATGTTACTAAAGACCTCATTGAAATTGTGCACGTCCTAGAGGCCTTTCCAAAGCATCCAAGTAAGTACACCGATCCATTTGACCATCATGTGCCTACTAATATTATTTTCCCTTCTATTGTACAGGCACCTAACTTGGAATTCAAGCAGTTGTCAGAGCACTTACCATATGCTTATATGGGAGAGAATAAGACATTTCCTATGCTAGCTGCTGCCACTCGTAGTTTTGGGGAAAAATAAGGCTTGGTCCGGCTGAAGACGTTAAACTTAGCGCTCATGGGAGGCACCCCACAGCTTATCCTTTTATTTTTATTATTTTACGTATTTATTGTTATTTATTTATTTTAATTACTTCTTGTTTTCCCGTATTACGTTAGTTTTTCTTTTTTTAGGGACAATGTGTGCATCCGTTCAAGTTTGGGGGTACGCTATGAGCCATGCCGACCTAGCTAGTTCTCCATCTCCCAGGTCAGCTCTTTCCTTGTTATTCACACATTGGGGACAATGTGTAATTTAAGTTTGGGGGTATGGGAGACACATTCACACACTACACTATGTCCTACATTTTTAGTTTTGTTGTTATTTTCATAGATAAATGCATGTTCATTCTGTCCAATAAACTTTTTTTTGTGATCTAAACAAAATGTTATGATTCGACTGCATCAGTGAGCTTAACACTTTGAACATATAGGCCAATAAACAAGTTTTGAACCTAGATCACTGCCCTTTTGGCATTTAAGAATTCACAAGTTTAACTTGAACTATCACAAGCACATTAACACATAGCTGTGTGGGGTATGCCATGATATTTGGATTGGTATGTTTTTTTTGCTTGACTGTGAACTAGATGACCTATTAGATTGACATTTTGGCATATAAAAATAGAAAAGATTGATTCGTGCTCAAAAAGAAAAAAATGCTCCTAATGATCAATAAAAACAAATCTTCCGCTGAGTAATTGGCCCTCTTGCCTCAGTAAGCATTGAGTGTCACGTCAAAAGGTGGAAAATCTTAAGTGATCATTAAAAAGGAATTTTTTACTGAGTAACTGGCCCTCTTGCCTCAGTAAGCATTGAGTGTCACGTCAAAAGGTGAAAAATTCTAAATGGTAGCATAAAAATCAGTTAGTTTCGTAGCCTTGTTGACTCGAGCCAGTAAGTCCTTAGTGGTGTCTTTACACCTAATGCCCTAAAACCATCTGGTTTGGGAGTCATTGGCTAAACACTCGTTACACGAGTCAACAAGAAAGCTTAAGGGAACTAACCTGGCAAAAATCTCTCAAATAAAAGACTATGCCATATTTGTTGACTCTAATAAGAAGTTTGGTGAATCTTGAGTCATCGAAACACTACCTATTTGAATATCTTGGAAACTCAATCTTTTATGTGCTAATCACCACACACCGAAGTCAAACTTGTGATATCTTAGAATACCTAGTGAATATGATTTACGTTCAACATTCTTATTCATTGCAGATATATGTTTACACTTGTTAAGCTTGCTCATGAATGCGCATCATTGTTTTGTGTAAAATCTAGATTTTTTTTATTGACACTATGAACATTGGATTTATCTATATTTTTGTTTTAGTTTTTAATTTAGTATTGCTAAGGGACTAGCAATATGTAAGTTTGGGGGTGTGATAGACGCTTAAATATACATATTTAAGCCCCCTTATTTACACTTGTTAGATCCTTTATTACGTTAATTTGGTATCTTTTACTCCATTTGTGTGTTTTACATGTTTTTATAGGGTCTTGGGAAAAAGAAGCAGTTTTGGCACTTTAAGGAAGAAATCTAGAAGCCCTGGAGCACTTTCAGGACAGAGTGCGATCGAGCGCACATGCAGTGCGATCGAGCGCACATACGGTCGTGCACACACTTATAGGATTGAGCGCACACTGCGATCGAGCGCAAGGACACATGCGATCGAGCGCAAATGTACAGGCGTGAATAGTAAACTGCAGAACTCTATTTTGGAAATAACCCTATTTTGGAAATAACTCTATTTTGGAAATAAAGGAGTTTTGTGTTTTAGGAAAGTTTAGAAACTCATGGGTCTATTAGGACTTCTCAAAGACCTATAAATACACTTGTAACTCACACACAAAAAGACACCTTAGATAGAAAACACTTTTCTCTTTTCTTTTACTTGGAGTGGAGAGCTTGGGAGAGAATTGATGCCTCTTCTCTCGGGTTTATTCTTCTCCCTTATGTTTAGTTTAATTATGTTTACTTCAGTTAGTATGTGTAACTAACTCTCTTAGTAGGGCTTGGTTGAAGCCCTAATTATGTATACTCAATAAATTTAGTATTGGCGCCTTGCAATATTTATGTTGTGTTGCTTAAACTTGATTAATACCTGCTTTTATTTAAATTCCTCATATGTATATGTCTGATCAATATGTGCATGTGGTATGGACTTGTTAGTTAGATCAATTTGGATGACCGAGTCCTGAGTCTAACATTAGTAACAAGGGATATCTTATCCGGATACCCGGGTTAATCAACATGGGAAACCGGGAGTAGATACCATACCCTAGGTCTCATGTGGTTGTCGATTTCCATAGTACTTATGTTTTCTTAAGGAACAACTCAAGCAGATACCATGCTGAATCCCTTAAGGAAGAAAAGAGTTAGAGTAGATACCATGCCTAACTTGTTGCTTAGGGAAATCAATAGCTTAAGGAGTAGATACCATGCCCTTAGGTTGGCGACCAGTAGGTATACATGGCATGAATAAAGCATTGGCATACTATTATATTGTGGTAGCATAATTAGTGGTGGATATCAAGTCCCTACGCCTTTATCCTTAGTATTTTATCTTTATCAAAATCAACTCTTTTATTATTTCTATCTTTTTATATTGCGAATATAATTCTAAATTGAACTTTACCAATCCCTGTGGAGATGATCTTGCATTCGCACACTATACTACACTGTTGATCTTGTGCACTTGCAAGTAAAACAAGTACGATTATTCACCTATTTATTTAGGTATATTTTCGCGCAACAGAACTGGCCTCAAGCGCCCCACGTTACTGCGCGTCCATGATTTTCACTGGTTTCCGATGACCTTTTTCCCTTTTTTTTTTTAATTTCGAAAATATAAATTTGATTTTACAAAAACATCCCTTTTTTCTTACGTGGCAAAGGGATATTTGGGTCCAAAAAATTTATGCATTTCAATCCTAGCCGTAAATTTAATTTTTTGATGACGTGACTATTAATTCTACCATGAACTGCTCCAAATCACAGACAAGTTAAACTGCAGAAGATCCAAGTCCTGTAATGTAGGACCTTAATGTAATTACTTAAAGTGGAGCATACAAACTATAAAGATATAGGCAAATCCATAATTAACAATATTGCATCAACGGTTTCCAAGCCCTAAACGAACACTGGTTTTTTTGGGTAAGCATATAGAAGTACTACAGTTCAAGAAAATGATATCAACAAAAATAATAATGATGATAGATATCTCTTTTCCAATAAATATAACTGAACATGGACATCCCAAAGACTGTGGAGACCATAGGTATAAAACAAGACTAATCAGCCACTAAACAAAAAATTGATTGGCTCTTAAACATCATAAACAAATAAGTCAATATTTTTTTTGATGAGTAACAAATAAGTCAATATTTAATAACAAATTATACAACATCCCACCAAAAATAGCCTATGCTAGCAACGCATATCAAATCCAGCTACAAAATGTAATGTAGAATTAAAGAAGTATATTGTAAATAGATCATACCAGGAGAGAATCCATTAGGTAGGTTATTGATAGCACTCAGGAGCTGGTTATTTGAACCCTCCACCACTCCCTTGCAACCAGTCCTATAGCAGGGAACTAGAACTGCAAAACCGCCATCTGCTTCATTGTCGCTCTGAAACTCCGGTCCATGGGGCTCCACCCACCCAATGGACCATTCCGGGCCATCAAATTCAGACCCAGATAAGCAAACACCATCAGACGGCACCACCACATCATATTCCTCATCGACTCTCTTCTCTTCCCTACTCTGCCATTTTCGCTTAATCTTTCTCGATGATGGGTCTATCTTTTTAGGAAACTTAACAGTATAAGTTTCCCTCAAGCCTAAACTCCGATTGGAGGATGAATTTAGAGAAGATCCATTTGAGGCTGGCTCATTCTCTTTATTACCACCCAACAACCACCATGAAAAGCCAGTGAAGGAGACTGCCATTTTGTGATGCCCAAATTATTGGAAAAGCTTAGGAAATCATGAATCAGCAACTCTTTTTATTTTGACTTTTATGGCAAAGAGAAAAAAATGGAGGCTTTGTTCAAGTGGTTGCTGCCTGTTGCAGTAACCACTATATGAGGAAATGATCAAATTAATCGATACAAAATCAGATCAAACTGGGAAATAAATGAATTGAATACAACAAACCCATCCATAATCCCATTTAAAAGAAAGCCAAAAACTTTCAAAGAAAGCTAAAGCATAATCAATGATAAGAAAAAAAAAAGGTTTATTTAGATTTTCCTCAAAATATCAAAGTAATCTATTATATCCAATTAATGGGCCATCATCTAAGAACACAAAAATCAGCTTTACTGTATTCAGTCTACGGTTTATGACCCGTTCTCAAAATTCTCCACGCAAAGTCACCATAAATAGAAACCCATCAAAATTGAAAATCAGTACTTCCGATTATAGGTATTTATACACTGAAATGATATACCAAACACTTCAAATCCCTCGATAACACTCACAAGTCACTTAGGAAAACCAAAATCAGAAGCAATTAAGCCAAAACTTCATTCTCATTTAAAAGAGAGAGAAAGGAAAATTATACATCTGTTAACATCTCAAAACTCTTAAACGCCAAAAAAATCATTTGATTCAATGTGATAAAGTCCGATTCTTTCTTTTTTTCCCAAAATTTCGAAACAAAAAATTGAAAACTCTGCTTACAAGAGATGATCTTCAATAACGAAAAAAGAAAATGAGCCACAATTCACAACCCTGGGGGACAAATCAGGATTATCCGCAATCATAGAGGATCAAACGGTCTTATCGTCCCTCACAAATAACCGGTGAAATCCGAAACGTTTCATCGAAAAATGACAAAAAAAACCCAATCATTTAGTGAAATTTTACAGTGAATTCACTTTGAAAACAGGAAGTACTTGACCGGAGAGAGAAAACGATCAGTGAAATTACCGAGAAATTGAGTTAGAAAACCCCGGGCCATCTCTCACTCGCCTCCATCGTCGATCTCTCTCTCTAACGAATATGGACTTGACAGAGCTCGTCGTCTTCTTCTAAGTTTATAATGCTATATGTTTTTTCTTAATTTTTTGGGGATTTTTGTTTTAAATCAAAGCACACTAACGGTTAGGATCATATTACTTGTTCTGATGGTAAAACGGTACATGATAATACGGTGGTCCTCATAAAAAATGATTACCATTGAAAAACCACCGTTTATATAATGACAAGTGCGCATAATAGGGTCCTAAATTGCTGACGTGAGTTATTGTAGAGCCCAATCATTGCGTGTGTGTGAGGCTCAAGTTACTGACACGTGTAATCCGCTAAGCCTTGTGGTTTTGAAGTTCCAAAAAATAAATAGAATAAAAATATTGGAACCTCGCACAATTTCTTAATGCAGTCCAAAAAAAATAAAAAAAATTTAACGGTAGCTTGGCTTGCATGGAATTAACATTTGAAATTAAAATTAAGATAAAATTATAATATTCTTTTAATAATTATACAGTTAAAAATATATGATTTTATTTCAATTACAATAGTAAATTTTAATTTCTTAATATTAATAAAAATAAATTACATTATACTGCATTCAAGTTTGCTGAAATGACACTAATATAGTAAACATTTTTAAACCCATGATTCACCCAAAATATCAATTTTCACAATCAAACAGCCCCAAAATTATTTTTTTAAAAAATTAAAATTTTAATTAGATATTATATTTCATGATGACGAAAGTACCCTTAAGTACCATAAAAGTTACTTTTTAAAAAATAAAAATATTAGTGATAGAACATATCTAACAAGAAATTTTTTATGGTTTTTTTTTAAAAAAAATTATCATTGTTTTTTTTTCAAAAATTGTTAAAAATATATTTTTAATAGATTTATATTCTATTATATGGTATAAAACAAATTTTACTTCATATATTTTAGATTTTAAAAAATATTATGATATCATTGCCTATTGCATCCTCAAATAAATGAAAATCGAAGACCATCATAAAAGAAAATTAAATATTTTAAATTAAAAGTTTGCTAGTATGTTTGTTTATAAAATTAACATTTCAAATAAATGAATATCAAAGTCCATCATAAAATAAAAATCAAAGAGAAACTTTTTTATTTTAAAAATTAAAATAATACTGCATGCTTTAATTTTTAAAACAAATATATGAATTCAAATTGTTGAAAATCACCTTAGATATGCCCAAGTGGTGATCTTCCAAACACTCAAGTCTAGAATGACTTGTAAAGGTGAATCGGAAATAGAAACAGAAATCAAAGAAAGGAAAGGACACAACAATTGTTATCGAGGTTCGGCAATAGTCTACGTCCCCGTGAGTTCCATTAAACTCTCTGCACTAAATCAATGGTTCTTTACAAATACAACAACCCTCTCCAAGAAACTCAAGTTCTTGAAGAACCAAAGAAGAAGAAGTAAAAGAAAGTGATAAGAACTAACCCTGAAATTTTCCCAAGAAAATTTCCCTTACAAGCCCTTGAATCCCCTTTTTATTCTACTCTCTCTTTCTAAACAACCAGCCTTTACAATGAGTCTCTCTTGTTTTGTGTCTTTGCACTCTTACAATTGATCTCATTTTCAATCACAAGCTATTCCTCACACTTATGGAGATTGAAGCTAGGTGACCCTTTATATAGTACACCAACTTCTTGACCCATCTTGAGGATCAATATCCACCCTTAGATCTTGAGGACCAATCAACCTTAGCCCTCAATCAATTCTAAGTGATCCTGTGTGTTTTGTTCATGCCTTATGCACCATTTGAAATGCTGAAACATAAGCATCAAGTGTGCCTCGTGCTGAGGCTTGGAACAGGGCGTGCTGAGGCTTGGAGCTTCATGGTGAGGCTTGGATTGGGCTGGGCCGTGGCGCGAACCAGGGCACCCTCTTCATCCTTTCTGGGCGCCGCGGTGTGGGGGAGGCTGAGCCGCGGCGCACACCTCCTCCAAGTCTTCTCCCTTGCTGGGCGTTGCACCTTGGAAAAGCCAGACCACGACGCACACTGGTGTACACTTGATGCTGATTTTTCCTTGTTTAAACCTTAGACAAACACCAACACAAATAACCTAAAAATTTGTGTTATAAATAATTTTGAGAAAAATAATTGATAAATATAATTATTAAACTTATTTTAATCATTTTGAGATATTTTAACACTAAGAGTACTTTGGTTATCCTGAAAATTAATATCCAATTAAATTTTAATTCTTCAAATAAATTCATTTTGGGGTTGTTTGATGGTGAAAATTGATGTTTTTGAGTGAATTATGGGTTTTAAAAAAGTTTGGTATGTTAGTATCATTTCAGTAAATTTGAGTAATTTGCTTGGCTAATAAATGGTTTTGAAATTCCAAAATTTAAATAAAATAAAAATAATCTAAAAAATACATTTGAGGCTAGGGTAATGAAAAACATGATACCCTTCATTTATTTTTAGGAAATGACACTTACTTCTTTTGTCTTATTTATAATTTGATATCAACATTTTTATATCTTTCTATTGGTACTAACTTTAGTTAATTGTTAAAGAGTTAATCAAAAGTGGTGAAAACTCATATTATAATGAAAAAAACTCCTAAAATACTCTCAAAACGATCATATTAAGATTTACTCAATGTTCTTCATTTTTTTAACTTCTCATTTTCACCTTTTGGAACTTAGCATAGGAGGACAAATGTGATAGTGACTGAGGCTATACAATGATTTCTGTTTGGCCAAACAATAAAAATGGTTTATAATAAAACAATAGTAGAATTATAATTTTTTTAGTGTTTAGAAAAACAATAGTGAAAAAACCATTTTCCTGAGAGAAATTCAAAATTTTAAAAGCAAAAGTCATTTCACAAATTGTTTTTTAATGGTGTTTGGCTAATTTATGTTCATATAAAAAAAATTCATAAACTCTAACAACCAGGTTTTAAATAAAAATATCGGTAGCAATAAGCACTATTTCAAATGTCTTTTTTTGTGTTAGTGATGAGGTGATTATTGAATAATTGACTCCAACTGAATCTGAGTTTGTTTGTACTGTTGTACAAGTGAACCAAATTGAATGAGTTTTGTTTTTTGTCAGATTTTTTACATGAACTTAGCATCTTAATGAAAATAGTCTTTGTTTTTATCTGTATCTTATTAGGTCTCCATGTGCACATCAACAATCAATTGTCTCGTTTACGAAAAATCACATGTACTCTCTCTCTCTCTCTCTCTCTATATATATACATATATATATATACATATATATATACATACATATACATACATACATATACATATATACAATATATATATAGTAACATATTCAAATACTAATTGTTTTTGTGCAACTACTCATCTAAGAGATTTAAATTTCTTACAATCATTTGTAAAGAAAATGTCTATTATCAATTTAGGACTAGAGAGGATATAATTGAAAATTAGAATAGAAAAAATTGAGGAGAGAGAAGAATGAAGAGGAGAAAATGTATTCACTAAGTGATGCCCTAAGGACTTTTAATATGGTGGGTAATCTAGTCTTTTTAGCATTTTCATTAATTTTAACATTTTAAAACAAGATAAGTGTTATTTATGAAAAAATAGAGGACATCATGTATTAGCCCTAACCTCAATGAGGTAATACAAGGAAAATATATTTTTCCTTAAACTTTTTTTTTCTCATATTTCTCATTTCATTATGTTGATGCCAAACAAATGACAAAGGGTAGTCTTGTTTTCTTGACCTTCAATAGGGTGGAAGTTGCGCTAGAAAATTATAAATTTGGAGGTTGAAAGGAAAGAGAGAGAGAGAGAGGAGAGAGAGAGAGAGAGAGAGAGAGAATTGAGTATGGCCTTGTTCATATACTTATGTCATATAGGTACACGAACCTCTGTAGTGAAAGTCACCTAGAGTTTTGTACTCCGAAGAGGACCCTTCAATGGCTAAGTCAGTAAATGTACCTAGGTGATGTAAAAGGAAGGGTTTAGAGAACTACTAAGGTGAAAAAGTGTGTTTGTTAACTTTGTGTTGACTCCCCTTTCCAGTAGGACTTAAGCTTCTTTATATAGACCATAGAGAGAGATGAGATCTCCTTAAAGAACCAGGGTAGATTTTGTCAACATATGCTTACCCATGCAGTGTGGGTTTGCGAACCATCCCCTAATAGTGAAAAGTTAGATCCCTAGCATTTTTAGGCCTGTGGGCCGTCACTCATTCCTGCGAGGTCTTGTCTTGTATGGCTTAGATCAGCGAGTCACACCGTTTACGTAACCAAACATCATTACATTTGAAATCATGGTGCATGTGTCCAATTTTTATGGGATCGAGTGTTTTAACTCATATCATATACTCCCCACTCCCTTGAAAGTTGAGAGTTTTCTAAGGGTTTGTTCTTGATTTGATTACACATTTTTGTATAGACTTTGATGGATTCTGACAAGGTTGCGTGGTTATAGTGTGGAACTGTGTGGCCATCGAAGCCTTAGTTTCAGCTTGGTGAGAGTTGTGCGATTGAGGTAGTAACTTTTTGTTTGTTAGAGGTTGTACGATTGAAGTCGTAATTCCTATAAATCCAAGGTGGAACTGTGTGGCTTCAGAAGCTTTAATTGCACTTCAAGAGGAATTATTGACTGAAGTTAAGCCCTATTGGATGGAGCTTGTGCGACTAAATTCGTAATTATTATAAATCCGAGGTGGAGCTGTGTGGCTTTAGAAACCTTAGTTCCACTTAAAGAGGAATTATTGACTGAAGTTAACCCCTGTTGGATGGAGGTTGTGCAATTAGAGTCGTAATTCCTGTAAATACGAGGTGGAACTGTGTGGCTTCAGAAGCCTTAGGAATTATTGACTGAAGTTGACCCTTATTGGATTGAGGTTGTGCAACTGAAATCATAATTCCTATAAATCTAACGTGGAACTATCTGGCTTTGGAAGCCTTAGTTCTACTTCAAGAAGAATTATTGACTGAAGTCAACCCTTATTGGATAGAGGTTGTGTGACTAAGTCTTAATTCTTGTAAATCCGAGGTGGAACTATATAGCAAAGGAAGTCTTAGTTACATTTCAAGAGGAGTTATTTACTGAAGTCAACCTCTATTAAATAGAGGTTGTGCGACTGAAGTCGTAATTACTGTAAATTCGAGGTGGATCTGTGTGGCTTCAAAAGTCTTAGTTCAACTTCAAGAGAAATTATTGACTGAAGACTTAACCCGTGTTGACTTGAGACATGATTGTATTGCTACTAGGCTTCTTAGTGACTATAGAATGGGTTAAATGCTTAGGTTTCTTAAAGTGTTTGTGTGAGCCGTAGAATTAATGATGGAACTTTTGAATTGCCCGAAATGTGTTCCCGTTTCGCTTTAATATCGTGGGAGATGTGCGGATATGATGTTTCACTTGGCATTATTAAGACTATAAAAGGGGATCTTGGGTGTTAGTTTCATCTTTTCCCTCATTTGCAGGCTTTAGAACATAGGGCGTCTCAGAATTTTCTTTCGGACTTTCTCTTTGCTTTCTCAGACTTTCTTTTCTTTTCTCTGAAAATGTCTTTCGAGCTTAAAATAATCAAGGATGATCAAACTAATCTTAAGGACTTCAACAAGGATCCGACCTTGAAGATGCTGAGAACTATTTCTCACGAAGAGATTCATTCCATTCTTGAGAAGTACTTCGTGCCTGCTTATTAAAAGCCTCGATACGTGGCTAAAGATGTTTGAGCTTGCTCAATTATGTCATCAAGGCACCTTTTTATTTGACTTGTTACATGGATCACCTGAAAGCAAGGTTGAGATTTCTTCTTGACCCTGACTTGCAGGAGATTTAGAATCATTTGGGTGTTTGTCTTGCCTAGTTGTCTCCAAATTCCGTCAGAAACATGCTAGGCTTTTTTTTTCTTGGGCTTCGGATGCATGCTAGGTTTCACAAGGATAATGGCAGGAACAAAATTAGGATGTTCCAATGGTTCTATTCCCTAAAAAGGTATCATGGTTTGGGATGGCTCAACGTCTCTCCTAGGTCCGACAGAACATTTCTTTAGGGTTCTTCTTCAATCAAGGGCTGAAAAGAGAAGTTATTTTTCATGGGGCCCCTATAATCTTTTCAAATTCCGCTAAGATGGAATTATTGAGACATCCCGGACCAGTCTCCTCCCATTCTATCCCCAGGGGAAAATGACATGGTGGAGAAGCTCATAGAGCACAAGAATAAGATTCTTGAGGAGCAACTAGCTAACGAGGAGGTGCTGAAGTGTTATGGCATTAGCTGTTACGACACATATCATCCTGAAGGTAAAGACTGTTCCATAATTTTTGTTTTGTTCGGTTTGTGATTCATTATATGACTTCAGTTCTTTTCCTCGTAATTGATGTCACATTGAATAATGTTGAGGTGGCAAAGAAAGCTCAAGAAGCCTCTGTTGTAAAGAAGTGTAAGTCTTTTTCTTTTACCTTAGTTTTTCCTTCTGAAAAAAGGGGGTTACGGGGAAGAAACCCGAAGTTCAAGGGACTGAAGTCTCCAAGGAAAAGGAAAATGAGGTTCCCAAAACTTCAGCCTCTCGAGCTCTTTAGGCCACTGTGGTGACTCTTATCTCTAGCATTTAGGCTCAACAAATTGTTCTACTTTCCTAGGTTGCTCCTACTTCTATGAAGGCTGCTGAGGAGTGTTTGGAAGTATATATCCCTATTTTGAATGTGAGGGTTGGTGATTCGGTGCTAAAAAACCCTTTTGTGACTGCTAAACTCCTTAAGGGGATAGTTTTTCCATTTGACGAAGGTGATGTCACCAACCTCTCAATTGTAAGGAATTGACAAAACTTGGTTGACTCTTGTTACAAGGTAATATCTGAAGTGTCTTTTCTGGCGGATTGGTGGTCCTTGATTGGCTTTTATTAACCAATGGTCTTTTGTTGTAGGCTGGGGTATACACTATCACTACTAGTGACTCTTTTGCCACAATGAATAAAATAATTGTTGGTCTTTGAAAGGAGCATGATGTTCTTAAGGAGGTTTTGGTGGGTAAAAATAGAGCCATCCCTGCTCTTGAGGATGAGGACTGTCGATTGAAGGTTAAAGAAAGCTAACTTCGAGTTGTCAACTTATTAAGTATCCTGTAATGGATAATGTGAAGCTGAGCTCCAAAGTGGCTAAACTTTTTAGGACTGAAAACATGCTTAGGAAGGGTTTGGCTGACACTGCTGACATTGAGACGAAGCTTAGGGAGGAGTTGGCTATTGCATTATCTTCTATAGTGGAGGCCTATAAGCAGTCCAAAAGCCTTTTCTGCCAAACTTCTTAATGAGGCCTCGGGGTGTTACTTAGAAGGCTTTGATACATCAAAGTGTAATACTTGTGTTCATAAAATAAGGGTAAATAAGTAATTATGTATATATTATATTGAATTAAATAATCCATAGATGAAAGATTTAGTATTGATTTGAAATAATATTTGAAAGATAATATTAAAAATTTTGTTGAAAAGAGCTAGAAATTTTGAAGAAGAAAGTACTGAATTTTTTTGAAATTTGAAGTTGAAATGAAAAAATTTTGAAGAAAAATATGGACTGAAGTTGAGGAAAATAATAAAAAAAATTGGAAGAAAATATATAATTTTTATAAAACTTTTGAAAGGAAGAAAAGATGAAAAATTGATTTTTAAAGGAAAAATGGCGAAACTGTAATTATGTAATGGTAAAACGATAAATTTTAAATGAAGGAAGATTTGTAAATAATCGATGACAAATATGAAAATTGTATTGAAAAAAGGTATGCGTGAAGATGTTCACGTGAAGGTAAAAAGAATATATATATATATATATATATATATATATATAATATTATTAAAAAAGCGAAGAGGCAAACGATGAACCTCATCAGGTTCACGTGAATGTCTTGGTAAGAAAAAAATAATAAAAAAATAAAAATTATATTATAATAAAAAAGGTGTTGTAAAGCATACAAGTCTCTGAAAACTTAGAGACTTTGTTTTCTTTCATATCCCGTTTGGTTTCTTTCTTTCATCAATTTAAATTCTTAGAGAAAAAGTTATAAAGAAAATTTCTCCACTATTAGAGATAATTACAATCGTTCAATTACAATAGCAATATTTCATCACATTTGAGGTAAATTTTCAGTAAAACTCATAACTAAATAATTACATTATTTGAATTAAGTTATGAAATAGTAAGATTTATGAAAGTTTATAATTAGGTATTGGTAATCAACAATCTCAAGAAATTGCTAAAAGGAGTAGGAAAGGCAAGGAGGTGATCCACGGGTAGCTTTAAATGCTACACGGTGAGTTAGATTTACTTTTAGTTATCGAGACTAATAAAAATATGAATTTATGATAGTTGAAAAAATTGTTGAATTTTTATGTATGATAATTGATTGATTTATTGATTAGGGATTAAATAATATGTTGAAAATTAATTATATAAGAATTTATATTTTAAAAGGGACAGATTAATGAAAAATATGCTGAGAAGATATATGAAATTTCTGAAAAATATGATTGAAAAATTGATATGATATATGAGGAGACAATTTAATAAATATGATAAAAATAATAATTTTGAGAAAGAGATAGTTGAATTGAATGTTTTGATGTATGCTTGCGTGCATATTATTGCTCATATGCATAAAAGGGAAGACCAAGAAGGAAACTGATCTAGCTGAGAAGACCAGAAAGGTAACTGGTATGGCTGAAACATGTCGACATATGGAAAGACGTTCCCAGATGATAGTATAAAATGATTTAATGAGAAAGAAAGAAAGATAATTTCAATTTATGCATTATATTTGTTTTAAATATTTATTATTAATAGTTGAGATGCTAAAAAATCAGTTTTGATTATTAAATGATTGATAGATAAATGAGTCTCATAATGAGACAATTTTGATGATAAATAAATAGAAATGACGATATAATAAAGAATTATATGATTGATCGTTTATATGATGTGAACCTTATGATTTGATAAAATATATGAGATATATGTATTAAAAGAGGATAGTCTAATAATTTATTTATTGAGAGATTAATTATGCTGATTTAACCATGATTGAATATAACTAGAAGTATACAAATCGAGTACTTCTAGTAAATTTAGTAGAAGACACTCCTCACTTTTAACCATGAATGAAGCTCACTCCTCACTTTTAAATAATTTCAGGTAGTAGACATGACAGATAAATTTGTAAGCTGAGATTCAGACTGAGTTGTTATCTGTAACTCTTGTGGTCCACATCCTCCGACTAATGGAAGAAGAAGAAGAAAAATTTGTAGATATTCATGCATCTTTAGTATGTTGTATATATTGTTTCAGATAGGATATTAATAATGTAACTCCCCTGTTGAGGGTTGACATTTGATGTATATATATTTTCAGTCGATGTATGTTTTTATATTGTTGCATATATGTGTCATGCTGGGATTTCAAAACGTGACAACACCGTCTCGGAGGTGGCCAACCCGAAATGGGTCGTTACAATTTTGGTATCAGAGCATTAGGTTTTTATGATTCTGTAGACTGCATAAAAATTTAAAGAAGTAGAAGATTTAAATAAACTATATTTTAATGCAAAGTCCGAGGATGTACGTGGATGTGCTAGAGCTAAAGGTAGAGTATCGAACCAGAGAGGATGGAGTAGACCCCCAATATTTATAAGAGCTGAAGCTGAGATGGAGGTCGATTATGTGGTTCATGCAAATGAACAAGTTACTAGTACAGTTGGTACTAGTAAAGGTGTGAGAGAATCTGATATTAGGAGAGATGAGTTGAGAGAAGTTCTTGATCGTGCTATAGAGAGAATGAATATAGCAGAACAAAAGGCTGATAATTTACAAAAGAGACTAGAGGAAAGGGCTAAAACAAAACCTGATATGGTGAGACAAGAGGTTTATGAGGGAGAGGGTGTGTTTTCACATGAGAAGCAAAGGCATTGTTTTGTGAGATTTATTAAATTTAAACCCCAGTCTTTTAGAGGATTTATAAATCTTATTGAGGCTGAGCAGTGGATTAAACATGTTGAGAAATATTTTGAAGTCTTACCAGTGATAGATAGACAAAATGTTGCCTTAACTTCATTTAAGTTGGAAAGTGAGGCTTCTCAATGGTGGGAGGATATTCTGCCTAGATTGAGTACATAGGTAGATTAACCCTTAACTTGGTGTAAGTTTAAGGATGTGTTCTTTCCGAAGTATTTTCCAGATATGTTTCGAGGATAGCGGGAGAGAGATTTATCTATGGCTAAGTATCATAGTAGATTTATAGCCTTGTCGAGGTTCATACTTGAGTTAGTAAATCCAGAGGAGAGGAAATGTAAGAGATTTTTATATGGGTTACACTATGAGATTCGAACTAAACTCTCTTACATGGGTATCGTGAATTATGCTATAATGGTGGATAAAGTATTACATTGAGAAAGATATGATAGAGTTTAGAGGTAAGAGGGATTGGCTGAAGGAGTCTAGATTTGAGGGACTTAGAGGTGGTAGTAGAATGAGTGTGAAGGGTGGGAGACCAACCTAAAGGGGGTGTTCCTTGTCACAGGAAACTGTGATGCAAAGTCAGAGGCAAACAGGAACTGTTGCTTCTGCATTTTAGAGTAATATTGGTAAGACCCCCAGATTTGGGAGACAGGCTATGGGAATTGGAAATTATGGTAGAGGAGTAAGTATACCACCAAGGGGAAGTGGTAATCTGATATATGATCAATAGACAAGACTTTGCTATAGATGTAATCAGATAGGGCATCTATCTCAAAATTGTCCTACTCTGATGTGCTTTGTATGTGGTGAGGGAGGATATATTAATGTAGATTATCCAGTGGGAAAATCTGTTAGGATGAGTGTTGCAGGTGTTGGGAGAAAATAAGTGGAGAGAGGTGGTGGATCAAAGAGTATGCGAGGTAGAGGCAGAGGACCAGTAGCTGAGAGGTGATGCGGTAGTTAGTTACAGCCCAGAGACAGCGGAGTCTATGCCTTGACCCAACAGGATGCACAAGCCACTCTTGATATTGTTATGGGTATGATATCTATTCTCAATAGACCTGTTTGATGATTGATTGATCTTGGTGCAACCTATTCTTTTGCATCCAGTGTTTATATGAAATCTATTGATGCTTGTCTTAGTCCTTTGATGCATGCTGTTATTGTTGAGGTTCCTACTAGGGATAGGGTTATTATCTGGACTATTTACTGGGGTTGTGTGATTAGTATAGTTGATAGAGAATTTGAAGTTGATTTGTTATCTTTAGATATGACAGATTTTGATTTAGTTTTGGGGATGAATTGTTTATCTACATATCATGCTTGGGTAGATTGTTTTAGGAAAAATGTGGGGTTCAGGATACCAGGACAAAAGGAGTTTAAATTTTAGGGAGAACGTAAGATACTTGCCAACTGTCTTATTTTTGCCCTGACTACTAGTAGATGGTTGAGGAAGAGTTGTGAGGGTATATTTGGCATATGTGGTGGATTCTAGAAAGGAGATTAAGAAGTTAGAAGAAATCTTAATAGTGAAATATTTTTCTGATGTATTCCCTGAGGAGTTGTCTGGTTTGCCTCTCAACAGGGAGATTAAGTTTTCTATTGAGGTGATTCTGGGATCAGCACCTTATAGAGTGGCACTAGCTGAGTTGAGAGATTGAAAGTTTAGCTTTAGGACTTGTTAGATAAACAATTTATTTGACCTAGTATGTTGCCTTTGGGAGCCTCTGTGTTATTTGTGAAGAAGAAGCATGGAGCGATGAGGTTATGCATTGATTATAGACAGTTGAATAAGATCACCATAAAAAATAAATATCCTTTTCCCAGGATAAATGATTTATTTGAGCAGTTGCAGGGGGTTAGGGTGTTTTCTAAGATAAACTTGAGATTAGATTATCATCAGTTGAGGATAAAGGAGGGAGATGATAAGTGATATGCATTTTTTTTCTTCTTCTTTTTGTTTTTTTTAAACGAAAAACAACAACAGAACTGGGACAAAGTGTGTGTATATGTGTCTCCCATACCCCCAAACTTGGACTAAAGTACGCGTTGTCCCTGAAAAACAAATACTAAAGTAATACTGAAAAACAAAAAGAAACTAAAAACAAACAACAATAAGAAATTGAAAAACAATAAAAACATAAAGGATAAGCTGTGGGGTGCCTCCTATGAGTACTAACTTTTACGTCTACAGCCAGACGGTGCAATCGATCACAGCTGTCTCCCATGTGGTGCTGAACACGATGCCCTCGAAACTGGTGGCAATCGGTCTAAAATGGCCTAGAGCATCGCTTTTTGCCTATCAAAGCGCGTTTCCAATTTGTCTATACACTTGTTAGCTAGGCACATATCCTCTCGATCCTCCCATCTAATGTCAGCTAGCTCATGCCGAAAAAAAGACATCTCATCACATAGGAACTAAAACTCTGTATGGCCCATGACAATAGGTTTTTCCTCCCAATTCTGTTGAGCTGCTGGTTCCTCTGCTTCCCTAGGTTCTTCCTCTACTCTAGCAGCAGCAGGTGTTGGTACCCTAAGTCCCTTTGGCATGTGTGACTGGCTTTGAGTCCACTGGATTCTGCCAAAATATGGGTGCTCCTTGACTGGTCCATCTTCAGAGGTGCCCTTGATTCCCTTTTTCTTCAAGATATAAGTGAGTAAAAAGGGGAACGGTAGCCCCCATGCATTGGAAGAGGTGACTTAGTGTGCATGTACAGAGTTCCAAAATTTGTGAATTTGGCTCCAGATGATCAAAACGATGGAGTACCAATGGCCCTTATGAAAGGCATACAGTGCTTAAAGGAACTGGTCACGCCGTTGAGTCTTGTGTCCCAATGGGCAAACATTGGGTTGTAGAATAGAGTCCACAAGCCAGAGTTGTGGAGGCAACTTAGATCGACTGCCAGCATTATTGTGACTATCTACATATTGCCCCGCACATATATCTTCAATGATATTTGAAATGTAGAAAGACTCTGGCTGCTTCTCCAACTGTGCGCCTTAAGGGGGGTGTTCATCATTGCATTTGAGTGCAACAGCTATATCTGACGAAGTCACCTCTACTTGCTTGCCTTGAATGATCGAGGACAAGACACCCCACCTATTGCAGTCAAAGGATAGGTTTTCATAGAACTGCACAATCAACCTTGTGTAGGCAGTGTAGATGACGGGTTTGAATAGCTTTTTCAACCCACGACGTTTGAAGTTTTGAACGGCCCATTGAGTTGCTTCAAAAATTTTGAAGTCACCGTCGATGTTAAATGTTGTCTCAAAAAGGATCTCCCGCTTCTCGAAAGTGGGTCAAGAAGACTGGGCTCAGCTTCTTGAAGCTTGAGATGGGGAAGCAATGGTCCTAGGCATCTTGGAATGTCAATCAGGAATTTTGTCAAATAGGTGGTGTGCGGCCCTCAAACCAAATGGTGGATAACAACCTCCAAAATTTGTCCAACCCCTTGCAAAACAACAAAACCCAACCATAGAGGACAAAAACAAGTTGTATACACAAATTTTAATTGTAAAAAATAACAAAAACGTGGGGAGATGGGGAGTGATGGACAAAATGTGAATAAGGGAGAAGAAAAAGGGACACTAGGGCTGTGCGTGCAGGTGAGTGGTGAAGGTGGGTGCAAACAGGTGGTGTGCGACGGCGTGTGGTGGTTAGCAGTGAGTGCAGGTGAGCATGTAAGCGAAATATAGAGGAGGGCTAGACTGTGCACGGCGCAGGGAGAAAGTGATGGGGAAAGGGGGAAAAGTGACCTAAAATAGGTCACGTGACCATCTGTCTCGAGTGTGCTCGATCGCTTGTGAAGTGCGATCGATCATACTTGTGCTTAAGTATGTGCATGTGTGGATGCGCTCGCGCCTTTGGGTGCACGACGATAGTGCGATCGATTGCACTTCACATTACAATCGATCGCTCTAACAGAATGCACAGCACAATGTAAGAGGTTTCTGCTCTCTATTGCACGGTAACATAATGCCTATCCCTATGTACTGAACCACTAAATTAACTAAGGAAAAGGAAGAACAACTTAAAAATATTAAAAAACAACAAAAATCAAGGAAGAAAAGTGTACTGCACTCAGTGGCCTTAGTACCACTGACCTCAACAGAGGCGCTTGAGCTACACGTATATCAAAGCCTGGACTGCTCAAATGCTCTTTATAGTAGCTTTAGTGCTACTCTTTTGGAAAGGTGCACTTGAAGTCAACCAAATGTGGCTCAAGTGCTGCTGCATATTGGACAGACTGGAGTGCTAAATCTTCATCTCTTGGTAGCAATTTAATTTCAAAGTATGGCTTTACTTTGTGTCCATTCACCGTGAATGTCCGATTGCTTTCTGAACTATGAACCTCCAATGCACCATGAGGGAATACCTTGGTGACAACATAAGGACCAGACCATCGGGACTTGAGCTTAGCTGGGAACAGTCTTAATTATGAATTTTAGATCAACACCTTTTGTCCTACATGAAACTCCTTTCTAACCAGCTATTTATCATGATATGCTTTGGTTCTCTCCTTGTAGAGCTTGGTGTTCTCATATGCATAATGCCTTAATTCTTTAAGCTCATTCAAGTGCAACTTTCTCTTATCACCCGATTGTTTCATGTCAAAGTTGAACTTCTTGATAGTCCAATATGCTCGATGCTTTAACTCCACCAGTAGATGACATGCTTTCCCAAAGATTAATCGATATGGAGACATACCAATTGGAGTCTTGTATATAGTCCTATATGCCCATAGTGCATCATTCAAGCACATAGACCAATCCTTCCTACTAGGATTCACTATCCTATCTAGGATGCCTTTGATTTCTCAGTTGCTTATCTCCACTTGGTCATTGTTTTGAGGATGATATGGAGTGCTAACCTTATGGGTGATCCCATACTTCTTGATCAAGGAAGCAAAAGGCTGGTTATTGAAATGGCTTCCTCTATCACTAATTATTACCCTTGGAGTCCCAAACCTAGTAAAGATGTGATCCTGCAAAAATTTCACAAGCACTTTGTGATCATTAGTCTTTGAAGGGGCAGCCTCGACCTATTTATACACATAATCCACACCCACAAGAATATACAAATAGCTATATGAGATAAAAAAAGGACCCATGAAGTTAATACCCCTTACATCAAAGAGTTCTACCACTTGAATATTTTGCAGTGGCATCTGATCTCTAGATGAGATGTTACCTGTCCTCTGGCATCTATCACATGAGCTGCAAAACGAAAGGCATCTTTAAATAAATTAGGCCAATAAACCTAATTATAATACCTTAAAAGCTGTTCTCTTGGCCATAAAGTGTCATCCACAAGCAAACTAATGGCAATGCTACAATATGCTCAAATGCTCATCCTCTGAGACACACCTTCTGATGATTTGATTAGGACAAAATTTGAACAGATAGGGGTCATCCCAATGGTAATGTCAAGATATAGAAATCAACCTCTGCCTTTCTTGACTAGATATACCTGGAGGAAAAACCTTGGGAGTTATATAATTAACAATATCTGCATACCATGGAAGTTTAACCTCTACTGTAAACAATTGTTCATCAGGGAAATTTTCATTCAAAGGAAGCTCATCTTCGTCTTCTTCATGATGTAGCCTGGATAGGTGACCTGCAACTACATTCTCACTGCCTATCTTATCTCTAATCTCCAAGTCGAACTCTTGCAGTAAGAGTACCCATCTGATTAACCTAGGCTTTGCATCTTTCTTAGCAAACAAATATCTCAAAGCAGCATAGTCAGTGAATACAATAACCTTAGAGCCAATCGAGTATAATCTGAACTTCTCCAAAGCAAAAATGACAGCTAACAATTCTTTCTCAATTGTAGAATAATTTAGCTGAGCATCATTTAAAGTTCTAGAAGCATAATAGATAGTATGAGGTACCTTATTGATTCTCTGACCTAAGACAGCTCCCAAGGCAAAGTCACTGGCATCACACATCAACTCAAATGGAAGACTCCAATCAGGTGCCATCATTATGGGTGCAGAGGAGAGCAATTTCTTCAATGTGTTGAAAACGTCCATACATTCATTAGTCTATTCAAACTTGGTATCTTTGGCTTGCAGTGCATAGAAGGGTCTAGAGATCTTGGAAAAATCCTTGATAAATCTTTTGTAAAATCTAGCATGTCCAAGGAAACTTCTGACACCTTTGGCTGTTAGAGGAGGGGGAAGTTTTGAAATAATGGCAATCTTGGCCTTGTCCACCTCAATACCCTTGTTGGAAATGGAATGACCCAACACAATGCCTTGTTATACCATAAAGTAACACTTTTCCCAGTTTAGCACTAAGTTACATTCTTCACATCTCTTAAGGACACTCTTCAGATGATTGAGGCATTCATCAAATTTAGAACCGAAAACACTAAAATCATCCATAAATACCTCAATGAATTTTTCCACTATGTCAAAAAAAAAATGCTTATCATGCATCTTTGAAAGGTGGCTGGTGCATTGCATAATCCAAATGACATCATTCTGTAAGCAAATGTACCAAAAGGACATGTGAAGGTGGTCTCGTCTTGATCCTCTGATGCTATTGCAATCTGGTTGTAACCACTTTACCCATCCAAGAAGCAATAGTGACTATGGCCAGCTACTCTTTCTAGCATCTGATCAATGAAGGGAAGGAGAAAATGATATTTTCTGGTCACCTTGTTCAGCCTTCTATAGTCGATGCATACCCTCTAACCAGTGGTTATTCTTGTAGGTATTAGCTCCTCATCTTCATTCTTCACCACTGTGATCCCACTCTTCTTTGGAACGACTTGAACTGGACTTACCCATTTACTGTCTGAGATAGGGTAGATGATGCCAACATCCAGCAGTTCCAATACCTCTGCCTTGACTACCTCATTCATGTGTGGGTTGAGTCTTCTTTGTGCATCCTTGGTGGGCTTTGCTTCATCTTCAAGGTAGATGTGATGCATGCACTTGGCTGGACTTATCCCCTTGATGTCAGCAATGGTCCATCTGATAGTAGTTTTGTGCTCTCTAAGAACTCTCAACAACTTATCTTCTTCCCCAAAGTCAGATGCTCTGGTAACTACTTCAATTCCAAATTTTGTGTCTGGATAATAGAAGGAAAAAGAGTAGCATTAGTAGGCACAAGAGTTTCAAATGGAGGGGTGTACCTACTTGGATGCTTTGGAGAGGCCTCAAGGAGGTGCATTGCTTCAATGATGTCATCAGTAACATCTTCAGATTTGGCTAAATATCTGATCTTGTGAAACTATGGGTGAAGGTGGCCTCCAATGGAGCAATTTGATGGACCTGAAAAACTTTCTCAACAACACCTTGCATCATACATACATTAAAACATTCCATATCATCTTGGGGTAATTTCAATGCATCAAATATTTTGAATCGATCTTCTCACCATTTACCTTCATATTTACAATACCCTTTTTTCACACAAATTTTAAATCAGCAGTTCTCATAAAGGGTCTTCCTAAGATGATGGGAAAAGGCAATGGCATAAGAGATTCTTCTATATCTAATACAATAAAATCAGCAGGTAAAATAAATTCACTTATCTTTACTAAGACATCCTCAAGAATACCTCTTGGTCTTTTGATGCTTCTGTCTGCCAATTGCAAAGTGATGGAAGTTGGTTGAAGTTCCCCGAAACCTAGTGTCTTAAATACAATGTATGGCAACAAATTGACACCAGCCCCTAGATCTAGTAGTGCACGCTCAAAAATCTAGTCACCTATCCTGCAAGGAATGGTAAAACTACCTGGATCTTTTAACTTCGGTGGTAGTTTCCTTAACAACACCACAATTATCTCTTCAGTTAAAGCCACTATTTCATACTCTTGAAACTTTCTTTTTATAAGTGCAACAATCTTTCAAAAATTTAGCATATGCAGGAATTTGTTGAATTGCATCTAATAAAGGAATGTTAATCTCTACTTTTCTCAAAATTTCAAAAATATCAAGCAATTTATTTTATTTCTTTGACTTTACTAACCTTTGAGGGAAAGGTGGTGCATTCACCTTCTCCATTGCACTTACCTTAGATGTGGATGCTTTATTTGGAGGTGCTTGTGCTGGCTCATCAGCTCCTATGATTTTACCATTTTTTAGAGTTGTAACGGCCTTCAGTTGCGGGTGTCCTCCTGGATTAGGCATTGTTTGGGCTGAAAATTCACCCTACTTTCTTCCACTCAGTTCCTTAGCCATTTGCCCCATTTTTACTTCTATTCTTTGAATAGCTTGCTCATACTTTGCAGTTGTTTGTCTTTGCTCAGTCCGAAATTGTTTTTCATCTACCATGAACTGATCTTGTGAAGTTATCAGTTGTTGTTGTTGAGTTGCCAATTGCCTTACAATACTCTCTAGGTTACTCATCTTTGACTCCTGAACTGGTTAGGCTGCTTGTTGGGAGTTCCTTTGCTGTCTTTAAAGGTCCAGGGCATTCTGATTATTATTCCATGAGAAGTTGGGGTGGTTTCACCACCCTGGATTATAGGTATTGGTGTATGCATTGTTCTTGGGAGGATAATTGTTATGTCCCACATAGTTTGCTTTCTCTTGATTTGCATATGAATACAAAGGGAAAGTCTCAGTAATGTGATCAAAATGAGAATATATAGCACATACCTGGAGTTGTGTGGCTTGTGGGCCAGGTGGGATGTTCTGAGAAGTCATGGCTTTTACGATCATATCTAGCTTTCTTTCCACAACAACCATCTGATTTGGAGATCCACCATTTAAGTTCGCTTCATACATGCCCTTACTCTTTCCTCATTATCTCTCTCTGGATGAGAATTGTTGGGTATGCTCACTTAATGTCTCAAAAAGCTCCATGGCTTCTTCACTGCTCTTTTCCATCAGCACACCTCCACAACCTGAATCAATAATACCCTTATTCATGTCATTTAGACCTTCATAAAAAGCTTGTATCAGCTCATCGTGAGGTAGGTTGTGATGTGGACACTTGAGAAGCAGCTCATTGAAGTGTCCCAATGCTTCAAAAAAAAAAAGTCTCCATCTCTCTATTGAAAAGATTGAATCTCATTCCTCATTTTTCTTGTCTTTTGGGCTGGGAAAACCTTCTTTAGGAATCTACTGGATAAATCTTCCCAAGTATGGATAGAAACCATAGGCAATGAATTGTACCACAACTTAGCATTATCTTTCAAGGAAAAAGGAAAAAGGATTAACCTGATTCCCTCTTGATCTAGGCCCCAGATATGCTGGAACTTGTAAAGATCAAAGAATTCCCGAAGACACAAGTGTGGATCCTCAGTAGCTGTACCCCTAAAGTGGGTCAAAGCATTGAGTATTTGCGAGGATATGTAGTAATTTCCTTTTGCCTCCGATTGATAAGCAATGCATGAGGGCTAGTTGAGGTTTTGTAGGATGAAGGACTGCTTCATGGGTCTTCTCTCTGGTGGTGGTTGGTTGACAAGTTGTTCCGCCATCGGCACCTCTCCCTTGAATTCTTCTTCTTCCTTATTGACGTTGTTTTTAGGCTTCTGTCGAATGGTCCAGTCAATCTTTATATCAAGTGGAAAGATGGTTGGATTCTTGGATCGAAGCCCTTGCATGAATCAGATGAAGTTTCTTCAGTGCAGCAGCTTCAGTACTGTTGTCTGGGTAGTTTCTGGAACTGCACTCGATCGCTCCAAGTTGGGCACTCGATCATAATACACTCGATCGCTCCAAGTTGGGCACTCGATCACAATACACTCGATCACAATAATAGGGACTACTCTGCCGTAGAACTAAAGCAAAAAACAGAAAAACAAAAAGAAAGAAAACTTAAAATTTTTAGATTTTCGATAAAAATAAAACAGAATAAAATATCAAAACTAAACAAAAATAAATCTAAACAGAATTTAACGCAATCCCCGACAACGACGCTAAAAACTTGTTTTGCAAAAATCTACCAAAATTAATAGGTTAATAATTGAACGTTTTACTTGCAAGTATACAAGGTCAAAATGATAACATAGTGTGCAAGTGCAAGATCATTCCCACCAGGATTGGTAAATTTTGATCTAAAATTAATTTCGTAATATAAAACGAGAGAAAGTAAAAGTGAGTTTGATTCGATAATGATAAGAGTGTAGGGCTTTGATATCCACCACTAATCATGCTTTCACAATAAAACAATATGCCAATGCTTTAATCATATTATGAATACATAATGTTGCCAACTTAAGGGCATGACATATACTCCTTAAGCTATTAATTTCCCAAAGCAACGAGTTAGGCATGGTGTATACTCTAACTCTTCTCTTTCTTAAAGGATTTAGCATGGTATATACTAAGTTGTTCTTTAAGAAAGCATAATATCTGTGAAAATCGACAAACACACGAGGCCTAGGGCATGGTATATACTCCCGGTTTCCCATGTTGATTAACCCAAGAACTCGGCATGAATTTCTTTTGTTAATATTATTAAACCCAGGACTCGACCATCCAAATTGATTTAACTAACTAGTCCATACCACATGCATATGTTGATTAGGCAAACACATATGAGGAATTCAAGAAATCAAGAATTAATCGAGTTAAGCATCATAATGTAATTATTGCAAAGGCGCCAATATTGAATTATTGAGTAAACATAACCAGGGCTTCGATCAAGCCCTACTAACAGGTTTAGTTACACATGAGTTTGATGTTAAACATCTTAATAAAGTAAAATAGAAAGGAAAAGAATAAACCCGAAAAACGCTTCCTTGAAGAGCTGTCAATTCTTCTCTAAAATCTCCCCTTATTTTTATGTTTACAGGCTTATTTATAGAGTTTAAGTAACCTTAGAAACCTTAGAAATCGTAAAACAAAACCCTAAACCTATTTCCAAAATAAGACTAGCCGCTATATTGTTCATTGACGCACGACTGCTGATGAGTCTTAAATATTGCATATTTTAGACCCTTAACTTAAATTTGTTATGCTCTTAGTTAGTAGTATTTTACTTTATTTTACGTTTTTCTCGTGTTTTGTGTGTTTTTACAGCTTTGTGGAGAAAATGAAGCATTTCAGGAGATTTGAAGCTTCTGGAGACATTGCGATCGATCGCACGAGATATGCGATCGAGCGCACCTGCGCTCGAGCGCACCTGCCTATGATCGAGTGCAAGGTCATCAATCCCACATCGAAATATTTGCAGTGCATCGCACTAGCGCGATCGAGCGCACCAGACACGCGATCGAGCGCATCTGCGATCGATCGCAACATATTGCGATCGAGCGCACTCGGGCCAGTATCCCACATCATTTTTGCAAGCCACATTAGTCCGGGTCTTCCCCTATATAAGCACCACCTGACTTCATAATTCAGAGTACAATTCCTGAGCCACTTTGGTGTTTACCGGTGGACTTCCACCAGCATTTTGGTGGATCCCGAAGGCATTGCTACCACGAAGGGAAGCGCTGCCCGTCAGCGAGTGGAATTTCTCCCATGTAAAGTTTTTTATTTATTTTTTTATATTCAATTGTTTTAGTTTAAATGTTTAGCACTTTTTATTATAGCTTTATAGATATGAGTGGCTAGACTCTTCAGCTAAGGTTGAAGATGAAGCCCCGCCGTTGTTTGGCGTAGTAGTTCAGATTTGCTTGTACAAATCTGACAATTTTTAGTATAAATGTTCTGTCAATTATTTGAGTTAATCTTATAATTGATTGAGTTTAAATTGTTTGTTGGATTTTCTTTGTGTTTCATCTGATGGATACATTGAATGCTTTTCGATTAAATTGGATTCCCTTTGTGATTTGTTAAGAGCGGATACATCGGATGCTTTTGGTTTAGTTGGGATATTCTTTGTTTTTTGTCTTATAGTTGGATTCATTGAATGTTTTGATAGGCTATATTTTTAGAACATGTATGCTTAACTTCGGTGGGGTAGATTCGGAAACCTTAGTGCTTTTTATTATTAGATTTTAAATCAATTTAATTTAGTTTTAATTTATTTTGCAATATCATTCTGAAATTTGGAACTAGGTTAAAATAGAGTTAGTTTAGATTAAAAAATATATTTTCACAACACAATTCCCTGTGGATTCGACCTCGCACTTGCACACGCTATACTGCAAACGACTCGTGCGCTTGCGAGTAATTTAAAACTCACAACAAGTTTTTGGCGCCGTTGCAGGGGAATTGTTTGGTTTGTGAAAATTTTTGGTCTGAATTGATTTTATTTTTCTACTAGTTAGTTAGCAATTTTTTTTATTAAAAATAAAATAAAATAGAAATAAAATAAAAATTGTGGATGAATCCAGCGCCGGTTTCACAGTCTTTAGAGGACGCCCTCAAGGATTTCATTAAAATGACCGGCCCGTTCCTCAATGCTGCCAACACTTTCAATGTTGAAAGCTGTTCCATCTGTGCTAGTCCCATGCATCTAGCACAGAATTGCCCATCAATGCCGGCTTGTGCCGAGTATCCTATGGAACAAATGAATGCTTTCAATGACTGTTGTTGGCAATCAAATGGATTTTGCTCCGAAACATACAATCCAAGTTATAGTCACTCAGCTTATCCAGCACCATCACCCGCTTACCAAGCTCCCATTCAAGCCCCAGTGTCGGTTTCGCAGTCATTGGAGGACGCTCTCAATGATTTCATGAAAACGACTAGCCAATCTATGAGTGAAGTGATGAGTGCAACAATAGAAAACACCCAAGCGATTGCCACACTAGAGAGTCAAATTGATCAAATCTCAAGTTACGTGGGTGAAGGAGAAGAAGGAGAGTTCCCCAGTCAACCTGAGCCTAACCCAAAGGAACAGTTTGCGGTGGGAAATTCTTCAACTCCCATGCATTGGCAGAAACAAGTGCAATCAACTGTCCCATACTTATCTGGGAGACAAGTGGACAATCAAGTGGAAGAGAACCCTGCTATGCATCAAGGGCAAGAGAGTGGCAACAATGAGAAGAGAGATGCTGAGCCATCTACAGCCACTCGTATTATTAAGGATCTCTCTAGGTCGTTTTTACCTAAAGTGCCTTACCCTGAGAGACTACAAGCACCCAAGAAAGAAGGGAAGTCTGAGGACATTATGGAGGCATGCTTTGCTCAGTTTGAAGAGGATTTGGATTTAGATAAGTTACTTGAGCAAGCAAATACTATCGTGGAGTCTGCTCCTCAGGAGAGTAGTAGGACAGAGGAGACTATGGATAAATCCCGTATTGAGGATCCCTTGGAGGCATGCTTTGCTCACTTTGGAGAGAACTTGGGCTTAGATAAGTTACTCGATGAAGTAAATGTCATTTTGGAGTCTGATCCTCGAGAAAGCAATGAGAAGGAGGAGACCGCTGCACCTGAAACCCCCAAGAAGGAACTTAAGCCTTTACCAGATAATCTTAAGTATAAGTTCCTATGTTCAGCCGATAGTTTGCTTGTGATTATACCTTTCGATTTGGGTGATGCTCTAGAGGAGAAATTATTGGACGTCTTAAGAGAGCATAAGGAAGCTATAGGCTGGACTATTGAGGATGTCAAAGGGATCAGCTCATCGGTGGTAACGTACATGTTATATTTGGAGGAGGATGCTGAGCCATCGAGGAAGCCACAAAGAAGGCTCAACCCTGCTATGCAAGAGGTTGTGAGGGCGGAAGATATTACGCTGTTAGAGGCAGGGATCATTTATCCCATCTCTAATAGTAAGTGGGAGAGCCTGATTCCAGTCGTGTCCAAACGTGCTGAATTGACGGTAGTAAATAAAGACGACGAGTTGGTTCTAACTCGAGTGCAGTCAAGATGGAGAAAGTGTCTAGACTACCGTAAATTGAATACTGCCATTAGGCTTGATCATTTTCCATTCCCATTTATTGATCAGATGGTGGAGTGCTTAGTTGGGCTTGTTTACTAATGTTGGGTCTGGCTGAAGACGTTAAACTTAGCGCTCATGGGAGGCACCCCACAACTTATCTTTTCTGTTTATTTATTATTTCACATTTTTATGATTAATGTTTGTTTCCAGTATTTTTTTTTCCAGTTTTTATTTTTCATGGACAAAGCGTACTTCAGTTCAAGTTTGGGGGTATGCTATGAGCCATACCAGTCCAGATAGTTCTCTATATCTCAGGTCAGCTCTTTCCATATTAGTCACATATTGGGGTCAATGTGTAATTTAAGTTTGGGGGTATGGGAGACACATCACACACTGTGTCCTAATTGTTTTGTCTTTTCGTCGTAGAGATAATTGCATGCTCATGTTATCCTAAAATTTTGGTTGATCTAAAAATTTTCTGTGATGTGATGTCATTGGTGAGCTTAAAATTTTGAACACATTATCTGGTGATAAAGTTTTAAAATTTAGTTACTTACTTTAGGCATTTGAGAATTCACATGTTTGATCTTATCTAACACGAGCACATTAGCACAAATTGTGTGAGGTATGACATGTGATTTTAATGTGTATGTTTCCTTGTCTTAACTGAAACTGGATGACTTGTTGGATAAACACTTGGGCATAGAAAAGCATAAAAAAAGAGAAAAACATATATAATAATAATACTACTAATGATCATCATCAATAAACTTTCCACTGAGTAACTGGACTTCTTGCCTCAGTAAGCAGTGAGTGTTCACGTCAAAAGGTGGGAATTTTATTCATAATGATCATTGCAAAATTTTTCGCTGAGTAACTGGACCTCTTGCCTCAGTAAGCAGTGAGTGTTCACGTCAAAAGGTGAAAATTTTGTTTGGTAGCATTAAGGTCAGTTTAGTTTCGTAGCCTTTTTGACTCGAGTTAGTAAGTCCTTAGGGGTGTCTTTACACCTAATGCCCTAAAACCATCTGGTTTGGGAGTCATTGACTCAACACTCGCTACATGGGTCAATTAGAAAGCTTAAGGGAATTAAACATAGCAGAGCCTTTTATATAAAATAAAAAATAAAAAAAGATAAAAACTATGCCATTTTTGTTCATTCTGATGGGAAATTTGGTGAATCTTGAGACATGGAGACCTTACACATTGGAGTTATTTGGAAGCTTCATTTTTATATGCTAATTCACTTTACACGGTGTCAGACTTGTGATGCCTTAACCTGCCTTTTGTAAGTAATTAGATTTTAACATTTCTATTCATTGCGAAGATGGGTTTACCTTTTTAAGCTTGCTTATGAATGAATATCATGGTGATGTGTGCTCCTTAAATTTTTGGATACCATGAGTGATGACTTTATCTTTATGTTCTTTGTTTTTCATTGAGTCTTTTATTTTGTTTTGCTAAGGGACTAGCAAAATATAAGTTTGGGGGTATTTGATGAGTCTTAAATATTGCATATTTTAGACCCTTAACTTACATTTGTTATGCTCTTAGTTAGTAGTATTTTACTTTATTTTACGTTTTTCTCGTGTTTTGTGTGTTTTTACAGCTTTGTGGAGAAAATGAAGCATTTCAGGAGATTTGAAGCTTCTGGAGACATTGCGATCGATCGCACGAGATATGCGATCGAGCGCACCTGCCTATGATCGAGCGCAAGGTCATCAATCCCACATCGAAATATTTGCAGTGCATCGCACCAGCGCGATCAAGCGCACCAGACACGCGATCGAGCGCATCTACGATCGATCGCAACATACTGCGATCGAGCGCACTCGGGCCAGTATCCTACTTCGTTTTTGCAAGCCACATTAGTCCGGGTCTTCCCCTATATAAGCACCACCTGACTTCATAATTCAGGGTACAATTCCTGAGCCACTTTGGTGTTTACCGGTGGACTTCCGCCAGCATTTTGGTGGATCCCGAAGGCATTGCTACCACGAGGGGAAGTGCCGCCCGTCAGCGAGTGGAATTTCTCCCATGTAAAGTTTTTTATTTATTTTTTTATATTCAATTGTTTTAGTTTAAATGTTTAGCACTTTTTATTATAGCTTTATAGATATGAGTGGCTAGACTCTTCAGCTAAGGTTGAAGATGAAGCCCCGCCGTTGTTTGGCGTAGTAGTTCAGATTTGCTTGTACAAATCTGACAATTTTTAGTATAAATGTTCTATCAATTATTTGAGTTAATCTTATAATTGATTGAGTTTAAATTGTCTGTTGGATTTTCTTTGTGTTTCATCTGATGGATACATTGAATGCTTTTCGATTAAATTGGATTCCCTTTGTGATTTGTTAAGAGCGGATACATCGGATGCTTTTGGTTTAGTTTGGATATTCTTTGTTTTTTGTCTTATAGTTGGATTCATTGAATGTTTTGATAGGCTATATTTTTAGAACATGTATGCTTAACTTCGGTGGGGTAGATTCGGAAACCTTAGTGCTTTTTATTATTAGATTTTAAATCAATTTAATTTAGTTTTAATTTATTTTGCAATATCATTCTGAAATTTGGAACTAGGTTAAAATAGAGTTAGTTTAGATTAAAAAATATATTTTCATAACACAATTCCCTGTGGATTCGACCTCGCACTTGCACACGCTATACTGCAAACGACTCGTGCGATTACGAGTAATTTAAAACTCACAACAACTGCACTCGATCGCAGTATGGTGTGCTCAATCGCACTGCGATCGATCCTTCTTTTTGCGCACGTGAGCGTAGGTGCGCTCGATCCTTGGCTTGGGTGCTCGATAACTATTACACTCGATCACATGTCTCCTACGCTCGATCACTCTAACAGACTCAAGCTTTTCCCCAAATTTGCTCTTTGAGCTTGATATTTCCAGAATGCATTATTTTCTCCAAAAACCTAGAAAAACACAGAAAACACAAAAAGGAAATAAAATAGAATGAAATAACACAACTAAAAGCTTAATAAATATAAATTAAGGGGCTTAAATATGAATATTTAAGCACTTATCAGGAGACGTGCCTAAGATTGCTTTTAGGACACGTTATGGCCATCATAAGTTCCTTATGATGCTATTTGGGTTGACTAATGCTCTTGCATCATTTACGGATCTAATGAATCAGGTATGTAAACCATTCTTGGATAGATTTGTAATTATATTTATTGATGATATTCTGGTGTATTCCAAGAATTAAGAGGAGTATGTGAAACTTGAAAATTCTAAGGAGAGAGAAATTGTATGCAAAGTTCTCTAAGTGTGAGTTTTGGCTGAATGAAATATTTTTCTTGGGGCATGTTGTGTTAGGAGATGGTATAGAAGTTGGCCCACAGAAAGTGGAGGTAGTGTTTAATTGGGAAAGACGAACTAATGTGACTGAAATTAGAAGCTTTTTGGGGTTGGTTGGTTATTATAGAAGGTTTATTCAAAAATTTTCTATTAGTGTTCTACCATTGACCAGATTCACCAAGAAGAAAGTGAAGTTTATGTGGTCAAAAGAATGTGAGAAGAGTTTCAGCCGTTGAAAGAAAAATTGACTACTTCTTCGGTATTAGTGCTTCCTTCTGGTGATGAAGGATTTGTGGTATATTGTGATGCATCGCATTAGGGGTTGGGATATGTGTTTATGCAACATGGGAGAGTTATAGCCTATGCTTCTAGGCAATTGAAGAACCACGAGAGAAATTACCCGACTCATGATCTAGAATTGGCTGCCATAGATTTTGCTTTGAAGATTTGGAGACATCATCTGTATGGAGCCACTTGTGAAATTTTTACTGATCATAAAAGTTTGACGAATTTACCTACCCAAAGAGAGTTGAATTTGAGGAAAATGAGGTGGATGGAGTTGATTAGTGACTATGACTATATAATTCACTATCATACAGGGAAGGCTAATATAGTAGTTGATGCATTGAGTAGAAAGTCTACAGGGAGAATAGCTGCTATTAGGAGTCATGATATTAGCTTGATGGTAGAATTAAGAGAAATGAGAATGCAGTTCAGTTTCAATGATAGAGGAATATTGATGGCAAATATGCTGGTACAATCTTCTATTATTAATCGTTTATTACAGATGCAGAGTAGGGATGAAGGGATAGAGAAGATCAAGCATGAAGTATTGAGTGGAAAGTCGACTGGGTTCAGAATTAGAGAAGATGGTATGGTGGTATTGAGACATAGAGTTTATGTTCCTAATGATGTTGTGATGAGAAAGGAGATACTAAAAGAGGCTCATGATTCTGTGTATTCTATGCACCCGGGTAATAATAAGATGTATATGGGGTTGAGACAAAATTATTGGTGGTCAGGGATGAAGAGGGATGTAGTTGAGTATATTTCTACATGTTTGATTTGTCAATAGGTGAATTATAAGAATAAACATCTAGCAGGTTTATTATAGCCTATTCTAGTACCTGAATGGACATGGTAGAATGGGAGTATGGATTTTGTTTATTGTTTTCTCCATACCCAAAGAAGTCATGATGCTAATGGGTTATAGTGGATAGACTTTCTAAGTTTTCGCATTTCCTTCCTATTAAAACTACTTGGAGTCCTGAAAAGTTGGCTGAGTGGTATGTAGTGGAGATTGTGAGATTACATGGAGTACCTTTGAGCATTGTATTAGATAGAGATTCTAGATTTACTTCTAGGTTTTGGAAGGGTTTTCAGAAAGCTATGAGTACACAGTTGTAGTTTAGTATATTTTTTCATCCTCAAACTGATGGGCAGACAGAGAGAATCATCAGAATACTGGAAGATATGCTGAGGGCAAGTGTATTGAGTTTTTTAGTGAGTTGGGATGCTTATTTACCTTTGATCGAGTTTGCATACAATAATCAGTTTCAAGCTAGTATTGGGATGGCACCATTTGAGGCTTTATATGGTAGAAGGTGCAGAACTCCAGAATGTTAGGAAGAAGTTAGAGAAAGAAAAATATTTGGTCCAAAAATGATAGATTTGACTACTGAGAGAATCAAATTGGTTAGAAAGAACCTTAGAGCAACACATAACATATAGAAAGGATATGCTGATAATAGAAGATGACCTCTTGAGTTTCAGGTTAGTGATTGGGTGTATTTGAAGATATCTCTATAGAAGGGTGTATTGAGATTTAAAAATAAAGGGAAGTTGAGTCTGAGATTTGTGGGGCCCTATAAGGTGATTGAAAGAGTTAGACCAGTAGCATATAGATTGGATTTTCCTATGGAGTTAAAGAAATTGCACAATGTGTTTCATTTTTCAATTTTGAGAAAGTGTTTACATGATGAATTCCATAGTATTCCGAGTCAAGCGGTAGAACTTAAGGAAGTTTTGACCTTTCTGCAAGCATCCGTCATAATTCTAGACAGAAAGGAACAAATCTTGCATAATAATGTTATTCCTTTAGTTCAAGTAGTATAGCAAAACAAAGATGTTGAAGAAATTACTTGGGAGCATGAGGCAAGAATGATGAAAGAGTAGCCCCATTTTTTTCATGAGTTAGGTAAGAAAATATTGGGGACAAAATTTTTATAAAGTGGGTAGAAGTGTAATACTCGTGTTCATAAAATAAAGGAAAATAAGTAATTTTACATATATTATATTGAATTAAATAATCCATAGATGAAAGATTTAGTATTGATTTGAAATAATATTTAAAAGATAATATTGAAAATTTTGTTGAAAAGAGTAAGAAACTTTTTAAGATTAAAGTACTGAAATTTTTTGAAATTTGATGTTGAAATGAAAGAATTTTGAAGAAAAATATGGACTAAAGTTGAGGAAAATAATCAATTTTTTTTTTTGGAAAAAAATATAATTTATATAAAATTTTTGAAAGGAAGAAAAGATGAAAATTTTGATTTTTAAAGGAAAAATGGTAAAATTGTGATTATGTAATATCAAAACGGTAATTTTTAAATGATGGAAAAATTGTAAATAATCAATGAAAAATATGTAAATTGTATTAAGAAAAAGGGCAGACTTTACGTGAAAATGGTCAAGGTAAGTTAATAAAAAAATTATTATTAAAAAAGAAGGTAGGTGTGAAGATGTTCACGTGAAGGTAAAAGAAATATATATATATATATATATATATATGATATTATTAAAAAATGAAAAGGAAATTGGCGAACCTCATCAAGTTCATGTGAATGCCTTGGTAAGAAAAAATAAATAAAAAATTATATTATAATAATAAAAAAGTGTTGCAAAGCTTAAAAGTCTATGAAACTCAAAGACTTTGTTTTCTTTCAAATCCCATTTGGTTTCTTTCTTTCTTCAACTCAAATTTTTAGGAAAAATATTATAAAGAAAATTTCTCCAATACTAGAGATAATTACAGTCATTCAATTACAATAGCAAGATTTCATTACATTTGAGGTAAATTTTCAATAAGACTCATAATTAAATAACTATATTGTTTGAATTAAGTTATGAAATAGCAAAATTTATGAAAGTTTATGATTAGGTGTTGGTGATCAGCAATCTCAAGAAATTGCTAAAAGGAGCAGGAAAGGCAAAAAGGTGATCCACGGGTAGCTTTAGGTGCTATGCGGTGAGTTAGATTTACTTTTAATAATCGAGACCAATAGAAATATGAATTTATGATAGTTGAATAAATTGTTGAATTATAATGATTGGATGATGTATTTTCTTTTATTTATGATAATTGATTGATTTATTGATTAGGGATTAAATAATATGTTGAAAATTAATTATATAAGAATTCATATTTTAAAAATGACGGATTAATGAAAATATACTGAGAAGATATATGAAATTTCTGAAAAATATGATTGAAAAACTGATATGATATATGATGAGACAATTTAATAAATATGATAAAATAATAATTTTGAGAAAGAGATAGTTGTATTGAATGCTTTGATGTATGTTTGCTTTCATGTTATGCATAAAAAGGAAGACCAAGAAGGAAACTAGTCTGGCTGAGAAGACTAGGAAGGTAGTTGGTCTGGTTGAAACATGTCGACATGTGGGAAGACGTTCCCAGACGATAGTATAAAATGATCTGATGAGAAAGAAAAAAAGATAATTTAAATTTATACATTATATTTGTTTTAAATATTTATTATTAATGGATGAGATGCTGAAGACCAAGTTTTGATTATTAAATGATTGATAGATAGATGAGTCTTATAATGAGACAATTTTGATGATAAATAAATAGAAATGATGATATAATAAAGAATTGTTTGATTGAATATTTGTATGATGTGAACCTTATGATGATATTAAATTGATAAAATATATGAGATATATGTATTGTGATAAGTACTTAAATAGTCATATTTAAGCCCCTTAATTTACACTTGTTAAGTAACTTATTTATCTATTTCTATGGATTTCACTTCATTTTCGTATTTTATGTGTTTTTCACAGGACTTGGACAAAAAGGTAATAATTTGGAGCTTTTAGAAGCAAAAGTCAAGTTCTACCATCTAGCAAGGTACACTCGAGCGCACCTCCCTTGAGATCGAGCGCACAAGAGCATGAGCGCACTTGAAGAAGGCTCGAGTGCACACATGCACTCGAGTGTATACTGCATATGCTCGAGCACAATCACTACAGAGGCGGCAGAGCTAGAATTGGAAAGAAGTCTTCCGACTCCAAAAAGGAATTAGGGTTTTGGGACATCATGAAGACCTTATAAATAGCCCTGTAAAAACACATAACACACACCTTTTGTTCTAGATTCAAAGTAGAGAGCTTAGGAGAGGAATTAACGACTCGTCTCCCGAGTCTTTTTCGGTTTTAGTTTTCTATTTTTATTTAATTATGTCTAGCATGTTTACTTTACTTAGTATGTGTAACTAAACTCCTATAGGGCTCGATTGAAGCCCTAGTTATGCTTTACCACATATTCATTCATTGATATCGTTGCTATAGCCTTGTTAGAATATTTAACTTGATTAATACTTGTTTGTATTTACATTAGTCATATGTATGTGCCTGATCAGCGTATGCATGTGGTATGGATAGGTTAGTCGAATAAATTTGGATGACCAAGTCCTGGGTTCGACATTAGTAACAAGGGATATCCACACTGGATTCCCGGATTAATCAACATAGGAAACCGGGAGCAGACCAAGCCCTAGGTCCCGTGTGGTTGCCGATCTCCACAGCCCTCATGCTCTCTTAAGGAACAACTCAGTATACACCCATGCTGAATCCCTTGAGAGAGAAAAGAGTTAGAGTATACGTCATGCCTAACTCGTTGCATAGGGAAATCAATAGCCTAAGGTGTGGGCCAAGCCCTTAGGTTGGCAACCATTAGATATTCATGATAAGGCTAGAGCACTGAAACCTTAGTTAGTGGGAAAGCATAATTAGTGGTAGATATTGTGGCCCTATGATCTCATTATTATTATTTACTCGCAATCAAATTACTATTTCTCTTTTTAACTTGAAGAAACTAATTCTAAAACGAAATTCACCAATCCCTGTGGAAATGATCTCGCACTTGCACACTATGCTACCACAGACCTTGTGCACTTGCAAGTAAAACTAGAACAGTTATTTGCATATTTATTTAAGTAAATAATCATCCAACAAGTTTTTGGGGCTGTTGCCGGGGATTGTGCTAAATTTCTTTTTGGAATTATTTTCGTTAGTTTTATATTTTATATTTTTATTTTCTTCTATTCTGTTTATATTTTATTTATCAAAAACCTAAATTTTATAGTTTTTCTGTTTCTGTTTCTGTTTCAGGTCTGCAATAGAGCAAATTCTGGCCTTGCGATCGAGCGCAGAGCGCACAGCCAATGCGATCGAGCGCAGTTCTTGATGCACTCGATCTCAAAAGCTCCAGAGAGTACTCGATGCAGCAGTACTGAAACTGCTACACTGAAGTTTTTCAACTAATTCATTAAAGGGAGAAGCACCAATGGTGGAAGCTAGATATGTTGCTATGGAGAGGAAGATAAATATGCTTGTAAAAGTCGTGACTGCACGGAATAGCCCAACTAATCCACGAGCCACATAACTCAAGGTATGTGCTTTATGTTCTCAATTTGATCACACTACTGAGACTTGGCATTCGTATTCATCTACAGATTCTGAGCAAGCGACCTATGTGAGACCAAACAGTGCTTATGCAAATACCTACAATTTTGGATTGAGAAACCACCCTAACTTCTTATGGAGCAACAATCAAAATGCTTTGAACTTTCAAGGGTAGCAAAGGAATTCCCAATCAGTTCCGGAATCAAAGCAAAGTGACTTAGAGAATCTTGTGAGGTAATTGATAACTCAACAACAACAACTGATGACTTCACAAGAGCAGTTCATGGCAGAGGCAAGACAATTCCAGATTGAGCAAAGTGACCTAGAGAATCTTGTGAGGCAATTGGTAACTCAACAACAACAGCTGATGACTTCATAAGAACAATTCATGGTAGAGAAAAGACAATTTCGGACTGAGCAAAGGGAAATCATTGCAAAGCATGAGCAAGCCATTCAAAGATTGGAAGTACAAGTGGGGCAATTGGTTAAAGAGCTGAGTGAACGACAACAAGGTGTTGTTGAGCAAGTTTGTCATGTCCATCACATTGATCCATTGGAGACCACCCTCACCCATTGTCTTAAAGGATTAGATATTAAGCCCAAATGTGAGGATGTTACTAATGACATCATCAACACTGTGCACCTCCTTAAGGCCTCTCCAAAGCATCCAAGTAAGTACACCGATCCATTTGACCCTTATGTGCCTACTAATATTATTTTTTTCCCTTTTATTGTGCAGGTACCTAACTTGGAATTCAAGCAATTGCCAGAGCACTTAACTTATGCTTATATGAGAGAGAATAAGACACCACCTGTGCTAGTTGCTGCCAATCTTAGTTTTGGGGAAAAATAAGGCTTGATCCGGCTAAAGATGTTAAACTTAGCGCTCATGGGAGGCACCCCAGACATATCCTTTTCATTTTTGTACTTTTCTTTTAGTAATAATTACATTTACATGTCTAGTTTGCATATTTTGTTTTCCGGTACAACGTTTATTTTTCTTTGTCAGGTACTTAATGTGCGCATCCAGTTCAAGTTTGGGGGCGTGTACAAGCAAGCAACCTAGTTCTCCATTTGCCAAGTCAGATCTTTCCATGCCATACACACATTGGGGACAATGTGTATTTTAAGTTTGGGGGTAGTGGGAGATACTAGATACTATCACACACGCACTTGAAACAATGCACACACTAAGTCCCAGTTTTTTTTAGGAAGATAAATGCATGTTCTTTTGGTAAATAAAAATTTTGGTTGATTTAAAATTTTTATAACACTTCATTAGTAAGCTTAAAAGCTAGAACACATAGTCTTATAATGGGAATTTTACAAAGTTTAGTTGCCTACCTCAAAGCACCTAAGAATTCATAAGTTTGATCCAAAATTGCACGAGCACATTTAACACACATTTGTGTGGGATATGACAGATGATTCTCTTGTATATGTTTCCATAATCTAACTGTAATCGGATAACTTATTGAAAAGAACACTTTGGCATAAGAAAAATAAAGAAGAAAAAACATATATAATATGTTCATCATGCAAAAAGTGATAAAAAAAAGCTTCTAATGATCAGTAAAAACTTTTCACTGAGTAACTGGGCATCTTGCCTCAGTAAGCATTGAGTGTTCATGTTAAAAGGTGGGAAATTCATTAAGAAGTATAAAAAAACCTGTTAGTTCCGTAGCCTTTTTGACTGGAGTTGGTAAGTCCTTAGGGGTGTCTTTACACCTAATGCCCTAAAACCATCTGGTTTGGGAGTCATTGGCCAAAAACTCGTTACAAGGGTCAAATAGAAAGCTCGATGGAACTCAATATGGCAGCATGGGAGTCATTTAGAAGCATTAAAACCAGTTAGTTCCGTAGCCTTTTTGATTCGAGTTAGTAAGTCCTTAGGGGTGTTTTTACACCTAATGCCCTAAAACTATATGGTTTGGGAGTCATTGGCTAAACACTTGTTACAAGGGTCAAATAGAAAGCTCGATGGAACTCAACATGGTAAAGATCGCATGATAAAAAGAAAAAGAAAAAAAGAAGTAAGTATTATGCCATTTTTGCTCTTTTTGATAAGGAATTCGATAAAAGTTTGGGCATCGAAACCCTATGCGCTAAAATTATGTGGAAACCCTATCTTATATGTGATAACTCATCACACACAAATCAAACTTGCGATGCCTTAAGCCAACCTTAGGTAAGTAACTTAAAACTTTTGAAAGTCTTTTTGCAATCCAAAATGTGTTTTTATTCTAAGCTTACTCATGAACAGTTATCATAGTTTTATGTGTAACCCAAATCTTTGAGTATCATGGAAATGAGTTTATCTTTAAATTTTGTTCTAACATAGTCTTTAATTTTGTATTGCTAACAGACTAGCAATATGTAAGTTTGGGGGTGTGATAAGTGCTTAAATAGTCATATTTAAGCCCCTTAATTTACATTTGTTAAGTAACTTATTTATTTATTTCTATGGATTTTACTTCATTTTCGTATTTTATGTGTTTTTCACAGGACTTGGACAAAAAGGTAATAATTTGGAGCTTTTAGAAGCAAAAGTCAAGTTCTGCCATCTAGCAAGGCGCACTCGATCACACCTCCCTTGAGATCGAGCGCACAAGAGCACGAGCGCACTTGAAGAAGGCTCGAGCGCACACATGCGCTCGAGCGCATACCGCATAAGCTCGAGCGCAATCATGCTAGAGGCGGCAGAGCCATAATTGGAAAGAAGCCTTCTGACTCCAAAAAGGAATTAGGGTTTCGGACATCATGAAGACCCTATAAATAGCCCTGTAAAAACACATAACACACACTTTTTGTTCTAGATTCGAAGTAGAGAGCTTAGGAGAGGAATTGACGACTCGTCTCCCGAGTCTCCTCCGGTTTTAGTTTTCTGTTTTTATTTAATTATGTCTAGCATGTTTCCTTTACTTAGTATGTGTAACTAAACTCCTATAGGGCTCGATTGAAGCCCTAGTTATACTTTACCGCATATTCATTCATTGATATCTTTGCTATAGCCTTGTTAGAATATTTAACTTGATTAATACTTGTTTGTATTTACATTCCTCATATGTATGTGCCTAATCAACGTATGCATGTGGTATGGATAGGTTAGTTGAATCAATTTGGATGACCGAGTCCTAGGTTCGACATTAGTAACAAGGGATATCCACACCGGATTCCCGGGTTAATCAACATGGAAAACCGAGAGCGGACCAAGCCCTAGGTCCCGTGTGGTTGCCGATCTCCACAGCCCTCATGCTCTCTTAAGGAACAACTCAGTATACACCCATGCTGAATCCTTTAAGAGAGAAAAGAGTTAGAGTATACGTCATGCCTAACTCATTGCATAGGGAGATCAATAGCCTAAGGTATGGGCCAAGCCTTTAGGTTGGCAACCATTAGATATTCATTATAAGACTAGAGCACTGAAACCTTAGTTAGTGGGAAAGCATAATTAGTGGTGGATATCGTGGCCCTATGATCTCATTATTATTATTTACTCACAATCAAATTACTATTTCTCTTTTTAACTTGAAGAAACTAATTCTAAAACAAAATTCACGAATCCCTATGGAAATGATCTCGCACTTGCACACTATGCTACCATAGACCTTGTGCACTTGCAAGTAAAACTAGACGGTTATTTGCATATTTATTTAAGTAAATAATTGTCCAACATATTGAAAGAGGATAGCCTGATAATTTATTTATTGAGGGATTAATTATGCTGATTTAACAATGACTGAATATAATTATAAGTATACAAATCGAGTACTTCTAGTAAATTTAGCTCACAGAGCTTTTGAAGCTCACTCCTCATTGTTAAATAATTTCAGGTAGCAAGCAAGACAGATAAATTTATGAGCTAAGATTCAGACTGAATTGTTATCTGTATGTCTCGTGGTCCACATCCTTAGATTAATGGAAGAAGAAGAAGAACAAATTTTTTTTGGTAGATATTCATGCATCTTTAGTATGTTGTATATATTGTTTCAGTTAGGATATTAATAATGTAACTCCCATGTTGTGGGTTAAGATTTGATGTGTGTGTGTGTGTGTGTGTGTGTGTGTGTGTATTATGTCAATGTATGTTTTTATATTGTTCCATATATGTGTCGTGCTGGGATTTCAAAACGTGACGACGCCATTTCTAGATTGGCTGACTCGGGATGGGTCATTATATAAAGGTAGAGGGGGCTAAGATCCTACCAGACTTTGATTAGGATGGCTTGTAGATTCTTGTGGAGTTTGAAGAGGCTACCATAATTGATGTTACGGAGGGCCCAGCAAAGGAGGTTGTCGGTGTCGAAGCTCATCCTGAAGAGGTCGGTGCTTAAAAGACCATAGACTTAGAAGAGATCTCTTAAATTTTCTTTTTTCTTCTTGTAATTAGCCTTAAAGCCCACCAATGTAAATGTTTTTGATGAAGTGATGATCTTATGTTATTTTACTAAGGTAGTTCCTAGGTTGGGTTGGTTTTCATTTGATAATTCTTGTAAAGAGTGATTGTTTTAGATTAGGATGAGTCTATTACTCGATGTGTGTAGTGCAGGACGAAAAAGTTGACATAAGATTATGGTTACATGCATTCAGTTGAATAATTACAGGTAAAGAAAATTAAATATTTTTATTGATAAAATTTGCATAATTTCTTAGCATTCCACTTGCATGGGACTGGTGTCCCATCCATTGTTTCTAGCTCAAATGTTCCATGCTCGATAGCTTTTCTAATCTTGTATGGGTCTTCCTAGTTCGCTGCTAGTTTCCTTATGTTCCTAGGATTTGAGTCCTTCTGCTTGCGCAAAACTAAGTCTCACAGTCTAAACGATCTTTGCTTGACCCGCGAGTTGAAGTAATTCGCAGTACATTAATGGTTATTGCAAGGTTTCCTCTCATATTCCTTCTATCAGGTCCAGGTTCATTTTCAGCCCTTCTTTATTTTGATTCTCTTCGAACAACTGAACTCAAAAGGAGGATCTCCTACCTTAAAAGGTACCACGACTTCAGATACGAAGGCTAAAAAAAAAAGAGTTTTGCTAGTTGGGGCCCGAGGTGTAGTCCTGTATATCCATAGTGCGTGGGGGAGTTCCTGCATCCAACATCTTTCGGCGTCTTCTAGCCTCTTTTTTAGGGTTTGAATGATAGTCCTGTTTGTGACTTCGGCTTAGCCATTGGCTTGGGGGTATCCCAAAGAAGAAAATCTATGATTGATGTTGAGCTCTTCATATAAGCTTCTAAAGCAAGTGTTGTCACACTATTTCCCGTTGCTTGTAACTAAGATTCTCGAGATTCCAAATCTATATACTATATATTTTCAAACGAAATCCTTTGCCTTTATATCGATGATCTCGGCTAGCGGTTCGGCTTCGGCTTACTTGGTGAAATAATCAGTTTCCATGATTAAGTGACGACGCTGACCTCGTGCCATGGGGAAAGGACCCAACATATCAATACCCAAAATTGGAAATAGTATCAGATTGGTGATGACTGTGAGATGATTGGCATAATGATGTGGAATTGGAGTGAAATTTGATGTATTTTTTGACGAAGTCAGTTGGTTCATCTTTGAGTTTTGGCCAATAATAGCCTTGTCTTAAGATTTCATGCACTTGTGCTTGTCCACCGAGGTGATTTCCATAGACTCCCACATGGACTTCCCTTAGTGCATAGTTAGCTTCTCCTAGGGTAAGGCATATAAGATATGGTGGAGTGAGGGATCTTTTGTAAAAAAATCCCTTAATAATGCAATATCTTACTGCCCTAGAGACTAACTTCTTGCTTTAGCTCTAGATTCTAGGAGTTCTCCGTCTTGCAGATACTTCACAAATGGAGTCATCCAATTGGGTATGTCATCTATATTCATTACCACAACATCCTCTGTGTTGGGCTAGATAAGAGTTCAACGTAAACTGCTTAGGGGAGGTCTAAGGTTCTTGAAGATGCTAACTGCGCCAAGGCATTAACTTTTGTATTCTCTGTTCTTAAGACTCGGGTAAACTTCACCTGTTTGAACTTCTTTGTCGATTCTTTCACCTTAGCTAGATATTTGATCATTCATTCCCCTCTAGCCTCATATTCTCCCGAGACTTGTTTAACCACCAATTGTGAGCCGTTAAAGATTTCTAGTGACTCTACCATGAGGGGCTTATTCAGTCTCATTCCAGTTAGGAGGGCCTTATACTCAACTTCATTGTTAGAGGTTTTAAATCTGAACTAAAGTGCATATCCTATCATGAAATCTTCAAGACTGGTTAAAATGAGTTTGAAACCATTTTTTGACGTGTTGGAGGATCCATCTATAAAGAATTTCTAATTGGGAATCTCGTGAAGAGGCTTGATCGGATGCTCTTTTGCTGGTCGGTCAGAAAAAGTGCACTCAACGATGAAGTCTAATAAGCCTGGCCTTTGATGGCATATCAAAGCTTGAATTAGATATCAAATTCTCCTAGCTCTCTAGACTATTTCACAAATCGACTTGACAGATAGTGCTTCTAGAGAACTTGTCGGAGAGGGTGGTCTATGAGCATAATGAAAGGATGTGATTAGAAGTAGGGTCTCAATTTTCTAGTTGAGATAATGGTCGTATAAGCCAGTTATTTTATAGGCTCATACCTGACTTTGACTTCCTACATAACTCTACTCACGTAATAGATTGGTTTTTAAACCTTGTTTCTTTCTTGGATTAGCATCGAAGCCACGACTACCTCACTGGCAGCTAGGTATAGGATTAGCTCTTCCCCTTCTTTAAGATTGATCAAGAAAATTGGTGAGCTCAAGTATCTTTTCAATCCTTTGAACGCGGTATGGTATTCTTCAATCAATTGGAACTTATTGATCTTCTTCAAAGCCTTGAAGAATGGTAGACACTTTTATGCAGATTTGGACATGAAATGGCCAAGGAAAGTGATTCGGCCCGTGAGCTTTTATATTTCTTTCATCATTCGAGGTGCTTCCTTATCCAAAATAACTTTGATCTTTTTTGGATTGGCCTTTATTCCTCTTTGGATTACCATGAACCCTAGAAATTTTTCTGAAGTGACCTTGAATGCAAACTTAGAGGGATTTAACTTCTTTCGATGGTTTCTTAAGATTGAGAAACATTATTTTAGATCAGTTATATGGTCTGCTGTGTGTAGGCTTTTAACTAGCATGTCATCCACATATACCTCCATGTTTTGACCGATCTAACATCTGAAGAGCTTCTTCACCAGTCTTTGGTAAGTTGCACATGCGTTCTTAAGTCTGAAAGACATCACCTTATAGAAAAATAGGCCATTCTCGGTTATAAATGTTGTATACCTAGAATAAGCATCCATGAAGCTTAGTATTCCATAACCTTTGGTTGCATCAACCAATAGATCGATTATGGGCAAGGGATAGCTATCCTTGGGGTAGGATTTATTGAGATCTCTAAAGTCGATGGATATCCTCCATTTTCCATTTGGATTCTTTACTATGATTACATTGGCGAGACATTTAGGATAATCGATTTCTCTAATAAAGCTAACCTCTAGTAGTTTTCTGAATTTCTTCTTCATCTATCAAAGGGATTGAGACCAGCTCTTCCACTGGTTTTTCTTTGGGGTTCTTTGCCTCGTCTCTGAAGTCTTAGATTCAAAGGATGTGTCTCTCCTTGCTCTTCACTAAGCAAAGTAACAATTATAGATAGCTTTTAGATTTCCTTTGACCTTTTTTACGTCAATTCCGGTGTGAAATTTTATCTTAAGGTGGTAGCTAAATACCATCACTTTCATTACATTTAATTTAGGTTGGTCAAGGATGCCATTGTAGGAAGAGAGTAAGTTGATCACTAGAAAATATGCTCATAACCGTTGTTTGACGAGGTGTGGTCCTTGTTGTAACTGGTAGGGTGGTGTTGCCTTTAAGGTAAACACTCTTAAGAAGCCGTATAGACGGTGCTTGGTAAACTTGAGCTTGTCATCTGTCAGTTACATCCTTTTGAAAGCTTCATAATACATGATATCTTGGGATGAGCCATTATCTATCAGTATCCTCTATACTAAAAAGTTAGCTATGATCAGAGTGACTACGACTGTATCATCATGAGGGAAACAAATTTCTTCTAGATTTGCGTCCGTGAAGCTGATGGTTTGGTTAGTTCATCTACTCTTGCTTGGTCTTTCCATGGATCCTACAAACCTTGTGTAGGCTCTACCCAAATTTGAGGATTCTGTACCTGAGGTGGCTCCCCCGAAGATAGTTTGGATAGTGCCCACGGTGGGTGCATTATCCAACTACTTGTGTGGGGTACGTCTCCTATTTTGGTCTTAGATGTCAGGACTTCTTCTTGGTTTCTTTATTTCTCTAGTGTTGGGGCTTCTGTTCCATAATAGGCTTCTTTTTCTTTTCGTCTTTACAAACTTTTTTAAGTATCCTCATCTGTTCAGGTCTTTGATTTGGACTTTTAGGTGTCTACAATCTTTGTGTCGAGACCATTATCTTTGTTAAATCGGCAGTACTGACTTGTGTCTTACTTCCCAAGGTTATAATTGATCTTGGGAGACCATTTGATGATGTTCTGGCAGGTTATTTCTGTTTGGAGGTTAGATCTCGAAGAATTAAGAGGAGTATAGTTCTTGAACCCTTGATGTCTTTCGTCTGTTTTATCTTTACTTTGTTCACGTCTATCTTCTTTCTTCAACTTGGTTTTTGACTTCAAGCCTTCCATATCTTTCTTCTTTTTACCTATTAGGGTTTCTTCTCTTTGCTTCCTAAAGGTCTGATCTTCCTTGGCTATTATGAACTCATCTGCCTGAGCCAAAAGGGTTGTCATGAAGTCAACTTAGTTCTTGGACAAGTAGTGGTTGAAGTCTGAAGCTAAAATCCCATTGATAAAGGCCACCGTTGCTACCTATTGATCGAGCTCTTGGAATTCGACTGTGGTAGCTTGGAACCAAGTGATGTAGTTCCAAAGTGACTCATTAGTTTGTTGAGTGAAACTGAGAAGACTTTCTACAGTCTTCCTATGACCTCTACTACTGTAAAAATGGGTTACAAACTGCTTGCTCAGCTTTTCAAAGGATTTAATCGACCATGAGGGAAGATATGAGAACCAAGTCAATGTGGTTTCCCATAGTATGATTGGGAAAGCTGATACATCACTGCCTCGGAATACGCATGGATGAACATTAGGGATTCGAAGGTCTTTAAGTGATAAAGGGGGAAGTTTTTTCTGTATAGGACTCGATGCTTGGCATTTTGAGGTTGTCCCAGATTGCCATTCCTATGATTTCTTGAAAGAATGGATTTTCAAAAAGCTTTATCTCATTTAAGATACTTAGTTTGTTGATCTTCAAGGCGAGGTTGATACGCTCGTTTATCTGTCTCAACTTATATGAGACATCGAGCAACTTTGGGTTTAGTCGAGTACCAGGTTAGGGAGCTTCGGTATGCAGAGTTTGACCTTGGGTATCTCTTTCTTCATCAGATTTGTGGTAGTGTTCGTGTCATCTAAAGTTTCTTGGCCTTCTCAGGTCCTTATTCATTGTTACTATGCTCATTTTCTGGTGGCGAATTTGGATAGGGAGGACTCGAGCGTTGTTTGGTATTATTTGCGCGACCATATCAACCAAGTTTTCATATCGATGTATGAGCTCTTCGTACATGATTCGACTGACTTGAGTTATGGTGTTTTTGGCTAGGCCAATCTATATGGGATTGGATTGAGCCCGCCCACTGTGGACCATAGGATTTTGATGACTTCTTGAGGCTTGGTAAGGGTTTAACTCATTTGTGTGCCTTGGGATTGCAACAGTATCTCTTTCATCTTTAGTTGGGTATAGAAAACGTTCCTCATTGTTATTATGGTGGAAAGAGGAGGAGTGAAGTACCTTTTTGGTAGCATTGCGAGATAAATTTATTGATTCCCACAGATGACGCCAATATGTTGATGTCAAAAAGATGACAAAGGCTAGTCCTGTCTTCTTGACTTTCAACGGGGTGGAATCTATGTTAGAGGACTGTAAATTTGAAAGTTGAAAGTATATATATATATATATATATATATATAGAGAGAGAGAGAGAGAGTTGAGTCTGGCCTCATTCTTATGCTTATGTCAGTTAGGTACACGAACCTCTACAGGGAAAGCCACTCGAAGCTTTGTACTCTAAGGAGGACACTCTGATGGCTAAGTCAGTAAATGTACCAAAGTGATGTAAAAGAAAGGGTTCAAAGAAGTATTGAGGCTAAAGAGTGTGTTTGTTAACTCTGTGTTCTCCCTTTCCAAGAAGATTTGAGCTTCTTTATATAGGCAGTAGAGAGAGATGAGATCTCTTGGAAGAACTGGGGTAGGTTTTGTCAACGTACACTTACCCATGTTGCATGGGTTTGCAAACCATCCCCTGACATTGAGGAGTAAGATCCCTAGCCTTTTTAAGCTTATAGGTCGTCACTTATCCCTATAGGGTCTTATCCTATATGGCTTAGATCCACAAATCATATTGTTTAGGTGATCGAACATCATTACATGTGAGATCATAGTCCATGTGTCCAATTTTTACCCTTTTCAGATTCCATATCTTTCTCTTCTCCTCTAATTTTGTCCATATTAATAATTACTGGTCACTACTAATAATTACACGAGAAAAGCCTCTTTAATTAGTGATCTTTGCTTTGTTTTTCCAATTTGAATAATCAACACTCAACAAATAATAGTAGTTAATTACTCATGATTAATGATTAATCTTACTAAAAAGAGAAGATAAATGGGACCATTGTTGGAAGAATATGTCATCGAAAGAAACTTAAAAGTCATTGATTCATCTTTCTTTTTTCACTTTGGTGTAGTTTTCTTTCCTTTTAAAAAGCTTTTAAATACTCAGTTGATTTGATGAAAAACAGCATCAAGAATCATTTGATATAGTACTACTTTTCTTCAAAACATTTACCAAAGTACTTTAAAGGCAATTATATAGAAAAATTAATACTAATCTCTTTAAAATAATGGATATTGTGAACAAGAGGAAAAGAACAATTAAATCTTAATTAACAAAGACATAATTTTGGACATAAAAGTCTAAACAATTAAGATATCTTTCAACGAAAGAAACTTCCTTTGATCCCATCGCATGAGTGTGTGTGTGTGTGTGTGTGTGTATATACATGGATGGTCTAGGGACAAGTTATTCATGGATCCCAATTTATTGCAGAAGCAACACCACGCCCAACTAAGGTAGTTATAAACATATACTACTATATGTATATGATGAGAGTCTATACTATTTGGTCATGATATATATCTACCTAGCTACCAAGGAAATTAAAAAAGAGAAAATAAAGTTATTTTTTTAAGAAAAAAAAAATAAAGGTTTTAAGGACCCAGCTGCTTGATGTTCAAGTAAGTGAGCAGGAATGAATTATTCAAAATCTATATGTAGTTTATCTTTTAACAACTGCCTAGAAAAAAAAAAGGAAAAGATTTCGGCTAGCTCTAGGGACCTAGGTATCGGAGGTTTACCAAGGAAATTTTGGCTTCATTATAAAGAAAGCCTACAATTTCATTTGCGAAATATTTTTCATTGCCTTTTAATTTTAAAATAATTAATTTATATACAAAAATTAAAATAATTTCTCATCTAATTATGACTTGATTTGTTCTATTAGATAAATTAGCTTTAACAAGAACAAACATAAAATGCATCAACCAACAAATCCATCCAATAACTATTTATTTATTTGTCTCTAATTCTTCTGAATTGTTATGAATCAATTTCTAAATTTCTTTTGATCTTGTCATCATACATGAATCCAATCCAATTGTGATTTAGGCCAGTGATGAGGTAGTCAAATTGGCGTGAAAGTAGTAATAAAATCAGATATGCCCACTTGACATATAAAGGTTTGAGAATCAAGAGAGAGAAAGAGGCAACAAAAGTAGTATCTTGCCCACTTGCACTGACCATGAGGTTAGCTAGGTGAAATTTTCTTCCTCCACTTCAAGACAATTCCATGTGCCTTAGACCACCAAAACATAAAAAGAGTGAAGAATTTGCATTTCATTTTCCTTCATATTTCAGCAAAGTTGTGGATTAATTCATCAAATAGCCTATGGTAAGATTTATAAATTGCTCTCTCTTTTTTTGTTCCTTGTAATCTAAGTGTGTTTTGGTTGTTGGTACTATTTTTTTGTTAACAAAAAGAGAGATTTAGAGGCCGAGTCTTTAATTAAAAAAGAAAGAAAGAAAAAAACACTGGCCAATAATTTTAAATTGTGCTTGTTTGTTAAAGGAGAATCCAAAGCTTTGGTGGACCCAAAAAAAGGTAGAGAAGTAGGCTAATTATCAGGGAATTATTCTTTATATGCAATTCTTATGTATTATTGAGGATATTCTTGTATTTGTACCTAAACCTTTCTATCATAAATATGTCATTAACAATCCTATTAAGGTAAGTCATTCATCTCATAACAAACTTGTTCAAGGTATCACAACTCTAAGCTCAAAGGAAACATCTATGGTTTCTTCTTCCTCAATTTTTTCATCGGTCTCTTTAGTTTCTCAGCTTCCTACTATGTCTTCTTTTTCTATTAAAACACTACCTAGTATTGCTCCTTTATTCTCTTCTCCCATTATTCAACCATCATCAACCCTAATTGACGACCTCACTTTGCTATGGACTACATCGGTTGCGGTTACACTTCCATATTCCATTACTCTAGGGTCATTTTCTCTCTCTCTAAGTATCTCTTCATCTCCAAATCCCATTCTTAATCCAAATATTTCTAACTATAATTCTCAAACCTCAACCCCATCTTTGACTCTTGCATATCTTCCTACACAATCTGCTTATACTCTCTCAATTCCGTTTACACAATTTGTTACTTCTACTTCTCCTTTTCTTGACTCTACAAATATCACCAATCCCATCACTCTCAAACTTGACTGAAACAAATACCTCTTATGGATGGCTCAATGGGAGAATGTTGTAATCTCCTATGATTTACAAGGATACATACGATTTATAAGGATACATTAATGGATCCTTTCCATGCCCACAATAATATCTTAGTGATAGTGACAATCACATCATCCTAAATCATGCATGTCAATATTGGGTTCGCATAAATCTTACACTAAAATCTTGGTTGAATAACATACTTTCCCATGACACTCTTGAAGATTCTTTGAACAAGTTTGATATAAGATGAATGGAATACCCTAATAGGGTTGATAATGATGTACTTATAATAGAAGGGTTTAGGTACAATTATAAGAATATCCTCACTAATACATAAGAATTACATATAGATAATAATTCCCTGATACACTCCCTCAATATGAACATGCGGAAACCTTTGAGAGATTGGATTTAAGATCATGAAAATGAGAGAATGCCAAACATTTGGTAAACATATCAACAACCTGGTGAGAAGTATGTACATAGCAAACCCGTAAATCACTTGGAGCCACTTTCTAACGCACAAAATGAAAATCAATTTCAATGTGTTTTCCGTGAACATGGAAGACTCGATTGACTACAAGATATGTAGCACTAACATTGTCATAAAAAAACTATAATGGGATATCATAGAAAGACACCAAGATCTCAAAGAAGGTGAATAATCCAATATGTTTTTGCAATTTAATATGCCACAAATCTGTTCTCAGATTCAGTTTTGGATCGTGACATAGTAGGTTGTTTCATGGTTTGAGAAGAGATGAGGTTAGGACCAAAGAAAATGGCATAACCAGTGATGGACTTATGGTTTTCAAAACAACCTACCCAGTCGACTCTAAGTCTATCGACATAGATAACGCAACGAAATTTAATTTTTTTATGCCAATAAACTTAACTCAAGAAATTCTTTATAGAGTATATTAGAACGGTAAATCAAATCTTATACAAGGTTAAGGTTTATACCTTTGCTTTAATAGAGATTTGTAAGAACTTCAAATGGGTTCACGAGCCGTTCAAGCATCCGACCTCTAAACGTATCCACATGTGCAATACACGAACTAGAGATTTCCCACTGAGGTAGTCGAAAATCAAGAGTCCTAGCTCAAGGTCCATTTTTTCGATCTTTTTTTTTTTGGCTTAGAGAGAGGTTTAAGATTTTATCTTAAAACTCCAACAACTCACTTTGTGTTTCTATCAAATAGAAGCCCAATATATAAAGCCTTTACTCGAAAAAGCTCTAGGATTTCCAAAATTATAATTAAGCTTCTGGTTTAATTAATTCTTAGAAATCTCTCTTTTAGCACCTAAATTTCTCTATTATTATAATTTCTCTTTTTGTGTGTGATCCCTTAGGTTCGATATTGGGTTGATAGTAAGTCGTAACTTTTACACGACAATTGGACCCCTTCCAATTAATTAGAACTCTTTCTAATTAATTTGAATTAAAACCCTTTTTAATTCTCTCTTTAATAAGTGACACCTGTCAATTTTAATTCTCATGGTATTTACAAATCATGAGTTACACTTGTCATATGCTAATTTTGTCAAGATATATAATTTTCTTTTTGAAAATTTTTTAAAAACAAGAAGAAAAAAAGGGATATAAAGAAAAGCTATTTTGGATTGGGTTTGAAATATAACATCTAAGGGCAAATTAAAAAGAACTTTAGGCCTTATTTCTAAAATTATCTTTAGACTTCCATTACATTTGATAACAATTAGTTTGGTTAGGCCCATTTCTTCATTAAGTCCATTTTCAATACTTTAAGTGTTATCGTTCCAAGCAAGAGAAATATCTCTTTTTCTTTCGGTTTCAGAAAAAAAATGGGAAGAAAAAATACAAGAGGTATTTGTATGCTCTTTGTCCCCTCCTCTCAATTTTGTTAGATCTGGTCCTAGAATCTAGGGGCATACACCTACAAATCACCAACGATAACTGAGCTAAAATTGAAAAGCAAAGGGAAGAGAGCTCATTAGATTTTCACACAGAGAGAGAAGGAGAAAAATATTTTCTCTCTCAATTTCCCATTCACCAAACGCTCTCTAAATCTTGACCTTCTTCTCGATTCAAACATCCAAAAATGGCAACCAGACATGGACTCTCAGCTTTGGTTTCAAAGAGAGAGGGAGAAACAAGATTTTTCTGTCTCGTTTTCTTCTCACCCAAGTACTCCTTAACCCTCATTTTCCTCCTTCGTAACCAACTAAGACTCCATTTTCATTGATGATGCTATGGCCTTCCTTCACTCAGCATAAAATTTTCAAACAAATCTTTCCTAGCAACTTATATAAACTGAGAAAATTAAACCTAAAAAAGAGGCAACAAATAAACTCCATTAATCTTCATTAGTCAAATAAAAAATATAAAAATGTAGACACCTTTTTTGCTTCATTGCAGCTTCACCATGGTAGTTGTAAATGTATATATTCCTAATTTAAATAATATTAAGAAATTTTAATCCTATTGTAAATAGGAAACCCTGGTCATATTGTAAATAGGAAACTCTTGTGTTAACATCCTATAAATATGAGCTCTTACTATTGCAACATTAGGCAGTCAGTAAACACAAACCCTAATTTTTCTTTTAGGATCTTCATGGTATTAGAGCAGTAAAGATCATAAACCTTAAACACTGCTCTTTTTTTTTTTTTTCCTAAACCCTAAAACTCATGGAAAACACTAATCCAATGTCTTCTTCTTCTTCCCTCTTAGAAAATATACTGATGAACAACATCGCCTCTACAGTACCACTACTACAGTACTGATGAACAATACCACTACTATTGTACTGATGAACTGTACCACTGCTACATTATCGATGAATAGTACCATTGCTATATTACCGATGAACAATACCGCTGAATAGTATCACTGTTACAGTATCAATGAATAATGTCGCCATTACAGTGCTGCCTCTTTTTTCTGCCACCACACCTCCACCTGATTTTGCAAATCTACCCCTATTCTCTGTCTTAGTATAACTCACCTTGTGTGTCTAACATTAGACAACACCAACTACATCCTTTTGTGGTCTCAATTTCTACCAGTCCTTATCAGTTATGACTTACTAGGCTATGTTGATTGTTCCTTTTCATGTCTCTTTCACCTAGCCCTCACCAGTGACAGTCAAACTGTTCTCAATCTTGCCTATACCACCTAGGTTAGGACTGACCAGTGCCTCAAATTTTGGATTAATGCTACCCTCACCTCAGACATCATGTGTTAACATCCTATAAATATGAGCTCCTACTAATGCAACATTAAGCAGTCAATAAACACAATCCCTAATTTCTCTTTTAGTATCTTCAGTAGCTAAAATATCTTTTCACTTCCTCTTCTTAATTCAACTACCAATTTTGAAGCTCATAGCAAAATAACAATCACCGTAACTTTACAACTGAGAATTAACACCATCACCCATTAAACCCTAAGCCACGAGCTCCACTGCAGCACCACCATAGCAGGGGCCCCAATTGTCTAACCATCTCCTCCATCGTTGTTTTGTAGGTAAGTCTTTCTGTTCACATCATCTTCGAAGCCCTCTTTTTAATAAATTGAGTGAATATGAATCTTTGATTGTTTAGGGAGTTGAATCTTGGTTAATACCTCATTTTTTGGGTTTATTGATTCTCTATTAATTTCACATATTTCTTTTGAACCAACACATGAGAATAAAGTGTTTCTAGTGCTATCAGTTGATTGATTTTAGAAGATTTTGATGAGTGCCAAATATTGCATATTTTGGCCCCTTAATTCACATTTGTTAGCTTAGAAATTTGTTACTTTGAGTTATTTTTCGTTGTTTTACAGGTTTACAAGCTTGGAAAGGAGTTTTACTAAATTGCCAGAATTGCTCGTACAGATCAGCCATTTTTGAAGATTAAACTGTATTGAATTAGGAAGAACCAGGAGATGAGCCATATATACTTAGAAAGATCCAGATTTCTAGTTTTTAAGAATTTACGGATCAATAAAATGATTTTTCTAGAGAAAGTTATGGCAATTTTAGCAGACAAAGGTCAGGCTGTGCATGATTTCAGCGTGACAGATCAGCCATTTTTGAGGATTAAACTGTATTGATTCAGAAAGAACCAGAAGATGAACCATATATTCTTAGAAAGATCCCAATGTCTATTTTCTGGAGAATTTTACGGATCAATAAAATAATTTTTCTAGAGAAAGTTATGGCAGTTTTAGTAGACAAAGGTCAAAGAGCAAAAGCTGGAATTTACAATATCCCACATCGGATTGGAAGCATATTTCACTTGTGATGTTTCCCTATATAAGAACCTCTTCACTTCATCTTTAGTAAGCAATCCAAGTGCTATTTTGGTGCAATTTGGAAGACTTCTACTAGCATTCTGGTGGATCTCTGAAGGCTTTGTTATCACGAGGGGAAGCACCGCCCAACAGCGAGTGAAATTTCTCTCCATGTATAGTCAGTTTTTAATTTACTGCTTTTGTTAGTTTTAAAGTTTAATGTTTAGTACAGTTATTGTGAACTTTAGTTTCATGATTATGAGTGGCTAAAATTTTCAGCTAAGGTTGAATATGAAGCCTCGCCGTTGTTTGACACAATATTTTCAGATTTGTTTATACAATTCTGATTTTTTTTAGTATAAATGTTCTGTTCAATTATTTGAGTAAAATCTTATGATTGATTGAGTTTAAATTGTTCTGTTGGATATTCTGTGTGTTTCATCTGATGGATACATCAAATCATTTTTGATTAAATTGGATTTCCTTTGTGATTTGTTAAAAGTGGATACATTGGATGCTTTTGGTTTAATTGAGATATTTGTTGTTTTTTGTTTTAAGTTGGATTCATGGAATGTTTTGATAAGCTATTTTTAGAATATGAAGATATATGCTTAACTTTGGTGGGGTGTATTCAAAACCTTAGTATCTTTATTATTAGTTTTAAATCAATTGAATTTTACGGATCAATAAAATAATTTTTCTAGAGAAAGTTATGGCAGTTTTAGTAGACAAAGGTCAGGCTGTGCATGATTTCAGCATGACAGATCAGCCATTTTTGAGGATTAAACTGTATTGATTCAGAAAGAACCAGGAGATGAGCCATATATGCTTGGAAAGATCCCGATGTCTATTTTTTGGGAAATTTTACGGATCAATAAAATGATTTTTCTAGAGAAAGTTATAGCAGTTTTAGTAGACAAAGGTCAAAGAGCAAAAACTGGAATTTGCAGTATCCCACATCGGATTGGAAGCATATTTCACTTGTGATGTTTCCCTATATAAACCCCTCTTCACTTCATCTTTATTAAGCAATCCAAGTGCCATTTTGGTGCAATTTGGAGGACTTCTACTAGCATTCTGGTGGATCTCCGAAGGCTTTGCTATCACGAGGGGAAGCGCCGCCCAACAGCGAGTGGAATTTCTCCCCACGTATAGTCAGTTTTTAATTTACTGCTTTTGTTAGTTTTAAAGTTTAATGTTTAGCACTATTATTGTGAACTTTAGTTTTATGATTATGAGTGGCTAAAATCTTCAGCTAAGGTTGAAGATAAAGCCTCGCCGTTGTTTGGCATAATATTTTCATATTTGTTTATACAATTATTTGAGTAAAATATTATGATTGATTGAGTTTAAATTGTTCTGTTGGATATTCCGTGTGTTTTATCTGATGGATACATCAAATCGTTTTTGATTAAATTGGATATCCTTTGTGATTTGTTAAAAGCGGATACATTGGATTGTTTTGGTTTAATTGGGATATTTGTTGTGATTTGTTTAAAGTTGAATTCATGGAATGTTTTGATAGATTATTTTTTTTTATAGAATATAAAGATATATGCTTTGCTTTGGTGGGGTGGATTCAGAAACCTTAGTGTTTTTATCATTAGTCTTTAAATCAATTTAGTTTAGTTTATATTTGTTTTGCAAAAGACACTTCAAAACTTGGAACTAGGTTAAAATAGGCTTAGTTTAGATAAAAATATTTTCACAACGCAATTCTCTGTGGATTCGACCTCGCACTTGCACAACATTATATTGCAAACGACTCATGCGCTTGCAAGTAATTTAAAACTCACAACAAGTTTTTGGCGCCGTTGCCGGGGAATTGTTTTGTTTGTGAAATTTTTGTCTGAATTGGTTTTATTTTTCTACTAGTTTAATTAGCATTTTTGTTTATTTTATTTTAATTTTAATTTTTAATTTTTAATTTTTAATTTAATTTAATTTTAATTTTTTAATTTTTGTTTATACTAGTTAGTTTGTTTTATTGCTTTTTTGTGGTGTATGCTTGGTCGGAGATCCCTGAATTTAGAATTGACACCTTTAGATCCCGACTTAGAAAGAACTCTTAGGAGACAGAAAAGAACACTAGTTGAAAGAGAGACAATTGAGATGGGAGAAAATTTTAGGAATGCAAATCATTCGGAGCATGTAGAGCAACCTAGAGCTTGGAACGTGGACTCCACTACATCCCTTAGGGATTTGTTCGCACTCGTTGCGACTAATTCATCTTCTTGAATAGTGTTGCCATCTACCAATGCCACCCATTTTGACTTAAAGCCACATGTCATCCAACTCTTACCCTTATTTCATGGCTTAGATCTTGAAAATCTTTATAGTCATGTAAAGAAGTTCAAAGACATTTGTGCCACATTCAAGTTTCAAAACTTCTCTGAGGAGTCAGTCCATCTTCGACTTTTCCCTTTTTCTCTTCACGACAGAGCTAGGGCATGGTTGGATTCCAACACGCCCGGGTCTATTACATCTTCGAAAAATTTGCTTAGCAAATTTTATCATAAGTTTTTCCCAATGTCTAGAGTGAATGAGTGCCAAAAGGAGATTAGTTCTTTCACTCAGGATGAGGATGAAAAGTTTTCTGAGAGCTGGGAGCACTTCAAGGAGTTACTGATCAGATTCCCTCCACATGGATATGAAAAATGGAGACTCGTTCAGTTCTTCTACCAAGGGTTGACTCAACCCAACCGTAGCATGATCGAGTCTATGAATGGGGGGCATTTTTTAGTCTGACGGGGGAGGAAGCATACAAGGCGTTGGACAAGTTGTCCGATAACTCGCAGCAGTGGGATTTCTCAAGCTGTCGAGATAAGTCCATTCGTGCTCCTAAGAAAGGAGGCATCTATGAGGTCAGGGAAGACGCTGACTTGAGGATAAAGTTAGATGCTCTCACTAAGAAGATTGACGCTCTCGTTGTGGGCCAATCCATCAATGCTGCCAACACATTCAATGTTGATAACTGTTCCATCTGTGCTAGTCCCATGCATCTAGCACAGAATTATCCATCAATGCCAGTTTTTGCCGAGTATCCTATGGAACAAGTGAATGCTTTCAATGACTATCGGAGATAGTCAAATGGATCTTACTCCGAGAGGTACAATCTAGGGTGGCGGAACCACCCTAATTTTTCGTGGAAGCAGAGCCAACCAATTATTCAAGGAGGAGCCCCGCATCATGCTCAAAATCAATACCCTTCCAAATTTTCCCCACAAATTCCTAGTCATGGTTGCTCTGCCCATCCAGCACCATCACATGCTTACTAAGCTCCCACTCAAACGCCAGTGCCAGTGTCACAGTCACTAGAGGACACTCTTAAGGAGTTCATGAAGATGACTGGCCAATCCATGAGCGAAGTAAGGAGTGCAACAATGGTAACTACCCAAGCAATTGCAAAGCTAGAGAGTCAAATAGGTCAAATTGCAAGTCACTTGGGTGAGAGAGAGAAGGGAAAGTTCCCCAGTCAGCCCGTGCCCAACTCGAAAGGACAGTTTATGGTTGGAAATTCATCCACTCCTATGCACGGGGAGGAACAAGTGTAGTCGATTGTCACATTGAGGTCTGGGAGACAAGTGGACAATTGAGTGGAAGAGAACCCTGCTATACAGCAAGGGCAAAGAAGTGGCGACAAGAAGAAGAGAGCTCTTGAGCCATCTACAGCCACACTTACTATTAAGGACCCTCCTAGGTCGCTTGTACCTAAAGCACCTTACCCTGAGAGATTACAGGCGCCCAAGAAAAGAGGGAAGTATGAGGAAATTCTGGAGGTATTCAAGCAGGTCCAAATCAATATCCCATTTTTGGATGCCATCCATCAAGTGCTGTCATATGCTAAGTTTTTAAAGGACTTGATCACTATCAAGAGGAGGACGAATGTCCCAAAGAAGGCATTTTTGACCGAGCAGGTTAGCTCAATCCTTCAGTGCAAGCTACCCATCAAGTATAAGGACCCAAGGTGTCTTACCATCTCTTGCACGATAGGAATTAGCCAGATTGAGAGGGCTCTCTTGGATCTAGGAGCAAGTGTGAACCTTCTACCTTACTCAGTCTATCTGCAGTTAGGGTTAGGAGAACTGAAGCCCACAAACACGACGCTTCAATTGGCTGATAGGTCAGTGAAAATACCACGGGGAATAGTTGAGGACATCTTGATAAAAATGGATAAATTCTATTTCCCAATGGATTTTATTGTGCTTGACACAGAGCCGGTTCAGAATATAGGGATTCAAATAATGTTTATTCTAGGGTGACCATTCTTAGCCACAGTTAACGCCCTGATCAATTGTAGGACAGGGGTGATGAAGATTTCCTTCGGAAATATGACAGTGGAGTTGAATATCTTTGATATCACTAGGCAACCACTGGAATATGATGAAGTGCGAAATGTATGCTTGATAGAGGAGATTCTTGAGGAGAATGTGAATGAATCAAGCATTGAGGACCCCCTGGAGGCATGCTTTGCTCAATTTGGAGAGGATTTGGATTTAGATAGGTTACTCGAGTAAGCTAGTGCCATTTTAGAGTCTCCTCCTCAGGAGAACAATGAGACGGAGGAGACTGCAGCACCTGAACCCCCCAAGAAGGAACTTATGCCTTTACCGGATAATCTTAAGTATAAGTTCCTAGGTCCAGCTGATTGTTTGCCTATGATTATAGCATCAGATTTGGGTGAGGCTCAAGAGGAGAAATTATTAGATGTTTTAAGAGAGCACAAGGAAGCTATCGGCCGGACTATTGAGGATATCAGGGGAATCAGCCCCTCGTTGGTAATGCACAAGATACATTTGGAGGAGAATGTCAAGCCATCAAGGGAGCCATAGAGAAGGCTCAACCCAGCTATGCAAGAGGTTATGAGGACTGAAGTGATAAAGTTATTGGATGCAGGGATCATTTATCCAATCTCTGATAGCAAGTGGGTGAGCCCGATTCGTGTCGTGTCCAAGCGGGCTGGATTGACGGTAGTGAAGAATAATGACGATGGGTTGGTGCCAACTCGTGTTCAGTTAGGATGGAGAGTGTGTATAGACTACCGTAAGCTGAATGTTGCCACAAGGAAGGATCACTTTCCACTCCCATTTATTGATCAGATGGTGGAGCGATTGGCTGGGCATGATTACTATTGCTTCTTAGATGGTTATTCTGGATATAACTAGGTCCCTGTGGACCCCGAAGATCAGGAGAAGACAACGTTTACCTATCCTTTTGCGATGTTCACTTACCGTCGCATGCCCTTTGGATTATGCAATGCACCTGCTACTTTTCAGCTGTGCATGATCAGCATATTCTCTGACATGGTAGAGTGTTCCTTAGAGATTTTCATGGATGACTTCTCCATCTTCGGTTCATCATTTGAGGAGTGTCTGCACCATCTCACTTTAGTTTTAGTGCGGTGAAAGGAGAAGAACCTGGTGCTTAATTGGGAGAAGTGTCATTTTATGGTCAAGCAAGGTATTGTACTGGGGCACGTCATATCCCATCGGGGGATTGAGGTCGACAAAGCAAAGGTGGACTTGATTTCTAAACTTCTACCCCCACGTACGGTGAAGGAGGTTCGTTCTTTTCTGGGCCATGCAGGATTCTACAGGCGATTTATCCAGGATTTTAGCAAGATCACCCGGCCCTTGTGCAAGTTATTAATGAAGGATGCCCCATTTGTATTTGATGAAGACTGTAAGAAAGCATTTGGGGATCTGAAGAAGATTCTGACGTCCACACCCATTATTCAGCCACCCAACTGGGGTGTGCCTTTTGAGATTATGTGTGACACATCAGACTATACTGTTGGAGTTGTTTTGGGGCAGCGTATTGATAAACTTCCCCATGTTATCTATTATGCAAGTCAAACTCTAAACGACACACAACTCAATTACTCTACCACTGAGAAGGAGTTGCTAGCAGTTGTTTTTGCATTAAACAAGTTTAGATCCTACTTGTTAGGATCTAAAGTCATTATCTACTCAGACCATGCAGTATTGAAGTATGGTTTCTCTAAAAAAGATGCTAAATCTTATCTTATCCGATGGATCTTGCTACTTCAAGAGTTCGACATAGAGATTCGGTATAAGAAAGGTTCCAAAAATGTGGTGGCGGACCATTTGTCTAGATTGATTGTGGATTTCACTAAGGCCGCCACTCCCATTTCAGAGACCTTTTCGGATGAGCAATTGATGCACATTGCTCACACTCCCACGCCATGGTTTGCTGATATAGTGAACTATCTTGTCACCGGTCAAATGCCCTTGCATTGGGGGCAACAAGATAAATCAAAGTTTTTGGCCATGGTAAAACATTTTTCTGGGATGATCCTTACATGTTCAAGTATTGTCCCGATCAGATCATCAGAAGGTGTATTCCTGAGCATGACCAATCTAATGTCATCGCCTTTTGTCATGATCATGCTTGTGGAGGCCATTTCAGTGCTAAAAAGACCACTGCGAAGATTTTGCTGTGTGGATTCTATTGGCCCACCTTGTTCCGAGACTCTCACACCTACTGTGTATCTTGTGAGCGCTGTCAAAAGCTAGGGAGTCTTTCTAGGAGGAATATGATGCCCCTCAACCCTATTATGATTGTTGAGATTTTTGACGTGTGGGGCATTGATTTTATAGGACCTTTCCCAAACTCCTTTGGCTATCTGTACATTCTAGTTGCTGTGGACTATCTGTCCAAATGGGTGGAGGCCGTTGCATGCAAGACCAATGACCACCGATTTGTGGTCCAGTTTTTGAAGGACATTATCTTTGCTCATTTTGGTACGCCTCGAGCAATCATAAGTGATGGAGGTAAGCACTTTTGCAATCGGATCTTTGAGCAGTTGATGAAGAAGTATTTCATCACACACAAGGTTGCCACCCCGTATCACCCACAGACGAGTGGATAAGTGAAAATTTCCAATCGCGAGATCAAGCATATTTTGGAGAAGACTGTGAACCCTAGTAGAAAGGATTGGTCTCTGTGATTGAATGATGCATTGTGGGCATATAGAACGGCCTTCAAGACGCCAATTGGCATGTCTCCCTATCGTATTGTGTACGGAAAGGCATGTCACCTTCCGGTAGAATTAGAGCATTGTGTGTATTGGCCTATCAAGCAGCTGAACTTCAATCTTTCCAAGGCTGGCTCACAAAGGAAGCTCCAACTCAATGAATTAGAGGAGCTGCGGAACGATGCATATGATTGTGCACGGTTATACAAGGCACAAATGAAGAAGACTTATGACCAACACATTTTGAGACAAGCTTTTGAGCTGGGTCAAAAAGTTCTTTACAACTCACGCCTGCATCTGTTTCCAGGCAAGCTCAAATCTCGATGGACAGACCCATTTATTTTTCGGTCAGTTTTTTCTCATGGGGCCATTGAGATTGAGGATCCAAAGAATGGTAACACTTTCAAAGTAAATGGGAAGAGGCTAAAACCATTCTTGGAGTTGAGGAGTCCGGACATTGAGACGATATTGTTGGAGGATCCTAGTTACTCTAATTGAGTGTCGTCTACTATGGAAAGTCTGGCTGAAGACGTTAAACTTAGCACTCATGGGAGGCACCCCACAGCATATCTTTTCTATATGTTTGTTATTTTACATGTTTCTTGTTATTGTTTTTCTCTAGTGTTGTTTTTGTTTTCTAGTCTTTATTTTTCAGGGACAAAGCGTACTTCAAATCAAGTTTGGAGGTATGCTATGAGCTATACCAGTCCAGATAGTTCTCAATATCCCAGGTCAGCTATTTCTATATTATTCACACATTGGGGTCAGTGTGTAATTTAAGTTTAGGGGTATGGGAGACACATTACACACACTTTGTCCTAATTTGTTGTTATGGGAGACACATTACACACACTTTGTCCTAATTTGTTGTTTTTTTCTTCATTTAAAAAAAAGAAAAAAAAGAAGGTAAATGCATGCTCATGTTATTTTGAAATTTTGGTTGATCTAAACAATTTCTGTGATGTGATGTCATTGGTGAGCTTAAAATTTTGAACACATGATTTGGTGATAAAGTTTTTAAATTTAGTTACTTACTTTAGGCATTTGAGAATTCACATGTTTGATCTAATCTAACACGAGCACATTAGAACAAATTGTGTGAGGTATGACATGTGATTTTAATTTGTACATTTCCTTGTCTTAATTGAAACTGGATGACTTGTTGGATAAACACTTTGGCATAAAAAAGTACCAAAAAAATATAAAAAAAAATTTGGTGATCATAAATGAACTTTCCACTGAGTAACTGGACCTCTTGCCTCAGTAAGCAGTGAGTGTTCACTTCAAAAGGTGGGAATTTTGCTTGGTAGTATTAAGGCCAGTTTAATTTCATAGCCTTTTTTACTCGAGTTAGTAAGTCCTTAGGGGTATCTTTACACCTAATGCCCTAAAACCATCTGGTTTGGGAGTCATTGACTCAACACTCGCTACATGGGTCAATTAGAAAGCTTAAGGGAACTAAACATAGAAGAGCTTTATTAAAAAAAAAAAAGAGAAGAAAATAAAAACTATGCCATTTTCGTTCATTCTGATGGGAAATTTGGTAAATCTTGAGACATGGAGACCTTACACATTGGAGTTATTTGGAAGCTTCATTTTTATATGCTAATTCACTTTACACAGTGTCAGACTTGTGATGTCTTAACCTGCCTTTTGTAATTAATTAGATTTTAACATTTCTATTCATTGCGAAGATGAGTTTATCTTTTTAAGCTTGCTCAAGAATGAATATCATGGTGATGTGTGCTCCTTAAATTTTTGGATACCATGAGTGATGAACTTATCTTTATGTTCTTTATTTTTCATTTAGTCTTTTATTTTGTTTTGCTAAGGGACTAGCAAAATGTAAGTTTGGGGGTATTTGATGAGTGTCAAATATTGCATATTTTGGCCCCTTAATTTACATTTGTTAGCTTAGGAATTTGTTACTTTGAGTTGTTTTTCGTTGTTTTACAAGTTTACAAGCTTGGAAAGGAGTTTCACTAAATTTCCAGAATTGCTCGTACAGTTCAGTCATTTTTGAAGATTAAACTGTATTAATTCAGGGAGAATTAGGAGATGAGCCATATATGCTTGGAAAGATCCGGATGTCTAGTTTCTCGGGAATTTTATGGATCAAGCTGTACATGATTTCAGCGTGACAGATCAGCCATATTTGAGGATTAAACTGTATTGATTCAAAAAGAACCAGGAGATGAACCATATATGCTTGGACAGATCCCGATGTCTATTTTCTGGGGAATTTTACGGATCAATAAAATGATTTTTCTAGAGAAAGTTATGGCAGTTTTAGTAGACAAAGGTCAAAGAGAAAAAGCTGGAATTTGCAGTATCCCACATCGGATTGGAAGCATATTTCACTTGTGATGTTTCCCTATATAAGCCCCTCTTCACTTCATCTTTAGTAAGCAATCCAAGTGCCATTTTGGTGCAATTTGGAGGACTTCTACTAGCATTCTGGTAGATCTCCGAAGGCTTTGCTATCACGAGGGGAAGCGCCGCCCAACAGCGAGTGAAATTTCTCTCCATGTATAGTCAGTTTTTAATTTACTGCTTTTGTTAGTTTTAAAGTTTAATGTTTAGCACTGTTATTGTAAACTTTAGTTTCATGATTATGAGTGGCTAAAATCTTCAGCTAAGGCTGAAGATGAAGCCTCGCCGTTGTTTGACATAATATTTTCAGATTTGTTTATACAATTCTGATGTTTTTTTAGTATAAATGTTCTGTTCAATTATTTGAGTAAAATCTTATGATTGATTGAATTTAAATTGTTCTGTTGGATATTCTGTGTGTTTCATCTGATGGATACATCGAATCGTTTTTGATTAAATTGGATATCCTTTGTGATTTGTTAAAAGCAGATACATTGGATTGTTTTGGTTTAATTGGGATATTTGTTGTGATTTGTTTAAAGTTGGATTCATGGAATGTTTTGATAGATTATTTTTATATAGAACACGAAGATATATGCTTTACTTTGGTGGGGTGGATTCAGAAACCTTAGTGTTTTTATCATTAGTCTTTAAATCAATTTAGTTTAGTTTATATTTGTTTGGCAAAAGACACTTCAAAACTTGGAACTAGGTTAAAATAGGCTTAGTTTAGATAAAAATATTTTCACAACGCAATTCTCGGTGGATTTGACCTCGCACTTGCACAACATTATATTGCAAACGACTCGTGCGCTTGTGAGTAATTTAAAACTCACAACAGATTTCATCCTTGGTTGTTTGTAAAAATTCAATCGGTAATTGGTCTCGATGGTAGTATTGATTTAATTGTTGAGGACTTCCATTGATATTATTTTAATTAATTTGGTACTACCTAGTTGAATTTAATTTTAGAATCATGTTCGAAACTGGTGAGAACGATTTCCTTAGTTGAAAATATTGTCTTTGGACTGGAAAATGGATTGTGTATGGTTTATTACTTTGATTTTCTGCCTGATTATATATGATTTATCTGCTCTTGTTTGGAATTAAATAATGAATTGATAGTTGGATTTTTTGTCCTTTGAGTGATAAAATTTTTGTGACGTTTCTAGTTTGTCAAGGTTTGTGCTAAATGGAATCTTTTTTCTTGAGTCTTCCCAAAGGCTAAAACAAATGATAAATTACAAAGTTTCCTCTTGTTTCGAGTTGTATGATAGATATTACACTAGGTTGTTATCTTGAAGGTTGGCTAGTTGAATGCTTCTTATTAGATAATATTAGGATTTGTATCTGATGACTTGATAAGTATAGTGGTCTAATTCTGATTCGCTATACTTGAGTGGTTTTGAGATAGCAAGTTTGATGGAGAAAATGGCACTAAATTTGTGAGTTTCTTTTTGTGATAAATCTGGATTGTCCTGGAGATTGGGTGCAGGGTTTACTAATTGCCTCTATGGGCATATGAAAGATTGAAATTAATAAAAATTAAAAGTAAGTGATGTAAGAAATATATACCCTCCAACCAAAAGTTTTGGAGTGTCCAAACCAATCCAAGTCATACGACCACCTTTGACCAACTCAGACCCGATTCCAGCAACCGACTCGACAAGACCCAAGTATACCTGACATATTTTCGACATCAATGGAATTGGTGCCATTTGTGGGGATGAGAGCAAGACTTATCTCTGTTGAAAATTTCGTCAAGAAAATCCCAACTCGAAATACTATACAGACGACCTCTAAGGTTAACCCATTTGAATTACCACCATCCCTACCTATGATGGAAGGTTAGAACCCTCATCATGCTTTAGGGAGCAGTAATCCAATTAATGTAAACAAAGAGCAGGCCTCGCTTAACCAACAACCTGGTTCATATTCGAACCAAGTAGTCCTACGAGAAAACCTTGAGGTAGACTTTAACGAACTTGCCAGTAGAGCAGAGTACAATGCCCTTCAGTGCTGGCTCGAATAGGTGATCACACACCTTGGATGACTTGAGTAATGCAAAACCGAAATCACCAGTCTACAGTCTGAACCGCTTGCACCACCCGAAGAAGACATGAACACCCAACATGGGAAAAGCCGAGGGTGTCCTCAAGATAGGGGAGCACCGAGTCGATGTAGCCTCCAACAAAGTTCTCGACACTTGATCCGAGCTAACGAATGCCTCTCAAACTCGCATCCATGCAAGAGGCAACAAAAATAAGACAAGTCTAAGGTGAGCAAGCAACTAAAATAAATGAATGAGCATATCAGACTTGCCATTAAGGCCACCTGAGGAAACATCTTCGATGAGATCAGGCTTGGGGCCAACCCCTTCTCCCAAGAGCTCATGGATGAAAAGATGCCTCTAAATTTCAAAATTCCTCATATGGAACCATACACATGGAAGACATGCCCTATAAACCATTTAAAAACTTTCAAGTCTTTGATGTTCCTCCATATTACCAACAGGGTTGATAAAGTCATTCGATGAACTTAGTGAAATGTTTGCAACATACTTTTTCATCAATTAAGGTCCTAAAAGGACTCTTGAAAGCTTACTGAGTAGAACTCAGCACTTAGAAGAGACCCTTTGTGACTAAATCTCATTATTCACCTCAGCCATGGTACAACTAAGGGACTTGGATTAAAAGAAGGTAGTTACGGCCTTCGTTAACGGCCTCAAAGCTTTCAACTTCAACCATTACCTCTCTAGGGACCCATTACAAACCATGCTGGTCTTTCTAACCAAGGAAGATGAGTTCGTGATCGTTGAAGAGGACCAAGCCTTCCGCAAAAGGAGAGAAGATTCCCTGACGGGTAGAAAAAGAAAAGACCCCGAAGAGCACATGTCCAAGAATGACCAAAAAAATGGGGGACAAAACTGTAATACCGATGTTCTTAAAGTAAGGGTAAAAAAATAATTTGATAAATATGACATGGAATTAAAATAATATATATAAAATATTTATTATTGAATAAAATAATTCTTTGAAAAAAAAAATTTTGGATATTAGGGAGAAAAGGAAAAGAAAAAGAAAAAAAAAGAGAAAAACGTGTCAAGCTAACATGCAAGAAATGCATGTTAGCCAGCACAATTCTCACAAATAGTGGCAACGATTGAATATTTATAAAACATTTATTATTATTTTTTTATTTATATTTTACCAAATTCTATTTGGTTTTCTTCTTTCTTCAATTCAAATTACTCTATTTCTTTAAACACTTGGGGATTGAAAGAAAGGTTGAAAGAGTAAAATTTTTAAGAGGTTTACAGGAAAATTTTAAAGAGATTTGAGAGAAACTCTAAGAAAAACAAAAGGTAATAATGTGAATTTTATATTTTGAAATTTAGCATACATGAAATTTCCCAGAACTCAATGTTGGGATTTTTAAAGAGTATGAATTCTGGAAGAATTGAAGAATAAATTAGAAATTTTAATATAAATATTATGTCATGTGTTGACGATTAGAAATCGGGGAAATTGCTGAAAGCAGCAAGAAATGAAATGAGGTGATCCATGGGTAGCTCTAAGTGCTACATGATGAGTTAGATTTACTTTTAGTAATCGTGATAAATATGAAATATAAAGAGACAATATTTGAATTAATTATTAGCCTAAGATTAGATGATAGATGAAAGTTGGTTGATAGGTATGATATGAATAATTGATATGTTAACGACTTATTATATGAGAAGTAATATTATTGAAATAATAAGTTGATTAAATATATAATGAATGGATGAATGAAATTCTTGACAAGCTTTGATTGATAATTTGATATGACATATGAGGAGATAATTTAATGAATATAATAAAATAATAATTTTAAGAAAGAGCTGGATAGCTAAATTGAATGTCTGAATGTATGCTTGTTTTTATATTTTTGCTTATATACATATTTCATATTATTGTTTATATTCATATGCATGAAATGTAAAGAACCGAGAAAGAAGTTGATCTAAATGAAATAAATGAAAACCATGACAGCCGGTATATGCTGGAAATAAAAGAACCGAGAAGGCAATTGATCTAAAGAAAAACCATGACAGTCGGTGTATGTTGGAAATAAAAGAATTGGGAAGGCAATAGGTCTAAATAAAATAAAAGAACTGGGAATACAGTCAGTCAAAGCTAAAACATGTTGACATGTGGGAAGACGTTCCCAAATATTAATAGTATTTAAATTCATTCATTACATTTGCTTTAAATATTGATTGTTATTTCTTGAGATGCTAAAGTGTTATTCTTGATTGTAAATTTATTGGTAGATGAATAAGTCTCACAGAGAGACAAATATGAGGATAAAAAAATATGAAAGTATAATATGATGAAAATTATCTAAGTGATTGATTATATGCTATGAACCTCATAACAAGGTAATTGTGAGATGAATTGATAGCCTCAAGATGATTAAATATATGAGAATAACAGATTGATAAAAGATGAGGATTATGATATGAGTAGTAAAAATAGAAAGCTATTATTAAATTATATGAGATATAGGTGAATGAATATTGGAAGACTATTTATATAAATTGAATACTTCTAGTAAATTTAATTCACTGAGCTTGTAAAGCTCACTCCTCATTGTTATGGTAGCAGGCAGAACAAATAGATTGATGAGTTGATATTCAGACTAAGTTATTATCTGTAAACCACGTGGCCCACATCCTCAGACTAATGAAAAAAATTTGTAAATATTCATGCATCATATGTTGTGTATAATGTTTCAGTTGGGATCTTAATAATATAACTCCCCTATTGAGGGTTGAGGGTTTATGCATGCAGAAAATTTCAGTTGGTATTTTTATATTGTTGCATATATGTGTCATGTTGGGATTTCAAAAATTGATGACACGTCTCGGAGGTGGCTAACTCGGGATGGGTTGTTACAAAAACGATGCTCGAAGAAGCAAAAAATCGGGAGCTCCTCGATGATAAGAGACTTACACTCCCCTCGACACCTCGAGGGCTAACCTCTTGATGGAGATAGCAGACCAAAACATTATCAGATGACCTTCCAAGATCAAGGCTCCAGCGCGATAGAGAGACATGACTCGCTTTTGTCGCTTTCACAAGGACCATGGCCATGACATAGATGAATGTAGACATTTGAAGGATGAAATCAAAAGCTTGATACAGAGAGGATACTTAAAGAAGTTTGTAAAAATAGGATCAAGAAAAAGCCCGTGCTGAAGAAGCCCAGGCTGACGAAGCTTAAGCTGAAGAAGTCCAGACTGAAAGGAGAGGAATAAACCAAAATAAAGTCCGATTAAGACTGAGAATAACGGGAGGTGATGTACCCCTTAAGAAAAAGTTACATAATACTCCAACAACAAGCGTTATTTGAACTATCTTCGGAGGGACAAAGTTTGGAAAAGAATCCTCAAATTCGCGAAGGGCATACGCATGCTTCATGGGATCGGTTGAAAGACCCATAACGAAGACGCGAGTTGATCAAACCACTAATTTCTCAGACGAAGAGATTGAAGGAGTAAAATTCCCCCATGATGACATAATTGTCATAACTTTGGTTATCTCAAACTTTGCAGTGGAAAGAATCCCGCTAGGCAACAGGTCATCCTTGGATATACTATACTTCGACGCTTTCAAGAAGATGAAATTATCATAAAACTGCCTAAAATAATCAAACTACCTCTTGTATGGGTTCTCAGGCGAGCTAGTGTATCCAAATGGAAGCATAGAGCTGCCAATGACAACAAGAACCACTCCCTACCAAACCACTATCCTGAGCACTTTCTTAGTTATGGACTTCCTTTCTTCATATAATGCAATCCTTGGATGGCCATGGATGAACGCCATGAAAGCAATAGTCTCGGCATATCATTTGAAAAATGAAGTTCCCAATAGAAAATGGAGTAGGAGAGGTAAAGGACAACCAAGCCGTAACTCAGACCTGTTACTTGGTCTCATTGAAGGAAAAGAGCAAGACAAGCATCCATCAGATAGAAGATTTGAAGGATGACTCCAAGGCCCAAAGAGAAAGATCCATGGAAGAGTTGGTAGCAATACCCCTCATCGAATAAGAACCAGATAAGGTAGTGCAGATTGGTGCAGGTTTGGAGGGAGAACTCTAAACGCAGTTGGTCTCGTTTCTTAAAGAAAACAGAGATGTATTCACTTAGTCGAAAGTTGACATGCCGAGCATTAACCCAAAAAAGATGGTACACTGTTTAAATGTTAATCCTAATCAAAAGTCGGTCATACAGAAGAAAATATTTTTTGCAATAGAGAGATAGTTAACAATTGATGCAAAATTCGACAAACTCCTCGAAGCTAGGTTCATCAGGCAAATTGACTACCCTAGTGGCTGGCTAATATAGTGATTGTGAAGAAAGCAAATAGAAAATGGAGGATCTACATCGACTTCACCAACTTAAATAAATCGTGTTTGAAAGATAACTTTCCTTTATTAAGAATTGACTAGCTAGTCGACGCGAATTTAGGGTACGAGATGCTGAGTTTCATGGACGCGTATTCAGGATACAACCAGATCAGAATGTACGAACTGGATATGCCGAATACCACCTTTGTAACAAAAAAAGGCATCTACTGCTACAATGTAATGCCATTCGGATTGAAGAATGTTGAGGCGACATATCAAAGGCTCGTCAACAAAATGTTCAAGGACCAGATTAGAAGAAACATGGAGGTGTATGTTGACAATATTCTAGTAAAAAGCATACAAGCAGCTCATCATGCAGTTGACCTGGAAGAACATTTCTTAGTACTAAGAAAGCACCAGATGAAGCTCAATCTGTCAAAGTGGTCGTTCGGAGTATCCTTAGGAAAATTTCTCGGGTTTGTAGTCACCCAGAGGGGAATTTAAGCAAACCCTAAGAAGATCAAGGCTACACTGAACATGGAAGCCCCGAGAAGTGTGAAAGAAGTGCAACAATTCATTGGTCAAATCACTGTACTAGGCCATTTCATATCCAAGTCAGCGGAGAAGTGCTTGCCTTTCTTCAAGGCACTAAAGAAGATCATCGATTTCTAGTGGATAGAAGAATGCCAGAACTCATTCGAAGAACTAAAAAGATACCTGAGGTCATCGCTTCTCCTAACTAAACTAAAAGAGGGGGAAGAACTCTACCTATAATTGGCAGCAAGTGAAGTAGTCGTCACTTTAGTCCTTGTAAGGGAGGAAAAGAAGGTACTAAGGTCGATTTACTATGTCAACAGAGTACTTCAAGATGCAGAGACATAATACCAAACTCTCAAGAAGTTAGCATTCGCAATAGTCATATCGGCCCAAAAGTTGCAACTCTACTTCCCATCACATCTCATCAGTGTACTAACGACCAACCCTTTAGGACAATACTTCAAAAACCCGACCTCTTAGGAAAACTTGAAAAGTGATTTATTTAGTTGGGATAATTTGAGATCAAATATAAACCAAGACCAGTAATCAAGGTCCAAGAACTAGCCGACTTCATTGTCGAGTGCACGCTTCTTGATGATCAAGAAGGAAAAAGGGAGCAAAAGTAGCAGAGTTGGAAACTCTTTGTAGATGGTTCCTCTAGTGATCGAGGGAGTGGTGCAGGCCTCATCCTGGTAAGCCTCAAAGAGTTTATAGTTGAGTATGCCTTACAGTTTAACTTCAGAGTTTCAAATAACAAGGCAGGGTACGAGGCCCTCCTAACCGAGCTAAAATAGCCAGATATTTGATTGTGGAACATTTGGAAGTATTCAGGGACTCTTAGTTAGTGGTGAGCCAAGTTCAAAGTGTAGGAAGCAAAAGGGACACGAATGGTCAAATACTTAGCCAAAGTAAAGTAATTGATGAGCATGTTCAAAGAAGTTGATGTAAACGTAGTACCAAGGGCAAAAAATGTTAAGGCCGATGCCATAGCACAACTAATATATTCTAAGACCTTTGACCTCTCTAGAGTGGTATATGTTAAAATTATGCCAGGACTAAGTGCAGATGAAGTCAAAGTTATGAACATCACTAATGAGCCGAGCTAGATGGACCCAATCATCAAGTACTTGGAAAATGGTGAGCTTCTAAAGGTAAGAATAGATGCAAAGAAGCTCCTATCAAGAACGACATGTTACTGTATGATTGAAAACCAACTGGATTGTCGATCATTCACACATCTTTAGCTCAATTATCTTAAACTTAGGGACGCCAACTACGCCCTAAGGGAGGCTCGCGAGGGAATTTACGGAAACCATTTAGGTGGGCAAGCTCTAACCCATAAGATCTACTACTGGCCAAGACTTCATAAAGAAGTCATAGATTTCATTAAGAAATGCATCAAGTGTTAGAAGTTCACGTTGACAGTTATAACTAACTCGATCCTATTTGCGATGTGGGGTGTAGAGATACTTGGCCTCTTTTCATGAGCACTTGGGCAGTTGAAGTTCCTGATTATAGCAACATATTACTTCACCAAGTGGGAAAAAGTAAAACTGCTTGCAAGAATAACATAAGAAAAATCCAAATATTTGATTTGGAAATCGATGGTGTGTGGATATGGGATCCCGAGGGTGCTGGTAACTGAATATAGAAAATAGTTTGAAAGAGCATGGTTCCAAAGGTTCTACCAAGACCTACGGATCGACCAACAATTCATGTCTATCGGATACCCATAAGTCAATGGTTAAGTCGAGGTCACAAATAAAACTATATTACAAACCTTGAAAAAGTGACTCGAAGATGCCTAAGGACTTTCGGTGAAAGGGCTGCCACATGTACTATAGGCCTACATGACCACAACTCAATCACTAATAGAAGAAACTCCTTTCTTCCTAGCTTTCTGATCCGAGGTTGTGGTTCCGGTCGAGATAGGAGAACCTTCCCTCAGAGTTCAACTCTTTAACCTAAACAGCAATGACGAAAGCCTAAGAGCGAACCTAGACTTAATCCGCTTAAGACGAAGTGTTGCTTAAGCTCACAACATATCAGCAAAGGATGACTGGGTACTACAACTCTAGAGTAAAGCAAAAAACTTTCAGGCTTAGAGAGTTGCTTCTTTGAAACAAAGAAGTCTCAAACCTCCGTGATATGGGAAAGCTCTCTGCTAATTGGAAAGGCCCATACTGCCTCAGAAGAGTGATTAAAGCAGAAACCTTCGAATTGGAAAAGCTGGATGGCACACTTATACCACGAAGATGGAACTTAGAGAACCTAATAAAATTCTATTAGTAGAAAATGAACGTAAAACGATCTAAAAGTCGGACTCCCATTGTAAGCACTCCAACTCTACTAATCAAATGAGTTCCGTCAATACTTGCATATACTTATTACATCTCAGCAAAACAAATCTCGGATATGCTCTATAGCCGAAGATCAAAGTGACGCATCCAAAATGGTTTTCACCTCAGATATCCTCTGCAGCTGAGGACCGAAGTATAGCATCTAAAATAACCTTAACCTCAGATGTCCTTTATAACCAAGGATCGAAACGAAAAACCCAAAATGGCTTTCACCTTGGGGTTTGAGTACTGAGTTGGGTTTTCTAAAATCCACAAGAGACCAATCAACTTGGCCTGAGACAAGTCCGAGTACCGAGTTGGGTGTCTTAAAATTCACACGGGACTAACTAACTCAGCCCGAGACAAACCCGAGTACTGAGTTGGGTATACCAAAATCCACAAGGGACTAACCAACTCGGCCTAAAACAAGCTTGAGTATCGAGTTAGGTGCCCTAAAATCCATAAGAGGCCAACCAACTCCGCTTGAGAAAAGCCTAAGTATCGAGTTAGGTGTTCTAAAATCCACATGAGACTAACCAACTTGGCCCGAGAAAAGCTCGAGTACCGAGTTAGGTATTCTAAACTTCATAAGAGACCAATCAACTTGGGCCAAGACAAGTCCGAGTACCGAATTAGGTGTCCTAAAATTCATAAGGGACCAACTAACTAGGCTTGAGATAAGCCCGAGTGTTGATTTGGGTGTCCCAAAATCCACAAGGTACTAACCTACTCGGCTCAAGACAAGCCCGAGTACCGAGTTAGGTGTTTTAAAACTCACAAGAGGCTAACCAAACCGAGTTAGGTGTCCTAAAATTCACAAGGGACTAACCAACTCGAACCAATACAAGCTTGGGTATCGAGTTAGGTGTCCCAAAATTGATAAAAGGGACTAACCAACTTAGCCCAAGACGAGTTTGAGTACCAAGCTAAGTTTCCCAAAATTCACAAGGGATTAACCAACTAGGCCTGAGTATCGAGTTAAGTGTCCTAAAATCCACAAGAAACCAACCAACTCGGCCCAAGACAAGCTTGAGTGTCAAGTTGGGTGTCTCAAAATCCATAAAGGACCAACAAACTTGGCCTAAGGCTAGTCCGAATATCAACTAACTGACTAAGAAGCAGACTAGTCAATTAAGGGTAGGGTTAGTTTATTGACCAGCATTTAAAAGGATTAAAGTGATGCACCTAAAATGGTTTTCACCTTACACAACCCCCATGGTTGAGAACTAAGATCAATCATCTTAAACTTGGGGTTCCATAAGAAAAATCCCAAGTCGGGCACGAAAACTTAGGTTTCCATAAGAGAACTTCAAGTTGGATAAAAAGACCCAAAGAAAACTTGGGGCTCCACGAGAGAAATCCTAAGTCGGTATGAAAACTTATGGTTCTATAAGAGAGACCCCAAGTTGGATACAAAGACATTAAGAAAATTTGGGGCTCCGTAAAACCCCAAGTCAGGCACAAAAACTTGGGATTCCACAAGAGCAAACTTTCAACTTGAGCACATAAGTACCAAAGCATATTACAAAAGATCCATTTCATTAAGGAAAAAAATGGGTAAAAAAGAGGGATTCTGCGACCAAGTACAAAAAGAAGCAAGATAAAACATAAGATAAGACCCTAAATCTACTCATTTTATAGCTTGACATATCTCCTAAGAACAAGAATGAGCTTTGTCATCCCCTGTGGGGGTACCTATATCTATAGTGTTTAGTGGGATAGTCAGCTTTAGGAGAATGATGCGCACATGGCTGAGATTTAAGTCTGGAGAAATCTTGGCCACCCTAACCTTTGCTTCTTGGAATCTGTTGGTGTTTTTCTAAGGTTTAAACATGGTTTGAAAAGGTTCAGCCTCAAGTCTTGGCGCCTCAGCACAAGTGTGCGTGCCTCACCTTGCAGCAACTCCAGAAAGTGTGCACACCAATGTGCGCCACGGCTCAACTCTTCCAAGGTGCGTCGCCCAGCAAAGGAAAAGATCCGGAGGAGGTGTGTTCCATGGCTCAGCCTCCCCCAAGCCACAACGCCCATAATGAATGTAACATGGTGAAGTTTCAGCACACTCCAGGCCGTGGCATGCCCTTTTCTAGGCCGCGGCCTGAAGGCACAATGATGCCTTTTGGTTCAGCCTTTTGTTAAGTGTGTAAGGCATGTTCAAAACACACAAGATCACTTAGAATTGATTGAGGGATAAGGTTGATTGGTCCTCAAGATCTAAGGGTGGATATTGATCCTCAAGATGGGTCAAGAAGATGATGCACTATATAAAGGGTCATCTAGCTTCAAAGAGACATAACTTGTGATTGAAAGTGAGATCAATTGTAAGAGTGCAAAGACACAAAACAAGAGAGACTCATTGTAAAGGCTGGTTGTTTGGAAAGAGAGAGTAGAATAGAAAAGGGATTTAAAGGCTTGTAAGGGGAATTTTCTTGGGAAAATTCCAAGGTTAGTTCTTATCACTTTCTTTTACTTCTTCTTCTTTGGTTCTTCAAGAACTTGAATTTCTTAGAGAGGGTTGCTGTATTTGTAAAGAACCATTGATTTAGTGCAGAGAGTTCAGAGGAACTCACGGGGACGTAGGCTATTACCGAACCTCAATAACAATTTTTGTGTCCTTTCCTTTCTTTGATTTCTGTTTCTATTTCCGATTCATCTTTACAAGTCATTCTGGACTTGGGTGTTTGGAAGTTCACCACCTGGGCATCTTCAAGGTGATTTCCCAACAGTGATATCAGAGCTGGAAGAGATACCACCAACAGTGGTATCAGAGCTGGAGGAGCTTTGGATAGCGGGTATTAGAGCTGGAACAGAAGGTGACGGAGTCAAGACTCCAAGAATCAGAGATCAACTTCTTGGGTGATTCAAGAACAGAGTAAAGATCAAGATTATATCGTGTTCTTGAAGGTGATTCAAGAACGGTATTGAGATCAATCTTCGATCGTGTTCTTGAGGTTTAGAAGAAGTTGGAAAGCAATTTTAGGTGCTGCATAAATCTAGGATTTTCTTCGCAAGATGGCTTCAAATTTCATTATTGAGAAGTTTGATGGAAAGGGAGACTTTGCCCTTTGGAAGCGGAAGATCAAGGATGTTCTTATGCAACAAAAGATGGACTTGGCTATTGGAGAAGATGATGCTTTTTCAGCAAGTATCACAGAGGGCCAATGGATTGAGATGAAGAAGATGGCATACAACACCATTTTCTTGCACATGTCAGATAGTGTCACAAGGGAGTGCGAAGACTCGAAAGATCCTACTGTCATATGGAAGAAACTAGATGAGTTATTTCTTACCAAAACTCTCCCTAATAAAATTTATCTTCTTAAAAGAATTTTTTCTTTTAAAATGGATCCTAATAAATAGTTGCAAGATAATCTTGATGTGTTTAACAAACTAGTTCAAGATTTGGTTAGTTGTAGTATAAAGTTCCCGGATGAACAATTGGCTGTTATTTTGTTAAATTCTCTTCTTGATTGTTTTGAAAGTTTAACTAATGCAATTGAATATGGAAGAGATACACTAACCAAGGAAATTGTGATTAATGCTATAAGGGCTCATGATTTCAAAGCCAAGATGAGGGAAGCATCAAGTGAAGAAGAGATACTCATTAAATGAAGGCCAGCAACTCGGAATGATAGTAGCATTCATGGCAACTACCGGGAGAAATCAAGAGGTAGAGGGCAGAGCCATGGGAGATCGCATTCCAAATCGAAGTTTGGAGGGAAGCGATGCTTCTACTGCAATAAGGAGGGTCACTTCAAGAAAGATTACAAGAAGAAGATGTGGGATGAGAAAAGAGGAAGCCATACCAACAATGGAGAGGCTTCGGTTTCCAAGAGAGAACAACAAGATGATGTTCTTATTGGGTGCTCAAATGTGAGCAGGAGGCAAGGCAGCAAGAAATGGATCTTGGATACCGGGTGCACTTATCACATGTGCCCTCATAAGGATTGGTTCAAGAATTTCAAGAAAAACAATTATGGAAGGGTTTTCTTGGGGAATGACACTTCTTGCCAAGTGAGGGGGATAAGAGACATCCAGTTAAGGATGTTTGATGGAGTCACAAGGCTACTATGGAATGTGAGGTATCTTCCGAATTTGAAGAGGAATTTGATCTCATTGGGGCAGCTGGACTCCATGGGGTATTCATAAAAAGCAGAGAGAGGAAAGATCAAGGTGACCAAGGGATCTTTGATAGTGATCAAAGCAGCAATAAAAGATGGACTCTATAAGATGATCGGAGAGACAGAAATCAAGGATCAAGCAGCAAGCTTGATGGCTGAGATGGATAAGGCAGCCCTTTGGCACACTCACTTGGGACATATGAGCGAAAAGGGCCTGCAAGTTCTTACCAAGAATGGTCTACTTGGTGGTGACAAAGTAGAGAAATTGGATTTCTGTGAGTGTTGTGTTCTTGGGAAGCAACACCGGGTCAGCTTCAACACCGGAGTGCACAAGTTTAAGGGCATTCTTGACTACATTCATTCGGACCTTTAGGGACCAGAAAGAACACCAACACAGGGAGGTAACTTTTACTTTCTGTCTTTAATTGATGATTATTCAAGAAAGGTTTGGGTTTATTTGCTTAAAAATAAATCAGATGCTTTAAATAAATTGATGGTGTGGAAAAAGTTGCTGGAGACTCAAACGGGTAGGGTAGTTATATTACGAACCGATAATGGCTTTGAATTTTGCAATAAGGATTTTGATAAATTCTATGAGTTAAATGGCATTCTAAGACATAGAACAGTTGTAAAAACACCTCAGCAAAATGGAGTTTCTAAGAGGATGAATAGAACCCTTATGGAAAAGGTTAGGTGCATGTTAATTGGGTCCGATTTACCAAAATATTTTTGGGGGGAAGCTGTGTCTACTGCTGCATACTTGGTAAATAGATCACACTCTAAAGCTTTATAGCTCAAGACTCCCATAGAGATGTGGAGTGGGAAACCCCCTGAGTTGAGCAACCTTAAGACTTTTGGGTGTACTGCATTTGCACATCAAAAGAATGATAAACTTAACCCAAGGTCTAGAAAATGTGTATTTCTAGGGTATGGTGATGGGGTTAAGGGGTATAGGTTGTGGTCCTTAGAACCAAAAGGAATGAAACTCATAATAAGTAGGGACGTTATTTTTAATGAATTGTTATTTCCCTATTTGGAGAAAACTAACCCTGTAGGGGCTAGTGAGCAAACCAGTCCGGAATTTGTGGAGCATCGCATCAAGAAAAATTCAGTTCAGGTAGAGCAAGGAAGGCAAGAGGGTTCGGACCAAGTAGAGTCCATTAATGAAGGCCATGCTCAGGATACTCAAGAGGAGGCTGAACTAGAAGAGGTTGATGCAGCAAGTCAGAATGACTACCAGCTCACAATGGACCGAGAAAGGAGGCTGGTCAGACCACCTTTGAGATATGGGTTTGCGGATGCTAATGTAGCAACTCCTTGGACAGAGTGAGAGGTTGAACCAAAAACTTACATGGATTCCATGGAATGTAAGGATTCGCCAAAGTGGCAGCTAGCTATGGAGGAAGAAATGGCTTATTTGAGGAAGAACAACTCTTGGGAATTGGTGCCCAAACTAGAAAAACAGAAGTTGTGGATTGTAGGTGGATCTACAAGATCAAAGAAGGGAACACTTCAGGGGATGAAGTCTGGTATAAAGCTAGGCTGGTGGCAAAGGAGTTCACACAAAGAGAAGGCATAGATTTCATCAAAATATTCTCACTAGTTGTGAAGTACAAGACGATATGGATAGTATTGGCAATGGTAGTCCAATTCAATTGGGAAATCGAGCAAATGGATGTGAAGACAGCATTCTTACATGGAGGGCTTGATGAGACCATCTACATCAGGTAACCTGAAGGCTATGAGGAAGGAATGAAGGAATGGAGAGTAGGTGTGCCAATTGAAGAAATCTCTCTATGCCCTAAAGCAATCACCTCGGCAATGGAATAAGAGGTTTGAATCCTTTGTAACTAGCTTGGGTTTCATGAGGAGCTACTATGATTCATGCTTGTACTATAAGGGGCACAAGGTGGAGGAAGTGGTGATCATCCTCATCTATGTTGATGATATATTGCTGGTTGGGAGTAGCATAGAGAGGATAGAAGAATTGAAGTCTCAACTCAGATCCTTGGGATGAATATAATCCTGGAAAGAGAGAGAAACAGATCAAAGATTTCTCAGACTTCCTACATAGAGAAGATGATATCTAAGTTCTCTATAGAAGATAGCAAACCAATAAAGGTTTCCCTTGCTGGTAATTTCAAGTTCTCTAGCGATCATTGTTCGAGATCGGAGGCGGAGAAGAAGGAAATGGAAAAAGTCCCTTACTCTAGTGCAGTTGGTTCAGTTATGTTCACTATAGTAAGCACTAGACCTGATATTGCTCATTCAATAAGTGTGCTCAGTAGATTTATAAGTAATCCCAGAAAGGAGCATTGGCTTGGGATGAAGAGGTTGCTGAGGTACTTGAAGGGAAGCCCAAAAGTAGGGCTAATTTATAAGAAGAGGGGTAAGTCCATCTGTCTTGAGGGTTATGCGGATTCAGACTATGGAGCAGACTAGGATAAAAAAAGATCAATTACCTCCTATTTCTTCAACTTAAATGGATGTTGTATAAGTTGGAAGGCTTAGTTGTAGCCGGTGGTAGCACTCTCAACAACCAAGGCTGAATACGTAGCGGCAACGGAAGCCATTAAGGAGGCTATGTGGTGCAAAGGGTTGTTGGAAGAGTTGAAGGTCCTGAAAGAGTAGGTGGTGGTGTATTTAGATAGTCAAAGTGCGTTGCACTTGTGTAAGAATCCGGTGTTCCATGAGAGGATAAAGTACATGGATGTTCAGTATCATTTCATTCAGGAAAATGTTACAAAAGGATGCATTCATGTGGACAAGATAGCCACAGAGGAAAATCCTACAGATTGAGGCACCAAGGTTCTACCTTTAAGTAAGTTCAATCATTGCCTTGGACTACTTAGGATTGGAGTCGTTTGATATGATGACTCAAGATGAGTTTGGATACTGAGTTCTCTGCACAATGGGTTCAGGTTTAATCGCTTAGACAAAGGTAGAGAGTTTTGGTGTTTGTCTAAGGTTTAAACATGGTTTAAAGAAGTTCAGCCTCAAGTCTTGGCGCCTCAGCACAAGTGTGCGCGCCTCACCTTGTAGCAACTCTAGAAAGTGTGCACACTAGTGTGCGCCACGGCTCAGCTCTTCCAAGGTGTGGTTCCCAGCAAAGGAAAAGACCTGGAGGAGGTGTGCACCACCACTTAGCCTCCCCCAGGCCGCGGCACCCAGAATGGATGCAACATGGTGAAGTTTCGGCACACTCCAGGCCGCGGCATGCCCTATTCTAGGCCACGGCCTGAAGGCACACTGATGCCTTTTGGTTTAGCCTTTTGTTAAGTGCGTGAGGCATGTTCAAAATGTATAGGATCACTTAGAATTGATTGAGGGCTAAGGTTGATTGGTTCTCAAGATCTAAGGGTGGATATTGATCCTCAAGATGGCTCAAGAAGATGATGCACTATACAAAGGGTCACCTAGCTTCAAAGAGATATAACTTGTGATTGAAAGTGAGATCAATTGTAAGAGTGCAAAGACACAAAATAAGAGAGACTCATTGTAAAGGCTGGTTTTTTAGAAAGAGACAGTAGAATAGAAAGGGGATTCAAGGGCTTGTAAAAGGAATTTTCTTGGGAAAATTCCAAGGTTAGTTCTTATCACTTTCTTTTACTTCTTCTTCTTTGGTTCTTCAAGAACTTGAGTTTCTTGGAGAGAGTTGCTGTATTTGTAATGAACCATTAATTTAGTACAAAGACTTCAGAGGAACTCACGGGGACGTAGGCTATTGCCGAACCTCGATAACAATTACTATGTTCTTTCCTTTCTTTGATTTCTATTTATGTTTTCGATTCATCTTTACAAGTCATTTTAGACTTGGGTGTTTGGAAGATCACCACCTGGGTATCTTCAAGGTGATTTCCCAACAGAAGCCTACAATGTACTCCTCAGTGGTGTTCTCATAAAGTAAGTCCTCAAAGGTCATAGTCTTCTTAAACTCCTCAATAATCTTCTCCTTGGACCTCTCCGACTTGACTCTAAGCTTATCTACCTCGGTCTCAGTAGCCTTTACCTAGGAAATTGTAGCCTAAAAGAACCCACAGAGAGCCCAATGGTCCTTCCTCAGATTAGCAACTTACTCGACCCAGGCACTCAGTTGAGTTTAAAGATCATCCCTCTCTATAGCCAGGCGAGCAATCTCCGCTATGGCTTAAGGGTACCTCTCGGCTACCATGGCACAGAACATGCCCACCTGAAAGCAACAAAGAATAATAATTAGACACCAATGGTTAAAAAATAAATAAATAAAGATAACCATAAATGCAAGAAGAGACACATATTCTGAGTCGACTAACTCATGATACCGGCCATAACTTCAGGAGGATAACTTACGATTTATGCCTCCTCCTTGGGAATGATGGAACCTATAATAAGTTGATGGGTTACCCTCAGTTCAGCAAATGCTAAGTCTATGCGCAAGATGGACCAACAACAACAAAAGACGTTAGGAGTTGAGCCTGTACTGCCCTTTCCATGTGACCATTGAAAATGATGACCACATATCCAATAGAAAGATTGACATGTGGCTAATCCCTCGAGCCCATGCTGTTGCCAACAAAATGTCTTTTCTTTTGTTCGGCAAGGGAAGGAAGAAAGGCCTCTATGTTAGAAAGAAGAATAGAGGCAGCTCGTACTTGTTTACCAACAACCAAGCAAAGAAGTCGACACCTATCAATAGCTACGTGTTGAGCGTTTATCCACCAAAATTAAGAGGCAAATAATTGAACTTGTTTTACTTGCAAGTGCACAAGGTCTACAATAGCATAGTGAGCAACTACAAGATCATTTCCACAGGGATTGGTAAATTTCGATTTAGAATTAATTTCACAAAGTAAAAATAGATAGAAATAAATATTGGGTTTAGATAATAATGATAAAGGCGTAGGGACTTGATATCCACCACTAATTATGCTACCCTAACAAAAAAATATGCCAATGCTCTACTTATGCTATGAATACCTAATAGTTGTCAACCTAAGGGCTTGGTCCACTCCCTAGGCTATTGATTTCCCTAAGCAACGAGTTAGGCATGGTGTATACTCTAACTCTTTTCTCTCTTAAGGGATTCAACATGGTGTATACTGAGTTGTTTCTTAAGAGAGCATAAGATCTGTGGAAATCAAAAACCACACGGGACCTAGGGCTTGGTCCACTCCTGGTTTTCCATGTTGATTAACTCAAGAATCCAATGTAGATATCTTTTGTTACTATTGTTGAACCCAGGACTCGGTCATCCAAATTGATTCAACTAACTAATCCATACCACATGTATTCGTTGATCAGACACACACATACGAGGAATTTAAATAAAAACAGGCACTAATCAAGTTAAGAATCGTAGCATAAATACTGCAAAGGCACCAATACTAAATTATTTGTTAAACATAATTAGGGCTTCAATCAATCCCTTACTAGGGTTTAGTTACACATGCTAAGCATTCTGAACATTATAACCATAACTAAACTAAAGAGAAAGATAAAACCCGAAGAATGTTGTGGAGATGAGTCATCAATTCCTCTCCAAGCTTACAACTTCAAGCCAAATCAAAAGGTAAAATCCAAAAGTAATCAAAAAGTATGTTTTCTGTGCTTTATAAGTCTATATATAGGGTTCAAGGGAGCCCCGAAACCTTAATTTCTAATATGAGAACCGAAGACTTCTTTCCAAAACTGGCTCTGCTGCCTCTCTATGCGTGTGCACTTGATCGTGAGCTTCTACACTCGAGCGCATGGGTGCGCTCGATCACTTTAAGTGTGTGCATGAATGCTTGTGCACTCGATCACAAGAGCGACGCACTCGAGCGCACCTTACTGGTTTGCAGATCTTCACTTTTTTTTCCTTAGAGCTCCAAAATGTCTTCTTTTCTTCAAAGACCTATGAAAATCACAGAAAACACGAAAATGAAGTAGAATCTACTAAAATTGATAAAAAAAGCCTAACAAGTGTAAATTAAGGGGTTTAAATATGACTATTTAAGCACTTATCACACCCCTAAACTTACTTATTGCTAGTCCCTTAGCAATACAAAACGAAAGACTATATGAAAACAAAATCAAATATAAATTCGTTCTTCATGATATCTGAAAATTTTGGGTTGCACATAAAACCATGATGATTGTTCATAAGTAAGCTTATAATAAAAACACATTTTTGTAGTGAATAAGGATTTTAAAAGTTCATGTTACTTACTCAAGGTTGGTTTAAGGCATCGCAAGTTTGATTTAGTGTGTGGTGAACTAGCACATAGAAGATGGAGCTTCCAAATAATTTTAATGTATAGTGTTTCGATGTCCAAACCTTCATCGAATTCCTTATCCGACAGAACAAAAATGGCATAATTTTTACTTTTTTTTCTTTCACCATGATATTTTTGCCATGTTGAGTTCCATTAAGCTTTCTAATTGACCCTTGTAGCGAGTGTTTAGCCAATGACTCCCAAACCAGATGGTTTTAGGCCATTAGGTGTAAAGACACCCTTGAGGACTTACTAACTCGAGTAAAAAAGGCTACGGAACTAACAGGTCTTAATGCTGCTAAGTGAAAATCTCACCTTTTGATGTGAATACTCACTGCTTACTAAGGCAAGAGGTCCAGTTACTCAGTGAAAATTTTTATGATCATCAAATGTTTAATTCCCACATTTTGACGTGAACACTCATAGCTTACTGAGGCAAGAGGTCCAGTTACTCAGTGGAAAGTTTTTAATGATCATTAGAAGCATTTTATTTTCTTTTTGCATGATGGACATTTTTTTTATATTTTTCTATGCCAAAGTGTTCTTCTAACAAGTTATCCGATTACAGTTAGGTCATGGAAACATATACATAAAAGTTAAATGTCAAACCCCACATAATTGCGTGCTAATGTGCTCATGTTAGATCTAAATCAAACTTGTGAATTCTTAAGTGCCTTGAGGTTGGTAATTAAACTTTTAAAAATTTTATTACTAGGCTATATGTTCTAGATTTTAAGCTCACTAATGAAATTTTATCATGTTTGTTTTAAATCAACCAAAATTTTCAATACAAAGTGATCACGCATTTATCTTTAAAACAAAAAAATTGGGACATAGTGTGTGCATGTGTGTGCAAGTGTCTCTCTCTACCCCCAAACTTAATATACACATTGTCCCCAATGTGTGAATGACATTGAAAGATCTGACCTAGGAGTTGAAGAACTAAACTGCTGTCATGGCTCGTAGTACGCCCCCAAACTTGAACTTGACGCACGCACTATATTCCTGAAAAAGAAAAACAAACATTGTGCCAGAAAACAAGAAATACATAAAATAAACAGAGAAATAAACATAAATAAGAAAAGAAAAATACTATAATGAAAATGATATGCTGTGGGATGCCTTCTATGAGCACTAAGTTTTACATCTTCAGCCAGACGGGGTATCCTTTCACTGCTGGTTGTCAGGTGGTGTAGACTACTTGTTTAGGCATTATGGTGTAGCTTTTGGTGTAAATGCACTCGATCGCAAGAGCCTTGCGCTTGATCGCAATGGTTCAGACAATGAGGTTATGTGTGACAGGTGCGGGAAACTAAAGTGGTTCAAGTGCCATTGGATCCGTAGCATATTGAACAGTTTGAAGTGCCAAGTCCTCGTCTCTAGGAGGCATGTTGAGATCAAGGTATGGTTTGACTCGGTGTCCATTGACTGTAAATGTTTGATTACCATTGGAATCATTAGTTTTCAAAGCACCGTGAGGAAAGACCTTGGTGACCACATACGGACCAGACTATCGGGACTTTAGTTTGCCTGGGAATAGTCTTAATCTTGAGTTGTAGAGTAGCACCCTTTGGCCCACATGAAACTCTTTCCTCACTAGTTTTTTTTTTATCATGATAGGCTTTTGTCCTTTCTTTGTAAAGCTTGGCATTCTCATACGCATCATACCTTAATTCTTCTAACTCATTTAAGTGCAGCTTCCTCTTCTCACCCACTTGTTTCATATCAAAATTGAATTGTTTAATGGCCCAATATGCTCAATGTTCTAGCTCTACTGGCAGATGACATGCTTTCCCAAAGACTAAGCGGTATGGGGATATTCCAATTGGGGTAATGTAAGTTGTCCTATATGCCCATAGAGCATAATTTAGTCACAAAGACCAATCCTTCCGAGTAAGATTCACAGTCCTCTCTAGGATGCTTTTGATTTCACAGTTACTTATCTCCACTTGATCATTAGTCTGAGGGTGATATAGAGGGCCAACCTTATAGATGATCCCATATTTTTTTATGAGTGCGGCAAAAGAATGATGATGAAAGTGGCTGCCACCATCACTGATGATAAAACTGGTAAAAATGTTATCCTATAGGAACTTCACAACCACTTTATGATCATTAGTCTTTGAGGGGACAACCTCTTCCCATTTGGACACATAATCCATACCCACAAGAATATATAAATAACCAAAGGAATTGGGGAATGGACCCATGAAATCAATGCTCCATACATCAAAAAGTTCTACTATATGAATATTTTGTAGGGTCATCTAATTTCGGGATGAGATGTTACCTGTCCGCTGCCATCTATCACATGAGTTGCAGAATGAGAAGGCGTCTTTAAACAGATTAAGCCAATAAAAACCGGATTGTAGTACCTTAAGTGCCATTTTCTTGGCCCCAAAATGTCCTTTACAAGCAAACTGATGGCAATGTTGTAATAAGCTCAAATGTTCCTCTTCCGAGACACACCTTCTGATGATTTGATATGGGCAGAATTTAAAAAGGTAGGGGTCATCCTAATGGTAGTGTCGAGACATAGATATCAACTACTTCTTTCTTTGATTGGTCATACCTGGAGGAAAAACTTTAGCAGCTAGATAATTGACAATATCAGCATACCATGGAAGTGTTACCTCTAGTGCGAACAATTGTTCATCAGGGAAGTTCTCATTCAAAGGTAACTCATTGTTGTCATTCTTATAGGGTAGCCTTGATAAATGATCTGCAACCACATTCTCACTACCTTTCTTATCTTTGATCTCCAAATCAAAATCTTGCAATAGGAGTACCCATCTGATTAACCTAGGCTTTGCGTCTTTATTAGAAAACATATATCTTAAAGTAGCATGATCAATAAATACAATAACCTTAGAGCTAATCAGATATGATCAAAACTTCTCTAAAGCAAAAATAATAGCTAACAATTCTTTTTCAGTGGTAGAATAGTTAAGCTGAGCATCATTTAAGGTTCTAGAAGCATAGTAAATAGCATGAGGTACCTTATTGAATCTCTGACCTAAGACAGCTCCCAAGGCAAAGTCACTGGCATCGCACATCAGCTCGAATGGAAGATTCTAATTTGGTGCCATCATTATTGGTGCGGAGGTGAGCATATCTTTCAATTTGTTGAAAGCCTTCATGCAGTCATTAGTCCACTCATACTTAGTATCTTTAGCTAACAATGCACATAGAGGTCTAGAGATTTTGGAGAAATCCTTGATGAATCGTCTATAGAATCCAGCATATCCAAGGACACTTCTAACTCCCTTGACTGTTAAAGGAGGGGGAAACTTTGAAATGATGTCTATTTTGGCTTTGTCTACCTCAATACCCTTGTTGGATATGGAATGACCCAACACAATGCCTTGTTGAACCATAAAGTGACATTTCTCCCAATTCAGCACTAAGTTACTATCTTCACACCTCTTTAGGACACTCTCTAGATGATTTAGGCATTCATAAAAATTGGAACCAAAAACACTGAAATCATATATGAATATCTTAATGAATTTCTCCACCATGTCAGAAAATATACTCATCATACATCTTTGAAAGGTGGCTGGTGTGTTGCATAAACCGAACGCCATCCTTCGATATGCAAATGTACCGAAAGGACATGTGAATGTAGTCTTTTCTTGATCCTCTGGTGCTATGGAAATCTGGTTGTACCCACTATACCCATCCAAGAAATAATAATAACTGTGGCCAGCTAATCTCTCTAACATCTGATCAATGAATGGCAAGGGGAAGTGATTTTTTTGGTCACCTTGTTTAATCTTCGGTAATCAGTATATACCCTCCAACCAGTTTTTTTCTTGTAGGTATGAGCTCTTCATCCTCATTCTTCACCACTGTGATCCCACTCCTTTGAGGAATAACTTGGACCGGACTTACTCATTTGCTGTCTGAGATGGGGTAGATAATGCCAACATCTAATAGTTTTAATACCTTGGCCTTTACTACTTCTTTCATGTGTGGGTTAAGTCTTCTTTGCGCATCTCGAGTAGGCTTTGCTTCATCCTCAAGGTAGATATGATGCATGCACTTGGCTGGACTTATCCCCTTGATATCAGTAATAGTTCATCCAATGGCAGATCTATGCTTCTTAAGAACTCTTAATAGTTTCTCTTCTTCTCCATCACTCAAATTAGTAGCCACAATCATAGGTAATGTCTTCTTCTCTCCCAAATAGGCATAAGTTAGATCTTCTGGCAACTGCTTCAATTCCAAGGTTGGTGCCTGGACAATAGAAGGAAGAAGAGTAGTATTAGTAGGTATGAGAGTTTCAAATGGAGAAGCATACTTACTTGAATAATTTGGAGAAGCCTCAAGGAGGTGCACAGCTGTAATGATGTCATCAGTAACAACTTCAGGTTCTTGCTCAATATCCACCTTTGTAAAACCACGGGTAAAGGTAGTTTCCAATGGATCAATGTGATGGACCTGAAAAGCTTGCTCAACAAAACTTTGCATCATACATACATTAAAGCATTCCATATCATCTTAAGGTAGTTTTAATGCATCAAATATTTTAAACTCTATTTTCTCACAATTTACCTTCATACTTACTATACCCTTCAGCAGGTAAAATAAAGTCACCTACCTTTACCAAGATATCCTCAAGAATACCTCTAGGTCTTTTGATGCTTCTGTCTACCAGTTGCAATGTGATGGAAGTCGGTTGAAGCTCCCCCAAACTTAGTGTCTCAAACACAGTGTATGGCAGCAAATTTACGCCCGCTCCCAAATCTAGTAATGCCCGCTTAAACAACTGGTCGCCTATCCTGCAGGAAATAGTGAAACTACTCGGATCTTTCAGTTTTGGTGGTAGTTTTCTTAATAGTACAACACTTACCTCTTGAGTTAAGGCTACCGTCTCATGTTCCTGAAATTTCCTCTTATGAGTGCAAGAATCTTTAAAAAATTTAGCATATGCAGGTATTTGTTGTATTGCATCTAATAAAGGAATGTTTATTTCAACTTTCTGCAAGGTTTCAAAGATATCAAGTAGTTTATTTTCTTTCTTTTGTTTAACTAACCTTTGTGGGAAGGATGGTGCATTCATCTTCTCTGTCTCACTTATCTTTGATGCTGATGGTTTCTCTATAGATGCTGTTGCAGATTCATCGGTCCTTATCACCTTACCATTCCTTAGAGTTATGACAGCTTTCAGTTGCTGGTGTCCCCCTGGGTTTGGTAGTGTTTGAGCTGGAAGCCCACTTTGCTTTCTGCCACTCAATTCTTTAGCCAATTGCCTCATTTGTACCTCTAGCCTTTGAATGGCTTGTCCGTGTTTTGCAATGGCTTGTCTCATCTCAGTCCAAAATTGCCTTTCATCTGCTATGAACCGATCTTGTGAACTCATCAATTGTTGTTGTTGGGATACTAATTGCTATTGCTGAGTTTCTAGTTGCATTACAAGACTCTCTAGGTAATTTTTCTTTGGTTTTGGAACAAAGTATGCTACTGGTTGGGAGTTTCTTTGCTGCCCTTGGCTGTTCTGATTGTTGCTCCAAGAAAAAATTGGGTGATTCTGCCATCTAGGGTTGTAAGTGTTTGCATACGGATTGTTCTTTGGCGGATAGTTGTTTGGTCCCACAAAATTTGCTTGCTCAGGGTCTACAGATGAATACAAGGGACATGTCTCAGTATTATGATCAAATTGGGAACATATCGCACATACCTGGAGTGGTATAGCTGGTGGATTAGGTGATGCATTCTAAGCGGCCATGGCTTTAACTAGCAGATCTAGTTTCCTCTCCACAGCAGTTATTTGGGTGGAAGATCCTCCATTTAGGTTTACCTCATACATACCTTTGCTCTTGGTTACATGTCTACCTTGAGAGGAGAACTGCTAGGTGTGTTCACTTAAGGTTTCAAATAGCTCCATGGCTTCTTTGCTACTTTTCTCCATCAACACTCCTCCACAACCTGAATCCACAATACTTTTATTAGTATCACTTAAACCCTCATAGAAAGCTTGTACCAATTCCTCCTGAGGTAGATTGTGATGTGGGCATTTGAGTAGTAGCTCGTTGAAATGTCTCCATGCCTCAAAGAATATGTCTCCATCCTTTTGTTGGAAAGACTGCATCTCCTTCCTTATTTGCCTCGTCTTTTGGGCTGGGAAAAACTTCCTTAGGAATTTGTTGGCCAGCTCCTCCCAAGTGTGGATAGAAACTGCAGGAAATGAATTGTACAATAGTTAAGTATTATTTTTTTAAGGAAAAAGGGAAAAAGAATTAACCTGATTCCTTCTTGATCTAAGCCTCGGATGTGCTGGAACTTGCAGAGATCGAAGAGCTCTCGAAGGTGTAGGTGTGGATCCTCATTAGGTGTACCCCTAAAGTGAGTAAATGCACTGAGTATCTGCGGAGAATGTAGTAGTTGCCTTCCGCCTCGGGTTGATAAGCAATGCAAGATGGCTGGTTGAGGTTCCGTGGGATTAAGGATTGCTTCATCGATCTTCGCTCATGTGGTTTTTGATTTTCAATCTGTTCCGCCATTGGTGCTTCTTCCTCGATTTCTTCTTCTACCTCTTCAGAGTTGTCTCTAAGCCTTTTTCGAATGGTCCACTCAAGCTCGGTATCGAGGGGAAAGAACATTGGATGTCTGGATCGAAGCCCGTGCATGAATCGATAACAATTGCTTTAGTGCAGCAGTTCAACACTGCTGCCCAGGTAACTCTCTGCCTCAAGTGCGCTCGATCGCAAGTGGTACAGAGGGTTCTACTGGGGTGCCTGAAACAGAGAACGAAAAAGAAATAGATTAGATTTTTGATGAAACAAAACTGAAGGTGAAAAATAGAAACTTAAAATTTGAGATTATTGATAAAAATAAAACAGAATAAATAAATAAAATTTACGAAATTAAACGAAAATAATTCTAGAAAGAAATTTAGTGTAATCCCCGGCAACGGCGCCAAAAGCTTGTTGAGCGTTTATCCATCTAAATTAAGAGGCAAATAATTGAACTTGTTTTACTTGCAAGTGCACAAGGTCTACAGTAGCATAGTGTGCAAGTGCGAGATAATTTCCACAGGAATTGGTGAATTTCGATTTAGAATTAATTTCACAATGTAAAAATAGATAGAAATAAATATTGGGTTTAGATAATAATGATAAAGGCGTAGGGACTTGATATCCACCACTAATCATGCTACCCCAACAAAACAATATGCCAATGCTCTACTCATGCTATGAATACCTAATGATTGTCAACCTTAGGGCTTGGTCCACTCCTTAGACTATTAATTTCCGTAAGCAACGAGTTAGGCATGGTGTATACTTAAACTCTCTTCTCTCTTAAGGGATTCAACATAGTGTATACTGAGTTGTTCCTTAAGAGAGCATAGGATCTGTGGAAATCAAAAACCACATGGGATCTAGGGCTTGGTCCACTCTCGGTTTTCCATGTTGATTAACCCAAGAATCCAGTGTGGATATCTTTTGTTACTATTGTTGAACCCAAGACTCGGTCATTCAAATTGATTCAACTAACTAATCCATACAACATGCATACGTTGATCAGACACACACATATGAGGAATTTAAATAAAGCAGGCATTAATCAAGTTAAGAATCATAGCATAAATATTGCAAAGGCACCAATACTGAATTATTGGTTAAACATAATTAGGGCTTCAATTAAACCCTTACTAGGGTTTAGTTACACATACTAAGTATTCTGAACATTATAACCATAACTAAACTAAAGAGAAAGATAAAACTCGAAGAATGCTGTGGAGACAAGTCGTCAATTGCTCTCTAAGCTTACAACTTCAAGCCAAATCAAAAGGTAAAATCCAAAAGTCTATATATAGGGTTCAAAGGAGCCCCGAAACCCTAATTTCCAATTTGAGAACCGAAGACTTCTTTCCAAAACTGGCTCTGCTGCCTCTCTATGTGTGTGCGCTCTATCGCGAGCTTCTGCACTCGAGTGCATGGGTGCGCTTGATCACTCTAAGTGTGCACACCAGTACCTGTGCACTTGATCACAAGAGAGGTGCGCTCTGGTTTGCAGATCTTCACTTTTTTTTCCTTAGAGCTCCAAAATGTCTTCTTTTCTTCAAAGACCTATGAAAAACACAGAAAACACGAAAATGAAGTAGAAACTACTAAAATAAATAAACAAAGAGCCTAACAAGTGTAAATTAAGGGGCTTAAATATGACTATTTAAGCACTTATCACTATGAAAAGAAGAAGACTGATTAACACATTGATAAGTACAAAGATAGAAACACACATTGCAAATAGAAGAAAGAAAAACAACCTAAAGAATTTCTAAGTTTAAAGTAAACTACCGAGAGTAGCCCAACTCAACCCATAACGAACAAGGGTCTCTTCCCCCATCAACTTAGAAGCGAAGATAGGTTTGGCACGCATCCTAATAAGAAGATCCTCTTTCGTCTTGCTCAGTGGAGGAGTATCACTCTAAGAATCGAATATACCATATTCCACTCTTGCCTGACATTAAAGGGATCTTTATGACAAACAAAGAAGAACCTCTTCTTCTAATCATGGATAGACGACGGGTTCTCAAACACTATTTTCTTCCTGGTCCACATAAATAAATGTACCAACCACTATTCTAGAGCTTCTTGACGATATAAATATTGCAAAAAAGATTCATAGTGAACGGTACATTTCGACCCTATTTCCTAAAGTTAACAAAAAAGCCTATAACCATCCTCATAAAATTTGGAGGAAGCTGGTTGGGAGCAATACTAAAATAATTAAAGACCTCAGCTACCTCCGGATCCATAGGAATACGAAAACCCCATCTAAAAAGGTCATTATAGATACACATCTCATAAGGAGACTCACCACGGATTAGGTGACACACCCTTTCCTTAAGAGTAAGGAGGTGTATCCCATTCTCCTCAAGAATATAGTACTTTCAGTAGAAAATTGAAAACAACTTCTCGAAAATCAAACAACTAAATGACTCGACTGCATAGTGAGAATGGTCATGGTCCTATGACATCTCAATGCACACTTTCTCTAAAGGAAGGACTTCCACCTCCAACCCAAGATCTACTTGATCCTTTTCAAACCCATGGCTCAAACTAGATGAGGTTCTCTCAAAAGATGAGACCTTAGAGCTAAAAAATTGACTGGTACCCCCACCCTTGGGTAAAGTGGACATTGCTAAATAAAAATAAAAAAGGCAAAAATTCTTACTAAAAGGAAAAGCAAAAAATAATGAAGGAGAATTAAGCCGACTGGGGAAGCGGACAAAGTCGGATAAGAAAGACGACAAGCAACTAGAGGAAGACCAGACTGACTCATGCCCTAAGCTCTTAAATTTGGAAGTTGTGAAAAAAATGAGAAGTGTGAGGAGAATGCACTCTCTCTCTTTCATATAGAGTTTGGGTCGCCTTGAAAATTGAAAAAGTAGACCTTGATCAGTGCAATAATCATAATCAATCACCTCAACAGTCACATCAAGAAGCACAAAAACCTTCTCAAAAGATGCAACCAAACAGAAGCAACTAATTCGATACTCAGCCTTGAAATAGGTCGAGTACCGAGTCAAGTCTAGAAAACCAAGTTGGCCCTAACCAAGAAAAACAAGTTCACTCTAACTAAGACAACTAAGTCAGTCCCAAAACTAGTACGAGTGTCGAGTTGGGTGTCCCAGAATCTACAAGGGACCAAATCAACTTGACTTAAGACTAGACCGAGTACCAAGTTGGGTGCCCCAAAATCTAGAAGAGACTAACCAACTTTGCCTGAGACATGTCCGGGCACCGACCAGTCGCCTAAAAAAAATAGAATCAACTAGGGACCAGGCTAGTAGACTAGAAAGAAGGCCAGTCAACTAGGACCGACCAACCAACTCGGCCCAAGACAGGTTTGAGTACTAAGTTGGGTGTCTCAAAATCCACAAGGTACCAAACCATCTCAGCCTAAGACAGGTTTGAGTATTGATCAATCGACTAGGAAGTAGACCAATCGACTAACCAATAGACTAGGAACCAATCCAGCCTTAAGACTTATCCGAGTATCGAGTTACATGTCCTAAAATTCATAAAGGACCAACCAATTTGGCCTAAGAGAAGTTCGAGTATCGAATCAACAGGGAACCAACCAACTTGGCCTTAGACAAGCCCGAGTACTGACCAGTCAACTAAAGAGAAGGACAATCGACTGACCAACATTTAAAAAGAAAAATTTTGGTTAATATTTCAAAACCAAAGTAGGACTCACCCCGAGAAAACTAGGAACTTCTTGATATAACAATTAGAGAAAAGAGGCAAGATAGAAAAAGCAAAGCTTAGCTCCAACAGCTATAACAAAACAAGATCAAGTTTAGAAGCTTCACCAGTAAGTAGTCTGGAAGGTTCACCAATATACAGTCTAGAAATTCCTAGAAGGTCTCTAAGACTAAGGCAATTATATGGGTAACTTAAAGACCTTAGAAAGAGCTAGAAGACAAAAAACAAGTCAAGAGAATCCAAAAGAGCAAGTTAGTTAGTAATCAGTTAGCTCCTAACATAAAGTAGTTACAAACAGTTAGCTTAGCTGTCAGCTTATGCTACCTATTCTTATAATGTGAGTTGCACAAATAAGCTGAACACTCATATATATCATTCAAGTAAAAAGAAATCCAATATCTTCTTCTCTAAAAGCTTTTTTTTTTCTTCTCTCCCTTTTAAGAATCCAAGTTTAGGATCTTGAACCTATTAAGATCTTAATACACCTTGTATCAATTGGTGCTTCCATTGAGCTCGTTTCTCAACACCTTCTCCCATTCCATTTTTCTCACCAATAATATCTTTTAGGAACTTTTCATAATTCCTTTTCAAGATTACACAATAGCTGAAGGCACTCACTTTGAAAAGATTGAAGAGCAAATCAAATCAATGCAAAGCCTCAAATTATACTCTCCTTAGAAACCAGTTCCATCAAGAAGACTATAGAGAGTACGTAAGAAAACTTGTAGATATGGAATCCCTTATAGTTTAGTTACAGACTTCTTTCATAGCTTTTGAGATGAGGTTTTAAGGCAGACCTCGAGAATGGCAACAACCACCAGAAAAAAAAAATCGATCTGCAAGGGGGGGACATACTCGCAACAACCTCAAGGACCCAAGATCATGAAGCTAGATATACCAAGGTTTGATGGCACAGATTCAGTGGGTTGGGAATTCAAAACAGAACACTTTTTCAATTACCATGGTAATCCTGATGATCAAAGGTTTCTCATTTCATCCTTTCATATGGATGGCCTTGCTAATGCATGGTATCAATAGGCAAATTCTAATGGATACATCCATAACTGGCATAATTTTATTGCTAACATCAAAGAAAGGTTTGGACCTTCAACATAAGAAGATTACAAAGGAGCACTTGCCAAGATTTAGCAAACAAGCACTATTATAGACTATCAAGAAAGATTTGAGTTATTGTCTAATAAGGTAACTAGCCTTTTTGAATCATTCTTGATTAGTTTCTTCATTTCTGGTCTAAAACCTAAGTTAAGAAGGGATTTATTAGTAGCTCAACCTCATTTTGTTCTTCAAGCCATATCATTGGCTAAATTACATGAAGAAATGTATTTGGAGATCAAGAAGACATGGTGACCTCAATGGCAAAAACCTACCATAACCATTGGATTGTTTTCTACACCAAATACTACATCCGTTAAACAACCACTTGCTCCACCATCCCATCAATTACCTATCAAGAAACTTTCAGATATTGAACTAAAGATAAGGAATTAAAAGGGGTTATGCTATAATTGTGATGAAAGATTTGTTTCAGAACATAATTACAAAGGAAAGTTTTTCCTAATGTTGGCACAAGAAACCAAGGAAGGTATGGTGGAACTAGATATGGAGGAGGAAATCCTCTAGTATGAGGAAAAATCTTTTATGTCTAAGATTAGCCTTCAAGCATTGGTTGGTCAAGGGAATCTTGGAACCATAATGATAATTAGAAAATAGAAAATCATATAGTAAATGTTTTGATTGATAGTGGGAGCACTCATAACTTGCCAAATTTTCAAGAGCAAGAAAACTAGGATGGACTATCTTGCCTTGTAAACCATTTCAAGTTAGAATTAACAATGGAGAAAAATTACAATGCACCAAGAAATATGATTGTGTCTCATTCTCTTTACAGTAACATACTTTCTTCTTGAATCTGTTTGACCTACCAATTGAGGGCTCTGATGTAGTGTTGGGAATACAATGGTTGGAATTGTTGGGTTAAGTGTTAATTGATTACAAGAAGCTAACTATGGATTTCAAATGGTAAGGTGCCAACATTTATTTGCAAGGAGAATACCATGGAGATACTTAACCTATAAGTCTCAAAAGCTTACAAAAGTTAGCTGCTTAAGAGAACATTGCATCCTGTTTTCATCTCCAAAGTGTTCCTAACAATCAAAGCACAAGATATTCCACAGGATATTACAACATTACTAGCTCAATACAAGGAAGTTTTTGAAGCCAAAACTCAACTACCACTAGCAAGACTTTATGATCATCATATTCATCTGCTTCTAGGTACTACCTTTGTCAATGTTAGACCTTATAGATACCCTTACTTTCAAAAACAAGAAATTGAAAACTGGTGAAAGAAATTCTAAAAAGTGGGCTCATTAGAACCAACCACAGTCCATTCCCATCCCTTTCTACTTTTAGTGAAAAAAATAATAATTAATCATGGAGATTTTGCATAAACTATAGAGCACTGAATTCTGTAACTGTAAAAGATAGATTCTCAATCCCTACTATTATGGAACTATTAGATGAGTTACAAGGTGCCAAACTCTTTTCAAAATTAGACCTTACATCAGGCTATATCATCAGATTAGAATACATGTGGATGACATACCAAAAATTACCTACAGAACACATGAAGGCCACTATGAATATTTGGTAATGCCTTTTGGTTTAACCACTGCCCCCTCTACCTTTTAAGCTGCAATGAACTCTATTTTTAAGAAATATCTCAAGAGTTTATGATAGTTTTTTTTTTATGGCATCCTGATATACAACAATGATAACTGTAATTTTTACATGATTTTTATTACTCGTTTACTTATTAAAATTGTTAGTTTTTTTTTATTTATTTTGATTCGATTTTGATTTATTTTATTTTATTTGCTTGTGTTTGAAGGAATGAGAAGGTTTATTGAAAAAGAAGACTGATGGGCCTAGAAGATTAAAAACACCTAACAGCTATACAAATCAGGATGTAGACCCATTGTGTTTAGGACTAGGACCAGCTCAGGAGCCAAATTAGAGAATGCATACAAGCCTAAGATGTTGTGCTCAAAACCTTCACATTGATCCAACATCTAGCCAGCACCATGCCAGATTGCATTCGTGTTCAACATCAATTGCTTGTGCCGCACTTTTTCCTATTTTGTATTATATTTCCTTTTAGTTACTTTCGTATTTCATGTTTTCATAGTAGTAGAAGTATTTTCTATTTCAATGTTTTTCCTTTTCTTTTTGAGGAGTTTACCTATATATATGGCTAGCTTCCCTTGCCTTGTAAGCACTTCGGATTTTTCCTAGATAAGAGAATAAAGAGAGATCGGCTGCCAGGTCTCAATGAAGAGAGATCTTCAACAATCTTGAATGTTTCATCAACTTATTTCAAGCAAAAGAGTTTTATTCTCCTCCTTTTAGTTTTCTTTGGATGCATTCCAATAAGAACATGATTGATTTTAGATTTGTTGTAAACTAATTTTATTTTTCTAGGGCTTTGATGTAGTCTAGTTTGAACATAAAATTTTAATTTCAAGTTATTTTATTTCAAAGCTTTTTTTTTTTTTATGTTGAGTGTTTATCCTTGATCTTATTGCTCACAATTTTCTGGACAACTATTATTTGATTTATTGAATCATAATGAAATCGAGAGGTGATTTGTGATTAGAAGTTTTTAGGATTAAACACCATTAGTTGAGCGAAAGATAAGGATACTTTACCACAATTAGTGTGATTTTAGATTAAGAAAAATTCAAAGTGCTTAATGAATCTTCAAATAATTTAATTTACATAGAGATATGATGAATTATTAGGTGGAGGTATTTCTAATGTTATTCGAGAGAAAATATTGAATAATTAAGGGATTTATTTTTCATTAACTTAAAAAATTGGAATTTTATAACAAAGAATAATAAAGTGTGTGGGATTAGCTAGGTGAAATCAAAAGCTCCAGATTATTTTTATTATCTCTACAACCTTAAGTTTTATTTTGTTTTCTTTTAATTTATCTTTGTCAAGCACTTTAGTTTAATTTAGGTGGTAAAGTCAATAAAATTTCGGTTTTATTTCCAAATAGTAAATAAATTGGTAAATTTCAATACTCAATAGCATAATTAGTCTTTGTGGGTTTGACACTTTTTCTTTAAAACTTTACTACTTGTTGTGATTTTGTTCACTTGCAAATATTTTCACACCAAACAACACACTTTCTGATCACTTGTTTCACCTACATATGGTCTTGCAATGCTTGAAATCTAATCAGTTGTTTGCCAAGCTAAAGAAATGTAGCTTTGCTAAAATAACTATTGATTACCTAGGAGTACATTATCACTGAGAAGGGAGTACAAAATGATCCTAACAAAATAAGTGCCATTCAAATATGGCCAGTGCCCATAACATTCAAGCAGTTGAGAGTTTTTTGGGACTCACTGGGTACTATAGAAAATTTGTTAAAGAGTATGCTCAGATTGCTTCCCCTTAACCAATTTACTTAAGAAGGACACTTTTCAATAGAATGTGGAGCCTCAGCAGTCCTTTGATACTTTGAAGGCAGTCTTAATGCAGTAAGGGGACCCACTAGGTTTCTATAATAAGAAAATAAGTCCCAATATGGCAGCAACATCTGCTTATGTCAAGGAGTTATATGCTATTATATTGGTTGTCAAGAAATTGTGACAATACATGTTAAGAAGAAAATTCATTATCTACACTGATCACAAAACACATAAGAATCTAATGAGCCAGATCATCTAAACTCCAGGTAAACAACATTACTTGAGTAAACTCTTGGGTTACTCTTATGCTATTGTGTATAAGACTAGCATTGAAAACAAAGTTGTTGAAGCTCTATCCAGAATAGAAGGAGACAATGTAGAATGAGAATTACTACTCCACTCCTCTTGCCTTTCCTTTGACATTATTGAAGACATACAAAGAGCAAATCTTACTAATCCTGAGTTACTTACACTCCATGATAAACTCCATAAGGGCTTACTCTTATAGCACTATACAGTAAAGGATAATCTACTGTTCTATAAAGGCAGGTTTGTTTTAAGCTCTCAGTCTTCCCTTAAAAATGCTTTTATGACTGAATCTCACAGTTCTTTACTTAGAGGACATGAAGGAGTTTATAAGACTTTCTTAAGGATCTCAACTAGCTTCTTTAGCCTGGCATGAGGGCTGATATAAAAAAGTTTGTCCAGATCTGCCTCCTTTGCAAACTAAGTATTCAACTATTGCTCTTGTAAGCCTGCTATAACCATTCCCTATTTCTTTGCAAGTCTAGGAGGATATTTCCCTTGATTTCATCACTAGTCTTCCGACTTCCTATGACCTATCAGTAATCTTGGTAGTAGAAGATAGATTAAGTAAATATAGTCATTTTGGAGCACTGTCTTCCACTTTCATAACCTATAGTTTGGCCAAGTTATTTGTAGAAATTTTCATCAAGTATCATGGTTTCCCTAAGACTATGATATCAAATAAGGACAAGGTATTCTTAAATCAGTTCTGGAAACACCTTTTTCAGTTTTGTGGCACCATTTTACAACCCTTATTTTTCTACCATCCACAAACATATAGTTAAACAAAAATACTGAATAAATACTTAAAATAGTACTTAAGAGTTTTCACTCAAGACAAACCTACACTATAGGTCATCTTGCTACCTTGTGTAGAATTGTACTACAATATTTCTCAGCATTCCACCATCCAAATGACTTTATACCAAGCCTTGTATAGTAAACCACCTCTTGTCTTACAAAGGTATATTTCAAGTTCCTCTTTGGTATAAGCTATAGACTATGAATTAAAATCCAGAGATGAGTTACTGTAGTAGCTTATAAGAAATATTTTTAAGGCGCAAGGAAGAATTAAATCACTAGCAGATGCAAAAAGGACTGACAAGTCTTTTATAGTAGACAGCTGAGTCTTACTGAAACTATAGCCTTATGGTCAACAATCAGTAGCTCTAAGGGTGAATCGAAAGCTTAGGAAGATATTCTTTGGTCCTTAAATCCTGGAAAAGATTGGGACTGTTGCTTACAAAGTAGACTTACTAAGTACCGCTAAAATTCACCTTGTTTTTCATATTTGCTTATTAAAGAAATATGATGGACATTTACCCCAACAAACATTGCCTCTCCTTGTCTGCATCAATAGGCAACCAGTTCTAGCTCCACTGGCAATTTTGAACACCTGGCAAGCATTGCTAAATGGAAAAATAATTCAAGAAGTAGTTGTGCAATGGAAAGACCTTGATCCTGAAGAAACTTCTTGGGAATACCTTATTGCTTTCAAGGCTGCATTTACCTAGTTTGACCTTGAGGACAAGGTTAGTTTGGGAGGGCCATGCAATGATACAATAACCAGAGAAAAGAAGAAAGGAAGGGAAGCCAGCAAGCTTTGCTCCAACAGATCTAACAAAACAAGAACAGGTTTGGAAGCTACACCAGTAAGCTGCTTAGAAGCTGCACTAGTAAGCAGTCTAGTAATTCCTAGAAGGTCTCTAAGACTAAGGCAGTTGTCTAGGTTACTTAAAGACCTTAGAAAGAGCTAGAAGACAAAGGCAAGTCCAGAGAATCTAGAAGAGTAAGTTAGTAATTAGTTAGCTCCTAACAGGAAGTAGTTACAAATAGTTAGCTTAGCTGTGAGCTTAAGCTACCCATTCTTGTAATCTGAGTTGTATAAATAAGCTGCACACTTATGTTCATCATTTAAGTAATAAGAAATCCAATATCTTATTCTCTAAAAGCTTTGTTTTCTCTTCTCCCTCTTCAGAATCTCGTTTTAGGATCTTAAACGTATCAAGATCTTGATCAATTTTATTCTTTAAAAGGAGTAGGGGGCATATGATATGGGATAAATATACCCTCCAACTAGAAGGTGACATTTGTTAATCGCAAGTGTAAAATGGTAATATCTACCTCACTTGGGCCCTATAAATAAGGGCGACCCCAAACAATATTCATTATTCACACTTTCTCACTTTTTGCGTTCCCGACTACCTACTTTGACTTAAGCTTCGGAAGGTCTTTCTTAGAGCAAACCACTCCGGATCGACTTCTTTTTTAGGTACCTTAGATTTAGCCCATACCAAACCAATCTAAGTCAATATATGACCACCTTTGATCAACTCAGACCAGATTCCAGTAACCAACCCGGTAAGACCTAAGTACATCAGACCTATTTTCGGCATCAACAGTAAGAAACATCATAAAGTAAAAATGATAAAATAGAATAAAAAGTGTGGAAAATTTTGGTTGATGTGGGATTTGGACTATATTCAATTGAGTTTATCTTGGATTTATATGATTGATTTCTACATGTGCATATTGAGCTCATGAAAATATGGATTGCATTCTCACTTGATTTGTTAGGCCTCAAAGCCCACATTGTGTTGTGCTAGGTCCCTAGTTAGTTACCATGAATTTGTTTTAGTTTCATAGTATTTAGGACTTTATGTTTTTTCTATTTGGTAAATTGTAAATGGGCTATAAGTTCCAAGAGTGGTGAGCAATGAGAGTAAATTTTTGATAAGTAACCCTCGTTACTTTGATGCGGATTCGGGAGGTTTGGCGCCTCACAAGATATCTTTAACCTACTCTTATACTTAGTATATTATATAAATAATAATATTATTACATTTAGTACAAATAAATGAGTTGATTGAACCTTGCTTGGATAACATGAATTGGTGCTGGATTGTTAACATGCCATGAACATCATTAATTCCACGCTAGAGTAAATCATGTATCATCATTTGCTGCTTAGAAAAAAAAAGAGTTTTCATGCATAATAAAATGTTCATGCATTGTTGCACTGTTACCCACCTTAGAGTTCACTTTCAATTACTTAGAATGTATGTTTAGAATTTAATAAAAGGAAAATAAAAAAGAAATCATTCACTAAATTGAGTCCAATAACCTAAGTCGGGGTCGTTAGTGAACAATGTTAGTATGGTAAAACCTCAAAATGAATAAAGTGTACACGTGACTTCCAACGGGTCATGTGTTGCATGTGAGCATCTCTCACCTCCTAATAAAGTGTGCAGTGGCTTCCAATGGGTCATGTGTTACACATACCTTTTCTTTGGACCTAAAATCAAACAAAGGGCTTCAAATGCACTGAACTTCATATGTTAGTGTCCAGGCTCGCTCATGTGAGATATGTATAAATTCGATCACAAACCTCATGGTGTATTGAACTTCAAGTGCCATAACACATGTTAGGTCAAATGTGATATATAAAAAAGGAAAAATAGTTTTTACTTTAACCACAACTGGAGATACTATTTAGGGTTTCTACTGGAATACTAGAAAAGGATAAAAAAAATGGTAATCCATTTCGGGTGAATTTTGGAGGGTGCTTAACACCTTTATTTCACATAATAGACCTTTTGAACTCACACTTTTGTTTTGTGGATCCCATTTTTTATTTTAATGAGATGCTAACACTGAAATAACACTGAGTAAGTTGTTTAATTGATCTTGGAATAGATTTATAGGGAATTCATTTCTAAAGTTGATTTCCTCTAAAAAATTGTTTTGAAAAAGTTTTTTTTAGGCGTATCAACAATACCTAGAAGTATATCAGGATTACCTAGGCAATACGAATTTAATGTGAACCTTCTTTTTATCATGCAATGCCCCTGATTAAACCTACGGTATGGAATTACTATCAAACATTAATTATTTAATCATGTGTATCTTGATCTTAAGTCCATAACTCATGTGGTGAAATTAGAAACTCAATTTTAATTTTCACCCTAGTTTAGCCAAGAAATTTCCAAGGTATGACTTAAGTAGATCACATAGGGTGTTCTCTCTCTTTTACTAAGAGTGACAGATCCTCTATTGTAAACTCACATGGGTCAATATACAAGTGGTTATACCCAATTACTATCTTTATGTGGCCCATGATTAGAAATATATTTAAGTAGTATCAAAGTATGATAACCTATACACAAGATATCTATATTGCCTTAAGTTAAAGGATCACTTGCACAATTGAAACATAAGAACTCCTATTGAAAACAAGTAAAATGTCAATTGAGGTGTTCTTAAGTCTAGTTCGTTCGGTGCACCTTTTCTCTAATAAGCATCTACATGATTTGTTTTGTTATCTTATACATTAGTGAATATGAAATCAATCAACCTAAACTCTTTGAGAAAATGTAATATGTACTAATCTATCTAGATTCACTAATGTTGTTCTTAGTGATCATATGATAAGTAAAATTTAATAATAAAACTTAAGGAAATACAACTCATTAGCATAATCTCATCTCGGTGCTTATTTCCATTCTTTTTATTCTTTAGGCTTTATCATTTAAACACATTTAATGGTTGGAGTTAAAACATGATAAATATTGTTATTTTCATAATTAATAATATTGTCAATAATTACAATTACAAGTAATATGCCTAAACATCGAATGTTATTAGCTTGTAAAGTACACTACTATCATCGAAATCTAAAAAGGTTGTAAGAGAAACATTTGAAGCAAATTTGAGAAAGAGACCATGATCATTAGTACCCTTAAGATAGTGAAGAATATGTCTAATAGCCTACATATAAGATGTCCTGGGACAACGCATAAACTGACTCACACGATTAAAAACTAGAGATAAATCTGGCCTAGTTCATAGTAAAGTACGAGAGTCTTCCAACCAAACTCCTATATTCAGTGGGATCATCAAGTAATTCTCCATCATGTAATTATAGTTGTGTCTTGGAAGGAAGAAGTTCTAAATTAGATTGGCAAAAGATATTAGAAATTTAATAAGAAGGTTTTGGGAATATTTATGTTGAGAAAGAAAAAGGCCAGTAGGAACTCGGGAGGCCTCAATACTGAGAAAACATAGGAGATCTCCAAGATCTTTCATTGCAAATGTAAAAGATAAAATGGTAATGAAATGAAATAGAGAGGAAAAGTTACTACCAATTAAAATTATATCATCAATGTAAAAAAAAAAAAAAAGAATCAAGATCCCATGATGAGACCGATGAACAAACATTCATGTGTCAGCTTTCCTGCATATGAAGCCTTAAGTGAGGAAAAAAAAGAATAGAATGGATGAAACCAAGCGCGAGGTGCTTGTTTGAGACCATATAGGGCTTTTTGTAGTTTACAAACAAAAGAAGGGTGCACGTCAACAAAACCTAGGGGTTGTTTCATATACACCTCCTCATAAAGATATCCATAAAAGAGTGCATTTTTGACATCAAGTTGGTGGATAACCCAACATTTAGAGATAGCAATAGAAAGTGATAACTCTGAATAAATCATGTTATTATACTGCTTTTAGGCACGTTTTTGGTGTTGATCTTAAGCATTAGAATTATGTTGCATGTGTTTTTAGAAATTTGAGTTTAGTTTTTCTTATTCTACTAATAAGTTGTTTTAGTTGATTTATCAATGCTAAGTCATGGAAATTTATTGTGCAGACACTTGCTAGAGCGCTGGAGAGCACTGGAAGGCCAAAATGCACAAAGAAGACAGAAACTCAAGGCTGCAGCGCTAGGATGTTGGCGCTGCAGCGCTGGTAGCTGACAAAAAGAGAGGATTTGGACAGAAAGTTGGCGCTGTAGCGCCAGAAAGTTGGATCTGCAGTGCCAGGCTAGGGTTAGAAATATGTCTTGAAGCTGCAGCGCCAGGATGTTAGCGCTGCACCGCCAGCCCGCGGATTCTGAAAGTTATAAATTGAAACCCTAGCTGAACAAGAAAGGTCTCTTGAATAGAGAGCGGCCGTAGATGAAGAAAACAGAATTTGGAGAAGAGGAGAAGCCAAAAGAGAGTTGGAGACACTCCGGGAGGCTATGCATCAAGCTTTTAAATCATTCTTCTCCGGTTTTGTATTATTCTTATCTAGCTATGTTGATGTTTTATAATATGAACATGGGTTGTTTGAATATTATTATGGAGTAGATATTTTTGTGGTAAGGATAGATGGATCCTAAACCTTTATCTTGAGTTGTCGTTTGGACGAGTGAAATTTAATGTGTTTTTCAAAGAGTGTGTTTTATTGCTCTTAGTGCTTTTTATTATTTTGATTCCTTCTTTAGGGATGGTGATGTGTCGAATAGAGAAGCCATGCTTTCATGAATGGTTGAACTAATAAATATGATATTGGATTGTTATTTATGCAAAGGCCAGGGTAAAACATGCCATGAATGGAATAGGAGTAACCGAATAGGGATTCTAGGAAGTTCATGTGGTCCGCTTAAATCGTAACCGAATAGGGAGATTTAACTGAAAGGAATCCATAAACACTTAATGCTTCTTAATTTGAATTAATCTAGAACAGACATGGAATACAGATATTTGAAGTTATTGATTCTTGAGATTGTGGTTAGACCTGGAATATGGATAAACAATTTATTAGGGATTCTACCATCTTGAAAAACATAGTAAGTGAAACTTGTCCATTCAAAACTCTTGTCAATTATGGTTTAGATGAAGTCGAGTCCTTAGCACGTTAGTTCATAAGAGTCTTCATTCCAAAGTTTGCAAGTCTTCCTTTATTTACTATTACGTTCTGTTTTTCCCTTTTAGTTAATTGTTAGTAACCTTTTCTCCGACAATTATTCGTTTGCTCAAATAACAATAAAAGTTGAGTCATAATTTCTGTAGTATTTGCTCAGTCCTCGTTGGGAACGATATTTACTCATCATTTTATTACTTGAACAATTAGTTCATTGCTAGTGTCAATTTCATCGCATCAAGTTTTTGGCACCGTTGTCGGGGACTGAAATAAAATATTACATTTATTGTGATTCTGCTAGTTAATTTGAGAGTTTGTTAATTTGGTTTTTAAGTCTATTTTGCAGGGTTTTTGTTACTAGTGCATGACACGTACTAGTGGGAGAATACTTGCGGAATTGAATCTAGAGATTGAGCGCACTTTTAACGCTTTGAGAAGAGCAGCACTAGTAACAGTTGACATAATGGCAGAAGGAAACAATGCAGAGGTGCAACGTGCACTGTGGGATTATGCCATGCCAAAGATGGATGGTGTTGAATCTAGCATTCGGCGAACAATTTTGAAATTAAGCCCGCCATTATTCAGATGATTCAGCATTCAGTACAATTTGGGGGCCTATCACAAGAGGATCCAAATGTTCACTTGACTAATTTCTTGGAAATTTGTGACACATTCAAGCATAACGGAGTATCGGAGGATGCAATTCGCTTAAGGCTTTTCCCATTCTCATTGAGGGATAAAGCAAAAAGCTGGTTGACTTCTTTGCCAGCCGGATCCATAACGACATGGGCAGAATTGGCACAAATTTTTTTTAGGGAAATACTTCCCTCCTGCAAAAACTGCAAAGTTACGTAATGAAATTACTATGTTTTTGCAGATCGATCGAGAGTCACTCTATGAGGCATGGGAATGTTTTAAAGACCTGTTGAGAAGATGTCCTCATCACGAGTTGCCCATTTGGATGCAGGTACAAACTTTTTATAACGGTTTAACCAGTGCAACCCGAAATATGATTGATGCAGCTGCAGGTGGCACGATCATGAGAAAAACTCCAGAAGAGGCTCTTGAATTGCTAGAAGATATGGCCACAAATTCTTATCAATGGCTAGTTGAGAGGTTACCTGTAAACAAAACCTCAGGATTGCACAATATAGATACTATTACAGCTTTAACAGCACAAATGGAGGTTCTCACCAAGAAGATAGATGGACTTTATCCTACTACACATGTTATATGTGAATTGTGTGGTGGTAGTGGCCACCATAGCAGTAACTGTCAAGCAGGTAATTAGTTTGCATATAATTCATCTACTGAACAAGCTAACTTTGTTTCAAATTTTCACAGGCAAAACAATCCATACAGCAATACATATAATCCGAGATGGAGGAATCACCCGAATCTGTCTTGGAATCAAAGCAATGCGAAACAACCTCCTCCTGAATACCCACCTCAAGAACAAAAGTCCAACTTGGAGGACATGATGGCCAAATTCTTAAATGCAGTAGAAACTAGGTTCCAAAATCAAGAAGCATCCATCAAAAATCTGGAAGTTCAGGTGGGTCAACTAGTAACTATAATTTCTGGACGTGCACAAGGCTCTCTCCCGAGCAACATAGAAAAGAATCCCAAGTAGGATGTCATGGCCATAACACTAAGGAGCGGCACACAATTGAAAGAGCCACAACCTAAAGAAATCACTCATCAAGAAGGCGAGAAAGAAGAGACTGAGCAAGAGGATAAATGTGTTTCAGCAAAGAAATGTACTGGTAAAGGTTTGATCGATTATAACCCTGAAACTAAATATATGCCACCTCTTCCCTATCCTCAGAAATTTATGAAAGAAAAATTAGATAAGCAGTTTTCAAAATTTTTAGAGATTTTCAAGAAATTGCATATTAACATTCCATTTGCAGAGGCATTAGTACAGATGCCTAGTTACACTAAAATTTTAAAGGAAATTTTGTCTAATAAACGGAAGCTCGAGGAACACGAAACAGTAATGTTAACTGAAGAGTGCAGCGCTATACTGTAAAACAAGCTACCTCCAAAATTAAAAGATCCAGGGAGTTTTACTATACCTTGCACTTCAGGAAATTCATTTTTTGATAAAGCCTTATGTGACCTTGGTGCAAGTATCAATCTTATGCCTCTTTCCATTTTCAGGAAACTTGGATTAGAAGAAATCAAAACAACAACAGTGTCATTGCAATTAGCTGATCGATCTATTAAGAGACCATGGGGAATTATAGAAGATGTACTGGTAAAGGTTGATAAATTTATATTCCCTGTAGACTTCATTGTTCTCGACATGGAAGAGGATCGTTAGGTACCTTTTATACTTGGATGTCCATTCCTTGCTATAGAGAGAGCCCTAATTGATGTACAATAAGGGAAATTGACTTTAAGAGTCAATGATGAGCAAGTAGTTTTTGATATGTATAAAATTATGAAATACCCTTCTGGCTTTTCTACTTCTTCTTGTTTTCAAGTGGATATTGTTGATAACCTCATTGAGGAGTTTCAAGAGAAAACATTAAATGAAGATACTTTGGAGGGATGCATCATGGAATCAGGAACTAACACCACTGAAAAACTCATCATCGAAGAAGAAGCAAGAAACTTGGAGTTTGAAATGGGAAAAAAAGTGCCAGAAGAACAAATAATAATAACTGAATTGAAAACTTTACTTGCTCATTTAAAATATGCTTATTTAGAGAAAAATATTTTCCCTGTGATAATATCTTTTTCATTGATAGGTAAAATGGAAGAACGGTTGCTGGAAGTCCTAAGAAGGCACATATTTCCGGGAAAGCTGAAATCTCGGTGGACTGGACCGTACACCATGATAAGTGTCTCACCTTTTATTGCCGTTGAATAACTACACAAGAAAAATAAGGAGACATTCAAGGTCAACGGGCACAGATTGAAGCACTACATCATGGGGACGTTTGACCCTCAATCATCCACAACCATTCTCCAAGAGCCATAAATCAGAAAGTCAAGCTAAAGACTATAAATTAGAACTAATAATTTGTTTTTTTTATTGTCTTTTGAATTTGTTTTGTGTGTTTTATTTTTGTTTTGTTTGGTTTGTCTGTTAGTTAAATTTTTATTTCTTTAAAATGTGTATTTTTGGTTTATTTTTCAGCTCTACTTGGAGTCAGGACAGTAATCCAGCACTGCAGCCTCACATTTCCAATGCTGTAGCACCAGGTCTTTCATTTATACGCTGTCCAGGTCAGAAATCCAGCGCTGTAGCCTCACAATTTCAGCGCTGCAGCGCCAGGACCTGCACCCACAAGCTGGTTCTGCACTCACGCACGTTAAATCTCCCCAGAAATCCAGCACTGCAGCGCCAAGTCGCAAATTGACATTTAAATGCACAGCTCTTCCACAGTTATGGCACTCTAAAATTAGAATTCCAGTTGCTCCTCCTCTCCAAAACAATGAAATTTCACTTCTCCTTCCCATCGCACCACATAATCAACGGTCTTTTACATTTTCCACCATAGATAGCTTCCATTCCTCCCGAGAATCACTTCTCTCAAGTGATTTTGGGTGCTGTTGATGTCTTCTAATCAAGTAAGATTTCTCCACTACCACCATATCCCGATCATAGTAGTGATAATGAGGATGAGGACATTGACAAAGACGATTGATTCGGCCTCCGACTAATCAGGGGAGTTCCCTTCTCTTACTTTATAATTCAAATTCTATACATTGCGGACAATGTATCATTTAAATTTGGGGGTGGAAACTTTATCTGAGTGTTGTGCACTGCTCATATTTCTAGTTATTTTTCTATTTATTTTATCTGAGTGCTTTCTGTTGTTTGTGTTTTATTTTGATTTTTTCGATGATGAGAAATAGATTGACTTGATTATAGCCATTAAAAATTTGAAAAATTTTGTGTTTGTCTGTGTGCTTGAATTTGTTGTTGGATTTATTTTACATCGAACTCTTTGAACTCAATGAGCACTTACACCTAAGCACTTTGTTGTCTTGCTGTTTCGGAGAACATTTATTTGAGTAGTGTAGTCTTGTGATCTCTTGGACTCTAGAACTTGTTTGAAGACCACTTGAGGCGAAATCCTAGGTAGTACTATACCAAAGAAAGGATCCAGGCCATGTTTGGAAAGTTTGAGCCTTTCTAGCCAACCCTTAATATGTGATTATCCTTTGTTTTCCCCTTTTGAGCTTGGATACATGTTGTTTTGTCACCCAATCATCTAAACTATTTCCCTTTCAATATATATATATATATATATATATATCCACCTTTCACCTGTAAGCACATTGATTAATAAAGGGACTATTCTCTTAAGTGGTGACAGAGGATTGAGCAAGAGAAAGCGGTCTTCACTTGGCTATGATAAGTATCACATATTTCCCATCGAGAGTGACCAAGGGAAAGATCGAAGTTAAAAAGGTTTACAACACGAACTATTTGATCAAGTTGTATTCTGCCTAACACAGGTAGCTGGCAAAGCTGTGTTTGATCGTCGTGTACATGCTATGTTATAGTTTCAATAATGCACAAGGAAATAAAGACTAGTGCTACTATAGTACAAGCATACAAAAAAAAAGAAAAAAAAGAGAAAAAGAAAAGAAGAAGAAGAAGAAGATATGACAATAGCAAAAGTATTGGAAGTATTCCATGATAACTGAGGGAAAGTTTGAAATAAAATTTTTATTAGTTGATGTGCTTAAGGTGATGTGAGCCTCAAATCAATCTTTTACCATACCTTAACCTTAGCCAAAGTTATAAGTAGAATAAAATCCTGGTGATCTCGGGTATTGTCATGGCCTACATTAGTGGAGAGTGGTGTGAAAAGCAAGCTTATGGACTTTGAAAGATTGGCATTATCCTACTTGCTTGCATAAACCGATCAGAGTGGCGAGATGATGAAGTTTATAAAGGTGTTACACACACACACGTTTGAAGAATTTGATGTAAGATAAAGCTGCCAATAAATTTGAAATTCTAGACATTTGCAGTATTTGGAAAGTTTTCTTGCGTTATAATTTTTATGCAATCTTTGAGGCATGTTATATCAAATCTAATCAAACCATCTCGTACTCTTAGGATGTGTGTGCATAGAATTTTGTTCTAGTTTGCTCGAGGACTAGCAAAAACATAAGTTTAGGGGTGTGATAACTCTGAATAAATCATGTTATTATACTGCTTTTAGGCACGTTTTTGGTGTTGATCTTAAGCCTTAGAATTATGTTGCATGTGTTTTTAGCAATTTGAGTTTAGTTTTTCCAATAGCAAAAGTATTTGAAGTATTCCATGATAACTGAGGGAAAGTTTGAAATAAAATTTTTATTGGTTGATGTGCTTAAGGTGATGTGAGCCTCAAATCAATCTTTTACCATACCTTAACCTTAGCCAAAGTTATAAGCAGAATAAAATCCTGGTGATCTCGGGTATTGTCATGGCCTACATTAGTGGAGAGTGGTTTGAAAAGCAAGCTTATGGACTTTGAAAGATTGGTATTATCCTACTTGCTTGCATAAACCGATCAGAGTGGCGAGATGATGAAGTTTATAAAGGTGTTACACACACACACGTTTGAAGAATTTGATGTAAGATAAAGCTGCCAATAAATTTGAAATTCTAGACATTTGCAGCATTTGGAAAGTTTTCTTGCGTTATAATTTTTATGCAATCTTTGAGGCATGTTATATCAAATCTAATCAAACCATCTCGCACTCTTAGGATGTGTGTGCATAGAATTTTGTTCTAGTTTGCTCGAGGACTAGCAAAAACGTAAGTTTGGGGGTGTGATAACTCTGAATAAATCATGTTATTATACTGCTTTTAGGCACGTTTTTGGTGTTGATCTTAAGCATTAGAATTATGTTGCATATGTTTTTAGCAATTTGAGTTTAGTTTTTCTTATTCTACTAATAAGTTGTTTTAGTTGATTTATCAATGCTAAGTCATGGAAATTTATTGTGCAGACACTTGCTAGAGCGCTGGAGAGCACTGGAAGGCCAAAATGCACAAAGAAGACAGAAACTCAAGGCTGCAGCACTGGGATGTTGGCACTGCAGTGCTGGTAGCTGACAAAAAGAGAGGATTTGGACAAAAAGTTGGTGCTGCAGCGCCAGAAAGTTGGATCTGCAGTGCCAGGCTAGGGTTAGAAATATGTCTTGAAGCTGCAGCGCCAGGATGTTGGCGCTGCACTGCCAGCCCGCAGATTCTGAAAGTTATAAATTGAAACCCTAGCTGAACAAGAAGGGTCTCTCGAATGGAGAGCGGCCGTAGAAGAAGAAAACAGAATTTGGAGAAGAGGAGAAGCCAAAGGAGAGTTGGAGACACTCCGAGAGGCTACACATCAAGCTTTTAAATCATTCTTCTTCGGTTTTTTATTATTCTTATCTAGCTATGTTGATGTTTTATAATATGAACATGGGTTGTTTGAATATTATTATGGAGTAGATATTTTTGTATTAAGGATAGATGGATCCTAAACCTTTATCTTGAGTTGTTGTTTGGACGAGTGAAATTTAATGTGTTTTTCAAAGAGTGTGTTTTATTGCTCTTAATGCTTTTTATTATTTTGATTCCTTCTTTGGGGATGGTGATGTGTCGAATAGAGAAGCCATGCTTTCATGAATGGTTGAACTAATAAATATGATATTGGATTGTTATTTATGCAAAGGCCAAGGTAAAACAAGCCATGAATGGAATAAGAGTAACCGAATAGGGATTCTACGAAGTTCATGTGGTCCGCTTAAATCGTAACCAAATAGGGAGATTTAACTGAAAGGAATTCATAAACACTTAATGCTTCTTAATTTGAATTAATCTAGAATAAACCTGGAATACGAATATTTGAAGTTAATGATTCTTGAGATTGTGGTTAGACCTGGAATATGGATAACCAATTTATTAGGGATTCTACCATCTTGAAAAACATAGTAAGTGAAACTTGTCCATTCAAAACTCTTGTCAATTATGGTTTAGCTGAAGTCGAGTCCTTAGCACGTTAGTTCATAAGAGTCTTCATTCCAAAGTTTACAAGTCTTCCTTTATTTACTATTGCATTCTATTTTTCCCTTTTAGTTAATTGTTAGTAACCTTTTCTCCGACAATTATTTGTTTGCTCAAATAACAATAAGAGTCGAGTCATAATTTCTGTAGTATTTGCTCAGTCCTTGTTGGGAACGATATTTACTCATCATTTTATTACTTGAACGATTAGTGCACTTGCTAGTGTCAATTTCATCGCATCAGAAAGCACAAGTCAAATAGTGGTGGGTTTAACAACCAAACTAAAATTTTCATGGTAACTAATCCCTACATGTTGGTGAAATCCTTGGGCTACTAATCTGGCTTCATAACAGTCAAAAGATCCATCAACTTTATATTTTACCCTATATATTTGTTTATAACCAACCAAGTCTTTGAAGAGACCATATAGAATAAGAGTCCAAGTTTTATTTTCAATCAAGACATTAAATTCATCAGCCATAGCTAATTTCCACTTTGGCTTCTTAATGATTTGAGATAAGCAAGTTAGTTCATGATGAGATAAGGTGGAATAGAGAGAAAACAATTTCTCAAGTTTGTAAATGCTTGCTCTAAGGCGAGTAGTCATGTGATGACTAACTAAAATGGTATTGGTAACTGGAGAAGTAGTTTTGGTGACCACGAGAAGGTCAATGGTATCCATGGGAAAAACTATGGGAGAATGTGAGGAAGAATGAATAAACAAGGGTGTAAATCGAAGTGGGATAGTACATGGAAGGATTTGAACCTACTAAACACAACCCTTTATGAGTAGTATTGAGGCTTATAAGGAGGGTACGATTTTAAGTGTTAGACTTCGTATGTTCGATATCACACTCTATGTGATGTTAGGCCTTACCGAGGGATAGTTTTATGAGAGGCATGCCATCTAAGCACAAAGTAAATAGGACAGGTAATTTGGAATCACCATTTGACCTTAAGGAGGCTAGAATCCCTTATCATTGGTCTGCGAGAGATTTGGGATAAGAGATTAAGGTATGAGAAAAGAGGAATTTAAGGCTTCTCCTCTTGCCTAGGTCAAATCCTAGCCCTCGTGTGCTTGTGAGAATATTTAACAATTAATTTGAACTAGCTTTACTACACACTAACCATACACACATTTACAATAGCAGTTATATCAATTAGTTTTATAATCAACAATTATATCTGTAACGACCCATCCCAGGTTGGCCACCCTTGAGACGGTGTCATCACATTTTTAAAATCTCAAGCATGATATTTATACGCAACAATACAATAAATAACACCAATAGAAAATTTTTACATAAATCCTCAACCCTCAACAGGGGAGTTACCTCGATCTGATCTTTAAACATTAACTACAATGTAAAATGCATAATTATTTACAAATAAATTTTCCTTTTATTTTCTCATTAGTCTGAGGATGATGACACGCACGTGGCTTATAGAAATGATTTCTTCTGAACCTCAACTCACCAAATTATTTGTCAAGCCTGCTACCTGAAAATCATTGTACAATGAGAAGTGAGCTTCACAAGCTCAGTGAATTAAATTAACTAAAAGTATTCCAAATTCCTTAAATAGCCCTTTAATATTTAATCTTTTATTTTTCACATAATTTGATGACAACTTTCTACTATCATTACACATGCCATACGATTCATTCTCTATCAATATCTTTTTCTCAATCATTTGTCCACCTTAAGACCATCAATTATCTCATCATTGCCTTGTAATGAGGTTCTCATCATAAAATCCATCCTTTAGATGGTTCTTATCATTCTCTGCTTCTTGCTAACCATAATTATCTCTCTCTGTGAGACCAAATCATCTATATACAATTTCAAAATAACATACCATACATCAGCATTTTAATATTACTATCATCATAACTGTCTCTTTCTGTGAGATTCAATCATCTATAATTATATTCACGATGATACATCACACCTCAGCATTTCAATAATATTTTCATCATAACTATCTCTCTCTGTGAGACTCAATCATCTATAATTATATTCACGATGATACGTCACACCTCAGCATTTCAATAATATTATCATCATAACTGTCTCTTTCTGTGAGACTCCATCATCTATAATTATATTCACGATGATACATCACACCTCAGCATTTCAATAATGCAGCAATAATTAAAACAGATGCATATGCATGAATGATTATGATGGGAATGTCTTCCCACCTGTCGACAAGTTGTTATTATCTTAGACTGGCTGCCTTCCCGGTTCTTTCATTCTCATAAGACTGGCTACCTTCCCGGTTCTTTCATTTTCATTAGACTGATTGCCTTCCCGATTCTTTTCTTTCTCATTTAATGCATATGCATATGAACAATGATGTGAAATTCGCATATAAACAGTAATATAAAAATCATATGAAATCAAAATATTTAAATTTACTATCCTAATTTTTTTTTCTCAAATTATATAAAAATTCTACTAAAACCCACTCATCCCAAATCACATCAAATCATCCATTAAAGCTTGTAAAGATTCACTAAATTTCATCCCAAATCTCATCAAATCATCCATCAAAGTTTGTTAAGATCCACTAAAATTTATCTCCTCAAAAATTCATATCAAAATCTCAACCACAGCTCATCAAGAATTTCACTTCTCACTTTTATTATTAAATCAACTCATTTTTCTAATAATATTTCTTCTCACATAATAATTTTTTACGATTCCAACATTTATACCATATCTATTCACCCAAAGATTTATCTACCACCCAATCATACTTTAAAAATTAAATTTAATATTATCACCAAATAATTGATTTTTATTTAGACTACTTAAAGTAAATCCAACTCACCACGTAGCTCTTAAAGCTACCCGTGGATCACCTCCTTGCCTTTCCTGTTTCTCTCAAAAATTCTCCCGGCTGTAAATCATCAACACCTGACATCATATTTATATAAATTTTCTAATTTATTCTGCAATTCGATATAAACCACACACTTTGAAAATTCCCACTTTAACTTCCTGAGAGTTTCATAAATGTTAGAAATTCAAAAATAAACACTATGATATTACCTTATGCTTTTCTGATAGATTCTCATGATTCTATATGAAATTCCGCAGAAAATCCCTTCAAAATTTTGCTCTTTCCGCATTTCTTTGAACTCCCAAATGTTTTAAGAATACAGATGATTTAAAGAAACTAAACAAAATCTCTTGAGTAAAATTTTACGCTTACATCTGCTATATATAGGAAGGCTTGGGGCTGAAAACTTCAGCAGTCCCCCTCTCCAAAGATCTCCACAATCTCCACGTTGTGGAGACGTGTGGGGCATTCCCAAATGCCTTAAAAAATTGGCAGCAGGAGCAGGTATTACATCTGCTGCCCATGCTTTTAATTTCAACAAAATTGGCAGCAGGTACTGCTTCTTCTGTCAACACTTTTTGACTTTTTTTTTTAGAATTTTTTTTTAAAACTTTTTTTTCTTCTCCTTTTTCCTTCTGGACATCCAAACCATTTTTTTTTACTTCTTTTCTTTTAATGACGTTCGCATCCCGAATTTTTTTTTTTCAAAAGAATTATTTTATTCAATACTTAGTCCTTCACGTAACTATATTATTTAAACTTCATGTCATATTTATTAAATTACTTCTTTATCCTTACTTTACGAATGCAGGTATTACAATATCAACCAAACTATGGATAACAATTATGCATAGAGGCAATTCAACATGGCAAAAATATATCATTAGAGAACATGAATTTTTAGAATTTACCTAACCATAAAAAAAAAAAAATGTTAGCACAATAGAGAATTGAAATATGCCCATTTTGTCCGACCTCATAATCACACTTTTATTTTCTTGAAAACTACTGTAAAAAAATTATTGCACTCATACAAATAGAAGGTACTTTTACAATTTTTGTTTCATCCCAATTCATCCATCAATTTTATATTTTCACCACATTATTATTATTATTATTATTGTTATTATTGATGAGAGTCATAAAATGCATCTTAACAGTACTTATTTGTTAGCATTTTAGGGTTGATCTAGGTTTGAATTACACTTTTTATACCTTAACAACTCTAAAGTGATATTCTTGGATCATTGATCTATTTCGGTCCATTTTCAGGTACTTTGAGTTCGAAAGAGGTGGAAAGCCATCATTAGCTTAAAGCACGATGCTTCGATGCATATCAGAGTGAAGGCATGGTTGCAGAAGGAAAAAATGAAGAGAAACCAAGTCTTTAGTGTGTGCACCGTGGCCTGAAAAGTCTAAGCCTCGGCCTCTAGAACCAAGCCCGAAAAAAGCTAGAAGATCTTTAGTGTGCACAGCGGCCCGGACTAGTCTGAGCCGCAGCCTGAGTAGCGGCCTGGATTAATCTGGGCCGCGACCTCCAGAAAGATGAAGAAAATCCAAAAGGCTGAGCCGCGGCCTGGATTAATGTGAGCCGCAGCGCGAGCATGATGCTTTGTTTCTGAGTCACGACTTAATTAGGGTTTTAATGATAGTTTAAACCCGAAAACACCATTGGACCTTTTGTATTATAAATAGATCACTTAGGGTTTGATAAAGGACAATTCATTAAGGTTGGAAAACTCAAGAAGGCTGCCACATTCTCCCCCATCAAAGTGTTCAAGAATGAACCCTATGGCCAACTAATCTCCAAGCAAGGCGAAGGGATGAATCCCTAAGTGTAGTTGTTCTTATTTTCCATTATTGATTCAGTTTTAGTTTGGATTTATTGTCAAAACATTGTTATGATTTACTCTTTGATTTAATTAGAAGATTTTCTCTTAATCCGGTGATTGTATCTTTCTCCTCGATATAAGTCTAGCCATGCTCTTCTTATGTCAAGATTGTTAGATGTGATTGAGTTCGGTAGATTTATCTTTTAGGTTTGTCCATTACTGCGATATTGTCATTAAGATATATTGTCGTTTCTTGATAAATCTATAGGATAGGTCATGTGTACTTAAATCGAAAGTAAAGAGTAATTCGCATCAATTACGTTAGGGTTTACATATGCTTTGATTGAATATTTACCGATTGCTTGTTTGGGATGTGAAACTAATAATCGAGATAAAAACAATTGAATCAAGATTGGAATAAGGCAACGAACCTAGGGTGGACTCCCAGACCCTTGTTGTTTCTCTATTATATTCTTCAATCTATTTACGCAATTTTCTCACATTACTTCATTATCAAAACTCATATTCTCTCACTTGATCTTTATTGTTCGTGTTAAGGTTTACACTTTTCCTTTGTAGTTCGCTTTTCCTTGTGGGATCGACACCTCAACTATATACAATAACCACATATTAGTTTAAGCATAACCAAATTTTGGCGCTGTTGCCGGGGAGACGTGCTTAAGTACAAGGAAGGTTGTCAACTTTGAAACAAGACGATAATATTGTTCCTTTCTCTAAGTTTTGATTTTCTGATTCTCTTTTATTATTCTATTTTATTTATTTCCCCTTTAACTCATTGGGTATATGCTTAGACCAAGAGATTCTTGAGGTATATCCATTAGAGGACCTGAAATAGAGTTACCCTCTCCTTCCACGTTCGTTAGTGAAACCTCGCCTAGATCAAACCATAATGTATCCCCAAACGAGAATTGAGAGGATTTTGTTAACATGGCTGATAACCCCAATGAGAATGTTGCTAGGACACTTAAGGATTACTTGCATCCTAGCCGAACAGCCACACTATCATGCATCATGTTTCCAGCCAATACTCGCCAAAAAGATTTTAAAACAGGGATGATACAGTTATTCCCTACGTTTCATGGCTTGGAAAATGAAAACCCATATGTATACATTAGGGAGTTTGAGGAAATAGTTATGACTTTTCATAGTCAAGATGCAACTGATGACATTGTGAGACTTAGGTTCTTTCCTTTCGCTTTGAAGGATAGAGCTAAGAGTTGGCTATACTTGCTAAGACCACGATCTATTGGGTCATGGAATGAGATGACTCAGGTTTTCTTTAACAAATATTTCCCTCAACATAAGACAAATGCTTTAAAAAGGTAAATCTCCACTTTTGCACAGAAGGACAATAAGACTTTGTATCAGTCTTAGGAGAAATTTAAAGAGTTATTGAGTATGTGTCATCACCATGGGTATGAGAATTGGTGCTTAGTGAGCTATTTTTATGAAGGACATACATATAGAGAGCACCAATTTATAGAGATGATGTGCAATGGTGAATTTTTGCAAAAAGATCCTGATGAGGCCATAGAGTACCTCAATGAGCTTGCTGAAAAAGCTCACACTTGGACTAGACCTAGTGCTACTGAAAGCACAAATAGGTCATGACCTGTAGGAAACCCCACTGGTGGTGGAATTTACCATCTTATGGAAGAGGATAACCTAAAGACTAAGGTTGCGATGCTCACTAGGGAGTTAGATGCGTTAAAGACTAAAGGCTCAAAGCCAACACACGTAGCTAATCATGCCGAATCTTTGGAACCATGTTTTACGTGCGGTGGGGTAGGTCATCCCACCCAAGAGTGTCCCATATTTGCTGATACGAGGGGGATGTATGAGGAACAATGTACTGCCTTAGGCATGTACAAGAAGCCTTTGGCACCTTTCTCTAATACCTATAATCTGGGGTGGTGCAATCATCCTAACTTCAGCTGGAAGTCTGAAAATCAGCAGCTTACACAACCCCCTAGATCATATCCTACACCATATCATGCACCCTCATCCTCTAAGAGTTCTTTAGAAGACACTTTACATGCTTTTATTGAGGCATAGGGTAAGACAAACCAAAGATGTAAAGAATTAATTACACATGTTGTTGAAGAGAACAAGGAAATAAGGAGCCAAGTGACCAAACTGATGGGCTCCTTGAGTGTGAATGAGTGAGGTAAGTTCCCTTCTCAAGCTCAGTCCACACCCCATGGTCAACACATGGCACAAGCAAATCTAACAGATGTAAATGCCATTGTGACAAGAAGTGGTAAGTCATTACACATCCCAACAACGAACAAATCAAAGGATGTTGAAAAGGGTCAAGGTAGTAGTGATGTCAAGCTGCTCAAGGACCCTAAGGTTACCAAGAGCCCTGTTAAGGCACCATTCCCTCAAGCCTTAAAATCAAACAAGAAAAATCAGGACCTAAACAACGAAATCCTAGAGAACCTAAGGCAAATAAAACTTAATCTTCCTCTTTTGCATGTGATTAAACAAGTTCCTACCTATGCAAAAGTTCTCAAGGATTTGTGTACAATTAAGAGGAAGCACCATGTAAAGAAAACAGCATTCCTAACATAGCAAGTTAGTGCTTTAATTGAGTAAAGGATTCCCCCCAAATACAAGGATCCTGGCTGTCCAACCATTGCAGGTAGCATTGGAAATCATGAGGTTGGAGAAGCATTGCTAGATTTAGGAGCTGGTGTAAATCTGATGCTATTTTCTATTTATTTGCAGCTGGGTTTGGGAGAAATCAAACCAACCATTGTGGTATTGCAATTGGCTGACCATTCAGTCAAAGTACCCCGAGGTGTGGTAGAGGATGTTCTAATTTAAATTGATAAATTTTATTATCCTGTTGATTTCCTGATCCTTAATACTACTTCTATTGTTGACACTAACTATAAAATTCCTTTAATTTTGGGTAGACCTTTCCTTGCTGCTGCAAATGCTCTTATTAATTGTAGGAATGGACTCATGAAGCTATCCTTTGAAAACATGACCCTCGAGGTGAACATCTTCAATGTTGCAAAACAGCTAGAAGATGATGACGAGAGCCACCAGTTATAGATGATTGAGTCACTCATCGATAAGAAAGTTTCTATAGCTCATGATTTTGATCTTCTCGAGTATTTTTTTGTTAATTCTAAGTTTGATTATATTAATGATAAATCTGATGTGATTAATATTTGTGCTATTTTTGATAAATCTCAGGATTATGGTACTCAAGCATGGCAACCAAAGTTTAAGGAGTTGCCTGAAAAAGGCGAGAAACAAATCCCCTCAAGTGTGGAAGCTCCCAAAGTGGAATTGAAGCCGCTACCTAAGGGTTTGAAGCATGTTTTACTCGGTCCAGGTGATACTTTTCCTATTATTATCTCATATAAATTGTCTGAGTCTCAAGGTGAGAAATTAATTCGGACCCTAAATGAACATAAATCAGCCTTAGGTTGGAGCATGGTTGATTTAAAAGGTATTAGTCCACTGATCTGTTCTCATAAGATAAATTTGGATGAAGGAACTAGCCCTCGTAGAGACTTCAAGCGTAGACTTAACCCCACTATGAAAGAAGTGGTGAAAAATGAAATACTGAAACTATTAGATGCAGGAATTATATATCCCATAGCTGATAGTAAATGGGTAAGTCCTACACAAGTCGTTCCTAAAAAGTTCGGTGTCACTGTGGTGAAAAATGACCTAGAAGAGTTAGTCCCTACAAAACTTGTGACCGGGTGGCGAATGTGCATTGATTATAGAAAACTAAATGCTGCCACTCGGAAAGACCATTTCTCACTCCTTTTTATCAATCAAATTATTGAGTATGTATCTGGTCATCATTTTTATTGTTTCTTGGATAGTTATTCTGGTTATTATCAAATTGAAATTGCATTAGAAGACCAAGATAAAACCACTTTCACTTATCCTTTTGGTACTTATGCTTTTCGTAGAATGCCATTTGGATTGTGTAATGCACCTGCTACTTTTCAATGTTGCATGATGAATATTTTTAGTGATATAGTTGAAAATTGCATGGAAGTTTTTATGGATGACTTGACTGTTTTTGGATCTTCATTTGATGCATGCTTATTGAATTTAGAGAGAGTATTAATTCGTTGTGAGGAGAAGGAATTAGTTTTAAATTGGAAAAAATGTCATTTCTTGGTACCTTCAGGTATTGTCTTACGGCATATTGTTTCTTTTAAGGGATAGACGTTGATCAATCTAAGATTGAATTAATTTCTAAGTTGCCTACACCTAAGACAGTAAAGGATGTGAGATCCTTTCTTGGTCATGTTGGTTTTTATAGGAGGTTCATACAAAATTTTTCCAACATATATAGACCACTATGTGCCCTCCTAGTTAAAGATGCCCCATTTGAGTGGACACAAGCTTGTCAAGAGGCCTTTAAAATGCTGATTGGCAAGCGTACTTCAGCACCCATAATGCAGTCACCTGATTGGACTTTACCTTTTAAAATAATGTGTGATGCAAGTGACTTTGCTGTAGGTGTTGTTCTTGGACAGCGAAGAGAGGGGAAACCTTTTGTCATTTACTATGCTAGTAAAACCCTAAATAGTGCTCAGATGAATTACTCCACAACTGAAAAAGAATTACTAGATATAGTATTTTCTTTGGACAAGTTTCATGCTTATTTAATTGGTTCTCCTATTCTTATTTTCACAGATCATGCAGCCCTTAAGTACCTTTTTACAAAGAAAGATGCAAAGGCACGACTAATACGACGGATCTTACTCTTGCAAGAATTTGACATCACCATCAAAGACAAGAAAGAAGTAGAGAACGTAGTCACTGACCATCTCTCAAGGCTCACGTTTGAGGACACCTCTGATGACATATCAATCAAGGATGATTTTCCCGGTGAGCATTTACTCTCTGTTACTTCTCTACCATGGTTTGCTCATATTGTGAATTATTTGGCTACTGGTGAGATACTAATGGATTGGAGCACTCAAGACAAGAGAAAATTCTTGAATGAGGTACGTAATTTTTATTGGGATGATCTTTGTCTTTTCAAATACTGCCCTGACCAAATTTTAAGGCATTGCATCCCTAATGAAGAGATTGCCAGCATCTTGAAATTTTGTCACTCCCAAGCTTGTGGGGGCCACTTTTCAATGAAAAAAACCGCTGCAAAAATTTTACAGTGTGGATTTTATTGGCCCACCTTGTTTAAAGATGCAAATATCTATTGTCGCTCATGTGAAAAGTGTCAGAAGTTAGGAGCTGTGTCTCGTCGTAATATGATGCCATTAAACCCAATTTTAGTGATTGAAATCTTTGATTGTCATTTTATGGGACCATTTCCTTCTTCTTTTGGATATCAATATATCATTGTGGCAATAGATTATGTATTAAAATGGGTAGAGGCAGTAGCTTGTTGAAACAATGATAATAAAACGGTAATTAAATTTCTCAAAGAAAATGTGTTATCTTGATTTGGTACACCACATGCTATAATTAGTGATCGGGGTATGCATTTTTGCAACCGTTCTTTTGAAGCTTTGATGAGAAAATATGGGATGTTACATAAGATTTTTGCTACCTACCACCTTAGACAAGTGGACAGGTAGAACTTGTAAACAAGGAAATTAAACAAATTTTAGAAAAAACGGTCAACCCGGATCGCAAAGATTGATCTTTGAGACTAGTTGATGCACTTTGGGCCTACCGTACAGCTTTCAAAACTCCCTTAGGTATGTCACCTTATAGGCTTGTTTTTGGAAAACCTTGCCACTTACTTGTAGAGCTCGAGTATCGAGCTTATTAGGCCATTAAGCACTTCAACTTTGACATGGGAGAAGCGAGTTAGCTTAGGAAATTTCAGTTGACCAAACTAGAGGAGTTGAGAAACGATGCTTATGAGAACTCTAGAATCTATAAGGCTAAAATGAAAGTGTTTCATGATAACAAAATTTTGCGAAAAACATTTGAGCCTAATGATCGAGTGTTCTTATATGATTCTAGACTCCATAAGCACCCAGAAAAACTTTGGTCGACGTGGACCGGCCCTTTTGTAGTAAAGAATATTTTTGTTAATGGGGGTGGTAGAAATAGAGGATACTAGAGATGGTCGGATTTTTAAAGTAAATGGTCAACACCTTAAAATCTTAATCGATAGACAAGATCCGAAAGTGGAAGACATTCCACTTATGGATCCGGTCTATTCACCTTGACCACATTACATAGGTATGTTTTTATTTTTTTCTTTTTCTTTTGTTTGTTTTGTTTTTAATTAAGTTCATTTCAAATTTTAATTTTTAGTTTTTAGTTTGATTTAATCTGATTTTTAGTTTTAGAGTTATTTTTTATTAATTTTTTTTATGTTTATCTTATTTTATTTTGCCCAAACAAGGTGTTTTTGTTTTTTTTTTAGAACCAGAAACAAGCTCAGGTGCTCTAGGCCGTGGCCCAGTCCGTGCTCCTCGCCCTACAGAACAGCACCTCAGCAAGCCCATCCAGCGCGCCTCGCCCAGCAGAAAGTACCAAGAATCGAGCACAGGCTGTGCCACAGCGCGGCTCAATTCAAGTCGCGGCTCAATTCAAGTCGCGGCGCACAGCAGCACAGAAATTGGGCCTAAGTCTTCAAGCCGCGGTGCTCCCCTCAGCCAAGCTGCAACGCCAGCTATTTTTGTACACCCGTGATCTGAACCATTAAAACCCATTTCTGCAGTTTTGTTCTTCATTTCCACTTTGAGAAAATGCAGCACACTCATCTATCTCTCCTCCTCTCTCCAAACACTCACTTACCTACTCATTTTTCTCACTATTTCCTGCTTCTAACACCATTTCTTGAAGGATTTAGCACTAATATTACAGCTTTTGTTGAAAATTTCTCCAAAAATCTTGGTTCTAAGAAGATTTTTGGTTCTTCAAGAAGATTTCAAGTCGGTGGGTACTCTTTCTTCTCTCCAACTTTGGGCATCAAGTAAGATCAATTTCTTCTCTTTGTTGTTCATTTGTGCTATTTGGGTGGTTGATTTTGAATTAGTTCTATTGTTCTATATATTTGATTCAAATGGCCCCTAAAACTAAGAGATCAAGGGGGAAACAACCTCAAGAGTATGATGAGAGTAAATTTGTTAGTTTTGAGGCTAGTGGGAGATATGTTAGCTTGATAAATGCTAGGAAACTCATTCCTGATAGAGGATTTAATATCACAGAGAGGGGAAACCCAACCTTGTTTAGAATGATTATTGATAGGAATTGGGGTACATTTGCAAGACAACAATCTCATTCCCTTACAAATGTGGTTAGAGAATTCTATGCTAATGCAGAGGAACATAGGAATGGTAAGGTGATGTTGAGAGAAAAAACAGTTTCTTTTAGCAGCACATCTATCAATAGATTCTATGGGTTACCTGACATAGAAAACAGTGAGTATATTACATATGCGTCTAATATTGATTATGAAGAGATTTGCAATACTCTCTGTATTCTGGGCATAACATGGAAAATGATGGGTGATACCCCTAAAACCTTGCCCGGTACTTCTCTGACTGTCAATGCTCGAGCTTGGCAACATTTTGTATGTCAGAGGTTGATGCCTGTTACGCACTATAGTGACCTTACTGTTGAGAGAGTTATTTTGATTTATGCCATTTTGATGGGCATGACTATTGATGTGGACCAAATCATATTTAATTCTATCATACACACTGTTAGACAAAAGCTTGGATTGTACTTCCCTTCATTAATTACCTAATTATGCATTCGAGCCAGAGTCTAGTACAGTCTTGATGAGGAGGCCCAACAACCCAAGAAGCCCATCGATGATGGCATGAATCTGATTAAAGCCTCAAGGCCGCCACCTCCGGGAGAGAGAGCAGCAATTGTTGCCCCCCTCCTCCCTCTAGGCATTTCACTATTGTAGAGCACTTTAAAGGTTTAGAGATTCGTTTTGATGAGCATCAGAAACTCTTGCATAATAGGTTTGATCGTCAAGAACGATTATAGGCTAAGCAAGCCGATTATCAAGCGGGGGTGTACTCTTCTTTTGGTCAAATGTACCAACACATTGCCTCCGCCACTGGTTGTGACATGGATCACTTTCCCACTTTGCCACCCTATCCGGGTTCATCTTTTGATCCAGTTCCCGAAGAAGGTGAAGAGAATGAAGAGGAGGATGAAGACATAGAGGATTAGTTTTGGGTTCTATCTTGTTTGTCTCCTTTTATTTTATTTATTTTATTATCGGATGACTGTACTAACATTTATTGTGTATTCCTTTTCGTTATTTTATTTTTCATACTTTATTTTCGTTTTTAGTTATTTATTTCCATTTCATGTGTTAACCTAACATACGATGGGAATCTTACTATTACATCGCAGTTGCTTTCTTTTTGTTTGTTTTATTCTATGTTATAGATCGAAATTTCAACAAGAAGCACGGCATGCAGTTCAAATAGCGGTGCACAATTTTCAGCTTCTGTGCACTTTTGGTTACAAAGGGAGTTTCTTTTACTTTTTCTTTCACATTGAGGTCAATGCAATTTTTAAGTTGGGGGTGGAGGAAATATATTTCTTTTTTTTTTCATTGAACTGCTAGGTGTCACTTTCCCTTTTTATTTGTTTTTAGCATGCTTTGTGTTAGTCTTGGAGTTAATTCACATGTCAATGATATGAGCCTAATTGAGATAGCATATAGAGTTTAGAAAAAGTTAAATCTTGCTTCGGTTTGAGAATAATTTAAGTGTCAATCTTCATTTGGTTTGAGACTCTAGTTTGCGGTAAGATTGCATGATTAGTCTAAAACATTTAGAAAAGTTTTATGTGTGATTGTTTTGTGAATACATTTGCGGTCTCGACAAGTTCTAGAACTTATTTGATAATCACTTGAGGTGAAATCCTAGAATGTACACTACTTAGGACATGATGTAGGCCATTTTTGTACCGTTTGAGCCTTTCAAACCTACCCTTGCTATATTTATCGCTAGTCACCTGTTTGAGCCTTTTGCTTGAAAATGAATTTGAGCCTTATTTCTTTCAATAACCCATTTACTTACCTTTATGAGCCTAAAAATATTTTATCCTTACCTTTCTTTTAAGATAACTTAGTTATACACATTTGTTGAGAAGCACTTAAGAGGAGTAAGGATGGAAATATGGAAAAAAAAATATTACTATCATAACCCAAGTATATTAAAGGAGATAAGTTGGGGGTTGTTGAAAAGAAAAGAAATGAATGAAAAAGGAGGTGAATGGTCTTATGCTAAAATAAAAAAAGAAGTGAATTATGGAAACGAAAAAAATAGTGGTGATTTATAGAGAGAAATACTCGAAAAATAGTTGAAAGAGTTAGGTATTGAAGTAAGGTTATCTAGTGCTTAAAGTGGTTATATTTAAAACTAAGAGATTGAGTTGTTTTACTTGTTGAATCCTTCCCATTCTTTCTTAACCTTTACCTTAGCCTAACATTACAAGCTTATTAAAGACCTACTGATCCAAGGTGGTGTGATTTTTCTACAATAGTGGATAGTGATTTGAAAAGTGAACCTATGGAGCTTGTTTTTGTGATTGATGTCATGCAAATTAATATATTTTAGAGGCCAAGACTTATATTTATGATTGTTAGGCATAAAATCATCCGAGTGTTCGGATTAATGGATTGTGGTAAGATGGATGTTAAGAGTCGATAACAATTTTAATATTGATGTTTGGATTACTTTTGGACTTGGGCGATATTTAATGATTCTATGTGTTGTGTGTTATTTGCGATATTTGAGACAAAAAGTGAATTACTCTTGGTTTAACGCTCACATTGCTCTACTTTATTTTGATCCCTACCATAGAATTCATTTCATATTGTCTTGTTTTCGCTTGAATTGCTAGGGACTAGTAATAAGCTAGTTGGGAGTTATGATGAGAGTCATAAAATGCATCTTAATAGTACTTATTTGTTAGCATTTTAGAGTTGATCTAGGTTTGAATTATACTTTTTATACCTTAACAACTCTAAAGTGATATTCTTTGATCATTGATCTATTTCGGTGCATTTTCAGGTACTTTGAGTCCAAAAGAGGTGGAAAGCCGTCATTAGCTTAAAGCACGATGCTTCAATATACATCAGAGTGAAGGTATGGTTGCGGACGGACAAAATGAAGAGAAACCAAGTCTTTAGTGTGTGCGCTGCGGCCTGAAAAGTCTAATTCTCGGCCTCCAGAACCAAGCCCAAAAAAAGCTAGAAGATCTTCAGTGTGCGCCGCGGCCCGGACCAGTCTGAGCCGTGGCCTGGAATAATGTGAGCCGCAGCACGAGCACAATGCGTTGTTTCCGAGTCACGACTTAATTATGTAATGATAGTTTAAACTCGAAAACACCCTTGGACCTTTTGTATTATAAATAAATCACTTAGGGTTTGATAAAGGACAATTCATTAAGGCTGGAAAACTTAAGAAGGCTGCCACATTCTCCCCCATCAAAGTATTCAAGAATGAACCCCATGGCCAACTAATCTCCAAGCAAGGCGAAGGGATGAATCCCTAGGTATAGTTGTTCTTATTTTCCGTTATTGATTTAGTTGTAGTTTAGATTTATTGTCAAAACATTGTTATGATTTACTCTTTGATTTAATTAGAAAATTTTCTCTTAATCTGGTGATTGTATCTTTCTCCTCGATATAAGTCTAGTCATGCTCTTCTTATGTCAAGATTGTTGGATGTAATTGAGTCCGATAGATTTATCTTTTAGGTTTGTCCATTACTGCGATATTTTCATTAAGATATATTGTTGTTTCTTGATAAATCTATAGGATAGGTCATGTGTACTTAAATCAAAAATAAAGAGTAATTCGTATCAATTACATTAGGGTTTACATGTACTTTGATTGAATATTTACCGATTGCTTGTTTGGGATGTGAAACTAGTAATCGAGATAAAAACAATTGAATCGAGATTGGAATAAGGAAACGAACCTAGGGAGGACTCCCGGACCCTTCTTATTTCTCTATTATATTCTTCAATCTATTTACATAATTTTCTCACATTACTTCATTATCAAAACTCAGATTCTCTCACTTGATCTTTATCGTTCGTGTTAAGGTTTACACTTTTCCTTTGTAGTTTGCTTTTCCTCGTGGGATCGACACCTCAACCATACACAATAACCGTGTATTAGTTTGAGTGTAATCAATTATTATCAGTATTATTATTATTATTTTCATGGAGAGATCATTGGGGAGGAAAAACCAGAAGAAAAAGGAAGGTTCTAAAGAGTTTTGAAGAGAAGAAATATTAGAGCTTAGGTTTAAATTTTGTAAAGATGAATGATTTTTGAGAGTATTATAAAATCAATGGGTTTTGGAGTGTATGTTTTTGGGAGTAAGTGTAGAACTAGGATTTTTCTTTGAGACCACCTTGTTGACCTCTAACTTGATTTTAATGATGACAAAACAATGTTGAATTGTTCTAATCAATTGACTAAGTGTTTAAGCTACTAAAGTGTGTCTCAACACACGTCAGAAGAAGTCTAAAGAATAAGATTAGAAGTTGTTAGGTAGTTCATCATTTTGTAAATCTTCTCTAAATTATCTAGCTTCCATTACGGCTTAAAATGTGCTCAAAATATTTACAAAATGTTTTTGAGAAAAACATTTAAACTTGACTTTAATTTTATAAGTCTTTGAAAAACAAAAAATTTTGTTTCAAGGGATTTAGTCGACAGAATGATTTATACAGTCAATTGAATAAAGGATATAAAGTCATCATTATAAGAAAAATAGTTAGTGTAACTCTTGAAGTGTTTAGCTGTTAAATAATTTTATGCACACTTCTTTTGGAAGAGATCATTGTAAAGGTTTGGGCAACACCTCTAAAGTTGTGCGACTATTTTAGTTGATTACTTAAGGAGTATTTTTGAAAAAAGTGAAAGTAGGGTCGAAAAGATTTTGATATTACCAAACCACTATAAATGAAGTTTGCATATTCTCATCCTTCACTCCTTAATTTCCAGCAACATATTTCTTATTGTTAATGTTTGATTTCTTAAGTGTTTAAAACTTGTTTGTTGTTTGCAAAAAGTTTTTAAAACCCAATTCACCCCCTCTCTTGGGTTGCACCTTGGTTTACAGTTGGTATCAGAGTTTAGTTCTCATTAATAAGCTTAAAATCATTGGGTATATCCTATGGCTAATAATAGTTATAGTGATGGTCATTCTTATACTAGGCCTCCTTTGCTTAGTGGAACAAACTACAATTATTGAAAAAAACAGAATGAAAATCTTTGTAGAAGGTTAAGATTATACTTTATGGTGAATAATTTAAGAAAGACCTATAATTCCTATAAAGAGAGTCACGGTTGGTGAAATGGTAGCTACTTTGCCTAAACTTCAATCTAAATATGATGATGATGATGATTTTAGAATGCTATCTTTAAATAGTAGAGCTACAAATATGCTTCATTATGCTTTAGATATAAATGAATACAAAAAAAAAAAATTGCTTATGTTTTGATAAGTGCTTAAATAGTCGTATTTAAACCCCTTAATTTACATTTATTAAGTTTCTAGTTTGTGTTATTTCGTGCTATTTTATTTTCTTTATGTGTTTTCTAGGTTTTTGGAGAAAATGGACCATTATGGAATTATCTGGCTTAGAGAGCAAAGCTAGAAGAGTTGGAAGCTGCCTAGTGCGATCGAGAACAGAGACTCATGATTGAGCGCAACAGTACTCAAGGGCCCAAGCCAAGGATCGAGCGCACCAGTCTATGATCGAGCGCATACGTGCATCAGTAAACATTAAAACGGAATAACCTATTTTGGAAAGGAGTGTAGGGTTTTGGTTTACGAGTTTAGGGTTTCTAGATGTTTCTAAACTGTATAAATAGGCCTGGAAACACAGAAAAAGAAGTGATTCGAAGGGAGATTTTGGAGACGAATTTACGACTCTTCTACGAACAATTTTCGGGTTTATTCTTCTCCCTTTATTTTTCTTTATGAAGATGTTTAACATCAAACTCATGTGTAACTAATTTACTAGTAGAGCTTGATTGAAGCCCTGATTATGTTTTTTTCATTAATAAATATTGTTTTCTTTTCGATAGTTTTATTATAATGCTTACTTGATTAATGTCTGTTTTATTGAATTCCTCATATATGTTTTCCTGATCAACATATGAATGTGGTATGGATTAGTTAATTAAATCAATTTGGATGATTGAGTCATGGATTTAATAATAGTAACAAAAGAGATCCACACCGGGTTCTTGGGTTAATCAACATTGGAAACTGGGAGTATATAACATGCCCTAGGTCTTGTGTGTTTGTCGATTTTCACGGATATTATGCTCTCTTAAGGAACAACTTAGTATACACCATGCTAAATCCTCTAAGAGAGAAAAAAGTTAGAGTATACACCATGCCTAACTCATCACTTAGGAAAATCAATAGCTTAAGGAGTATACACTATGCCCTTAGGTTGACAACATTAGGTATTCATAATATGATTAAAGCATTGGCACACTGTTTTCTTGGGAAAGCATGATTAGTGGTGGATATCAAAGCCCTACACTTATATCATTATTGAATCAAATTTATTTGTTCTTCTCTCGTTTTATATTGGGAAATTAATTTTAAATCAAAATTTACCAAGCTCTGTGGAAATGACTCGCACTTGCACACTATACTACTATGTTGACCTTGTGCACTTGCAAATAAAACTTCAATTATTTGCTTATTAATTTAGGTAGCTATTTGCACAACAAGTTTTTGGCACTGTTGCTGGGGGTTAAAATTCTATTTAGAATTATTTTTTGTTTAGTTTTCTTATTATGTTCTGTTTAGTTTTATTAAAAAAACAAATTTTTTCTCCTTTATGTTTTCTGCTTCAGGTTTTTGGCAGAGTAATTACTGGCCTTACGATCAAGTGCAAGTCAATCATGATCGAGCGCTGTTCTTGGAGTAATCGAGCACAAGTCCAGTAGTACTGAAACTGCTGCACTGAAGAATCTCAGCTGATTCATGCAAGGGCTTTAATCCAAGAATCCAACCATCTTTCCACTCGATACAGAGATTGAGTGGACCATTCGACAAAGGCCTAGAGACAACGTTACGGAGGAAGAAGAAGAATTCGAGGGAGAAGGACCGATGATGCAATAGTTTGATAACCAACCGCCACTAGAGTGATTACCTATGAAGCAATCCTTCATCCCCCGGAACCTCAACAAGCCCTCATGCATTGCTTATCAACTTGAGGCAGAAGGCAATTATTACATATCCCCGCAGATACTCAGTGCTTTGATTCATTTCAGGGGTACACCTGCTGAGGATCCACACTTGCATCTTCGGGAATTCTTTTTTCTCTACAAGTTACAGCACATCCGCGGCCTAGATGAAGAGGGAATTAGATTAGTTCTTTTCCTTTTTTCATTAAAAGATAATGCTAAGTTGTGGTACAATTCATTGCTTGTAGTGTCTATCCATACTTGGGAAGAGCTATCCAGTATGTTCTTAAAGAAGTTTTTCCTAGCACAAAAGACAAAACAGATGAGGAAGGAGATTCAATCTTTCCAGTAGAAGGATGAAGACCTTTTCTTTGAAGCATGAGGACACTTCAATGAGCTGCTTCTCAAGTGTCCACATCATAATCTACCTCAAGATGAACTGGTACAAGATTTCTATGAAGGTTTAAGTGACATAAATAAAGTTATTGTGGATTCTGGTTATGGAGGTGTGCTGATGGAGAAGAGTAGTGAAGAAACCGTGGAGCTTTTTGAGACATTAGGTGAGCACACCCAACATTTCTCATCTAGAGGTAGGAGTTAAGAGCAAGGGCATGTATGAAGTGAACTTAAATGGTGGATCTCTAAATCAGATGGCTGCTGTGGAAAGAAATATGATTGTAAAAGCCATGACTGCTCAGAACATCCCACCTAGTCCACAAGCTATAAAACTCCAAGTATGTGCAATATGTTCTCATTTTGATCACACTACTGAAACTTGCCCTTTGTATTCATCTACAGATCCAGAGTAAGCAAACTATATGGGACCGAACAACTATCCTCCCAAGAATAATCCATATACAAATACCTACAATTTTGGATGGCAAAACCACCCCAACTTCTCATGGAATAACAATTAGAATGCCTTAAACCTTCAAGGGCAGCAAAGGAACTCCCAACCAGTAGCCCAATCAGTTTCGGAATCAAAGAAGAGTGACTTAGAGAGTATTGTAAGGCAAATGGGGACTCAACAACAACAATTGATGACTTCACAAGATCAGTTCATGGAAAATGAAAGACAAGTTCAGACTGAGCAAAGACAAACCACTGCAAAGCATGAGCAAGCGATTCAAAGACTGGAAGTACAAGTAGGGTAATTGGCTAAGGAGCTGAGTGGAAGAAAACAGGGTGCACTTCCAGCCCAAACACTACCTAATCTAGGAGGACACTAGCAACTAAAGGCCGTTACAACTCTCAAAAATAGTAAGATCATAGGAACCGATGAGCCTACACAAGCATCTCTCGATAAACCATCTACATCAACGGTATGTGAAATGGAGAAGGTGAATGCACCACCCTTCCCTCAAATGTTAGTAAAGCCAAAGAAAGAAAATAAATTGCTTGATATTTTTGAAACTTTGCGAAAAGTAGAAATAAACATTTCTTTATTAGATGCAATTCAACAAATTTCTGCTTATGCTAAATTTTTGAAAGATTGTTGCACTCATAAGAGGAAGTTTCAGGAGAATAAAATGGTGACTTTAACTGAAGAGGTAAGTGTAGTGTTGTTAAGGAAACTACCACCAAAGCTAAAAGATCCAGGTAGTTTTACCATTCCTTGCAGGATAGGTGACCAAATTTTTGAGCGTGAACTACTGGATTTAAGAGCGGGTGTCAATTTGTTGCTATACACTGTATTTGAAACACTAGGTTTAGGAGAGCTTCAACCAACTTCCATCACCTTGCAATTGGCAGATGGAAGCATCAAAAGACCATGAGATATTCTTGAGGATGTATTGGTAAAGGGAGGTGAATTTATTTTACCTACTGACTTTATTGTATTAGATATGGAAGAATCTCCTATGCCATTGCCTTTGCCCATCATCTTAGGAAGACCCTTTATGAGAACTACTAATACAAAAATTTGTAAGGTAAATGGTGAGAAGATAGAATTAAAAATATTTAATGCATTAAAATTACCCCAAGATGATACGAAATGTATTAATGTATGTATGATGCAAAGTGTTGTTGAGCAAGCTTTTTAGGTCCATCGCATTAATCCGTTGGAGAGTACCCTCACCCGTAGTTTCATAAGATCAGATATTGAGCCAGAACCTAAAGATGTTACTAATGACATCATTGAAGCTGTGTGACTCCTCGAGGCCTCTCCAAAACATCCAAGTATACCCCTCCATTTGAACCTCTTGTGCCTACTAATACTACTCTTCTCCCTTCTATTGTCTAGGCACCAAACTTGGAATTGAAGTAGTTGCCAGAACATTTAACTCATGCTTATCTAGGAGAAAATAAGACACTACTTGTGATAGTTGCTGCCAATCTAGGTGTCAGGGAAGAAGAGAAGCTGTTGAGAGTTTTTAGAGAGCACAGAACTATTATCGGATAGACCATTACTGACATCAAGGGGATAAGTCAAGCCAAATGTATGCATTATATCTATCTTGAAGATAAAGTAAAACCCACTTGGGATGTACAAAGAAGAGTGAACCCACACATAAAGGAGGTAGTCAAGGCAGAGGTATTGAAACTGTTGGATGTTGGCATTATCTACCCCATCTCAGACAGTAAATGGGTAAGTCTAGTTCAAGTCGTTCCAAATAAGAGTGGGATCACAGTAGTGAAAAATGAAGATGAGGAGCTAATACCTATAAGAATAACCACTGGTTGGAGGGTATGCATTGACTACAGAAGGCTGAACAAGGTGACCAAAAAATATCATTTTCCCTTGCCCTTCATTGATAAGATGTTAGAAAGATTAGCTGGCCATAGTTACTATTACTTCTTGGATGGGTATAGTGGTTACAACCAAATTGCAATAGCACTAGAGGACCAAGACAAGACCACTTTCACATGTCTTTTTTGCACATTTGCTTACAGAAGGATGTCATTCAGATTATGCAATGCACCAGCCACCTTTCAAAGATGTATGATGAGCATTTTTTTCGACATGGTGGAAAAATTCATTGAGGTATTTATGGATGATTTTAGTGTTTTTGGTTCTAATTTTGATGAATGCCTAAATCGTCTGAAGAGTGTCCTCAAGAGATGTGAAGAATGTAACTTAGTGTTAAACTGGGAAAAATATCACTTTATGGTTCAACAAGGCATTGTGTTGGGTCATTCCATTTCCAATAAGGGTATTGAGGTGGACAAGGCTAAGATCGACATTATCTCAAAACTGCCCCTCCTTTAACAGCCAAAGGTGTCAGAAGTTTCCTTAGATATGCTGGATTCTACAAAAGATTTATCAAGGACCTTTTAAAGACTTTTAGACCCCTTTGTGCATTGTTAGCTAAAGATACCAAGTTTGAATAGACTAATGAATGTATGGAAGCTTTCAACACATTGAAGAAATTACTCACCTCCACACCAATAATGATGGCCCTTGATTGGAGTCTTCCATTTGAGCTGATGTATGATGCCAGTGACTTTGCCTTGGGAGTTGTCTTAGGCCAGAGAATCGATAAGGTACCTCATGCTATCTATTATGCTTCTAGAACTTTAAATGATGCTCAACTAAATTATTCTACTACTGAGAAAGAATTATTAGCTGTCATTTTTGCTTTGGAGAAGTTTAGATCACACTTGATTGGCTCTAAGGTTATTGTATTTACTGACCATGCTGCTTTAAGATATTTGTTTGCTAAGAAAGATGCAAAGCCTAGGTTGATCAGATGGGTACTCTTACTGCAAGAGTTTGACTTGGAGATTAGAGAAAAGAAGGGCAGTGACAATGTAGTTGCAGATCATCTATCCAGGCTACCTCATGAGGACGACAAATATGAGTTGCCTTTGAATGAGAATTTCCCTGATGAACAATTGTTCGCAGTTGAGGTTACACTTCCATGGTATACTGATATTGTGAATTATATAACTACCAAGGTTTTTCCCCCAGGTATGTCTAGTCAAGAAAGGAATCACTTGATATCTATATCTCGACATCACCATTGGGATGACCTCTATCTGTTCAAATTCTTCCTTGATCAACTCATCAGATGGTGTGTCTCAGAGGAAGAGCATTTGAGCTTATTGCAACATTGCCATCAGTTGGCTTGTGGAGGACACTTTGCGCCTAAGAGAACAGCTCTTAAGGTATTACAATCAGGTTTTTATTGGCCTAATTTGTTTAAAATGCCTTTTTATTTTGCAGTTCATGTGATAGATGCCAGAGGACAGGTAACATCTCATCCCGAAATCAGATGCCATTGCAAAATATTCATATGGTTGAGCTTTTTGATGTATGGGGTATTGATTTCATGGGTCCATTTTCTAACTCATATAGTAATTTATATATTCTTGTGGGTGTGGATTATGTGTCCAAATAGGTCGAGTCTGTCCCCTCAAAGACTAATCAGTGATGGAGGAAGCCACTTCCATAACCAATATTTTGCTGCCCTGATCAAGAAGTATGGGATCACCTATAAAGTTGGCACTCTGTATCATCTTCAAACCAGTGGCCAATTGGAGATAAGCAACCGAGATATTAAAGCATTCCTGGAGAGGACCGTGAATCCTAGTAAGAAGAATTGGTCTTTGCGCTTGAATGATGCCCTATAGGCATATAGGATAGCTTACAAGAATCCAATTAGAATGTCTCCATATCGATTAGTCTTTGGGAAAGCGTGTCATCTACCAGTGGAGTTAGAGCATCGAGCGTATTGGGCCATCAAGAAGTTCAACTTTGACATGAAACAAGCAGGTGATCAGAGGATGCTGCACTTGAATGAGCTGGAAGAATTGAGGCATGATGCATATGAGAACGCAAAGCTCTACAAGGAAAGAACCAAAGCCTATCATGATAAACGGTTGGTTAGGAAGGAGTTTCATGTGGGATAAAAAGTGTTGATCTACAATTCCCGATTAAGATTGTTCCCATGTAAACTCAAGTCCCGATGGTCTGGTCCTTATGTTGTCACCAAGGTCTTTCCTCATGGTGCTTTGGAAGTTCATGGTTCTGATAGCACTCGGACATTTATGGTGAAAGAGCACAGAGTTAAGCTATACCTTGAAATCAAATTGCTACCAAGAGATGAAGATTTGGCACTCTAGTCTGTCCAGTATGCAGCAATACCAAGAGCACTTGATCCACATATGGTTGAATTTAAGTGCTCCCTTCTAAAAGAATAGCACTGAAGCTACTATAGAAAACGTTTAAGCAGTCCAAGCTTTGATAAACGTGTAGCTCAAGCACCTCTATGAAGGTCAGTGGTACTAAGGCCACTGAGTATGGTACACTTTTCTTTACTTTTGTTTATATTTTTAACTTTTTCATCCTTTCTTTAGTTAAATTAGTGGTTCAATACATAGGTGTGGCATTCTATCCTTGCAATCAAGCGCACTTCACTGTGCGATCAAGCGCAATCTCGCCATGCACCCAATAACACCCAAGTGCATCCACACACGCACACACATACACACAAGTTCGATCGAACGCACTCGGGACAGAGAGTCACATGCCTATTTTAGGTCATTTTACTTTTTTTTTCCCTCACTTTCACTCTTTGAACTCCAATCGCACTCACCACACTACCGCACTCGCCCACACCCAAAGCACTCATAGCAAAGCACCCACCACACGCCAGCCACTACACACCACCACACATCGCCATTCAGCCACCACTCACCGCCAACAAGTAATTTTGTATCCCTGTTTTGCCCATCATACCCACACACGGTCACTAACCACCTTCCCATATCCCCACATTTTTTATTATTATTTTTATTAATAAATTGCATACAAACCTTGTTTCTTTTCTTTGTGGTTGGTTTTTATTGAAATTACAAGAGGTTAGACACTTTTGGAGATTGTCGCCCACTGCTTGGGTTCAGAGTCGCCCCCCTTTTTCAAGAGGTGCGATCGAGAGCAAGAAGAGTGTGATCGAGTGCAGCAGCATAATGTGATCAATCGCACTTTACTGAGATCGAGCAAACCACTGCTACCTTTGTTTTCGAAATGCCTAAGAATACTGCCTCTACATCCAACGCTTCGGGAAGCTGAACCCAGTCTTCCCAAACCACTTTTGAGCAGTGGGAGATATTGTTCGAGACCACTTTTAACATTGATGGTGACTTCAAAAATTTTGAAACAACCCAATATGCCGTTCAAGAGTTTAAACGTCGTAGGTTGAAAAAGTTATTCAAGCCCGTCAACTCCACCTCCTACACGAGATTTATTGTGCAGTTCTATGAGAACCTCTCCTTCGACTGCAGTAGGCCAGGTATCTTATCCTCGTCTGTTCAAGGCAAGTATATTGATGTGACATCGTCTGACATTGCTGCTGCCCTCAAATACAATGACGAATATCCACCTGAGGGCGCCCACTTAGACAAGCAGTCAGAGTCCTTCTCCATTTCAGCTATCATTGAGGACATGTGTAAATGGCAGTATGCATATAGGCACAACAATGCTGGCAGCCAATCCAAGTTGCCTCCATAACTCTGGCTTGTGGATTCTATTATGCAGCGCAATGTGTGCCCATTAGGACACAAGACTCAGAGGCGTGACCAGTTCTTCGAGGCACTATATGCCTTTTACAGAGGCCATTGGTACTCCACCCTTTCGATCATTTGGAGCCAAATTCATAAGTTTTGGGACCACGTACATGAACATCAAGTCACCACTGCAAATGCATGGGGGCTCCCGTTCCCGTTCCTCCTTATTTACATCTTTAAAAAAAAAAGAATCAAGGGCACCTCCACAAATGGACTGGTCAGAGATCATCCATTATTTAGCAAGAACCAGTAGACCCAAAGCCAATCACACATACCTAGAGAATTTTGAGGGCCGACACCTACTAGTGAGAGGGTAGAGGAAGACCCTAGGGAGGTCGAGGACCTCGTAGCTAGCCAGACTTGGGAGGAGGATCATGCTAACATGGGATACACAGAGTATCAGTACATCCTTGAGGAGATGTCCTCCTTCCAGCATGAGCTAGCTGATATTAGACGGGAGGATCGGGAGGCTATGTGCCCAGTTCATCAGCGCATAGATGGGTTGGAAGCATGCTTTGAGAGGCAAGAAGCGATGCTCTAGGCCATTCTAGACCGATTACCTCCTGCCTCAGGAGCCTCATCTTCGGCACCACATGGAGGACAAAAGTGAGAGGGTGCACCATCTGGCTAAAGACATAAAACTTAGTGCTCATGGAAGGCACCCCACAGCATATCCTTTATGTTTTTATTGTTTTTCATATTTCTTGTTACTGTTTATTTTTAGTACTTTTTGTTTTCCAGTATTACTTTAGTATTTTTTTCGGGGACAATGTGTACATCAGTTCTAGTTTGGGGGTGTGCTATAAGCCATGCTAGTCCAACTAGTTCTCCATCTCCCAGGTCAGTTCTTTCCATGTTATTAACACATTGGGGACAATATGTAGTTTAAGTTTGGGGGTATGGGAGACACATTTACATACACTTTGTCCCAGTTTTTATTATTATTTAAAATAGAAGATAAATGCATGTTCATGTTGTTTTGAAATTTTGGTTGATCTAAACAAATACTGTGATGTGATTTCATTGGTGATCTTAAAATCTTGAACACATGATGTGATAATAGAGTTTTAAAGTTTAGCTACTTACTTTAGGCATTTGAGAATTCATATGTTTGATCTAATCTGACACAAGAACACTAGCACATGATTATGTGAGGTATGACATGAGATTTTAATATGTATGTTTTCATTGCTTAGTTGAACTGGATGACTTGTTCGATGGACACTTTGGCATAGAAAAATTATATATATATATAGAAAAAAAAATTTTGCACAAAAAGAGAAAAAAAAATGCTCATCATTGATAAACTTCCCACTGAGTAACTGGACCTCTTGCCTCAATAAGCAGTGAGTGTTCACGTCAAAAGGTGAGAATTTTGCTCATGATGATCAGTGATAAATTTTCCACTGAGTAACTAGACTTCTTGCCTCAGTAAGCAGTGAGTGTTCACGTCAAAAGGTGAGAATTTTGCTTGGTTGTAGTAAGGTCCGTTTAGTTTGGTAGCCTTTTTTACTCGAGTTAGTAAGTCCTTAGGGGTGTCTTTACACCTAATGCCCTAAAGCCATCTAGTTTGGGAGTCATTGACTCAACACTCGCTATATGGGTCAATTAGAAAGCTTAAAGGAACTAAACATGGCAAGTCTCATAATAAAAGAAAGAAGGAAATGAAACTATGCCATCGTTGTTCATTCTGATGGGAAATTCGGTGAATCTTGAGACATGGAGACATTACACATTGGAGTTATTTGGAAGCTTCATTTTTATGCGCTAGTTCACTTTACACTGATTCGGACTTGTGATGCCTTAGCCAGCCTCTTGTAAGTATTTAGATTTTAAAATTCTTATTCATTGCGAAGATGGGTTTATATTTTGAGCTTGCTCATGAATGAGTATCATGGTTTTGTGTGAGAATTAATTTTTTGGATACCATGAATGATGGATTTATCATTGTGTTCTTTGTTTTTCATTTAGTTTTTAGCTTCGTATTGCTAAGGGACTAGCAATATGTAAGTTTGGGGGTGTGATAAGTGCTTAAATAGTCATATTTAAGCCCCTTAATTTACATTTGTTAAGTTTCTAGTTTGTGTTATTTCGTGCTATTTTATTTCCTTTTTGTGTTTTTCTAGGTTTTTGGAGAAAATGGAGCATTATGGAATTATCTGGCTTAGAGAGCAAAGCTGGAAGAGCTGGAAGCTGCCTAGTGCGATTGAGCACAAAGACTATTTTGGAAAGGAGTGTAGGGTTTTGTTTTACGAGTTTAGGGTTTCTAAATGTTTCTAAACTGTATAAATAGGCCTGGAAACACAGAAATAGGGGGGATTCGAAGAGAGATTTTGGAGACGAATTTACGGCTCTTCTAGGAAGTATTTTCGGGTTTATTCTTCTCCCTTTATTTTTCTTTATGAAGATTTTTAACATCAAACTCATGTGTAACTAATTTACTAGTAGGGCTTGATTGAAGCCTTGATTATGTTTTTTTCATTAATAAATATTGTTGCCTTTGTGATAGTTTTATTATGATGCTTACTTGATTAATGCTTGTTTTATTGAATTCCTCATATGTGTTTGCCTGATCAACATATGCATGTGGTATTGATTAGTTAATTAAATCAATTTGGATGACCGAGTCTTTGATTTAATAATAGTAACAAAAGAGATCCACACCGGGTTCTTGGGTTAATCAACATGGGAAACCGGGAGTATATAACATGCCCTAGGTCTTGTGTGTTTGTCGATTTTCACGGATATTATGCTCTCTTAAGGAACAACTTAGCATACACCATGCTAAATCCTCTAAGAGAGAAAAAAGTTAGAGTATACACCATGCCTAACTCGTCACTTAGGAAAATCAATAGCTTAAGGAGTATACACCATGCCCTTAGGTTGACAACATTAGGTATTCATAATATGATTAAAGCATTGGCACATTGTTTTTATTGGGAAAGCATGATTAGTGGTAGATATCAAAGCCCTACACTTATATCATTATCGAATCAAATTCATTTGTTCTTCTCTCGTTTTATATTGCGAAATTAATTCTAAATCAAAATTTACCAATCCCTGTGGAAATGATCTCGAACTTGCACACTATACTACTATGTTGACCTTGTGCACTTACAAGTAAAACTTCAATTATTTGCTTATTAATTTAGGTAGATATTTGCACAACATATTTTGATTAAGGAAATATGGGATAAACTTCAAGTTATATATGAAAGCACTAGTGAAGTTAAGAAATCAAAAATCAATATGCTAGTATCCGAATATGAAGTTTTTAAACTGTCTCCTACCGAAACCATTTTTAAAATGTCTCATAACGAAACCATTTCTAAAACGTATTCTTGATTCACTAATGTTATTAATGGTTTAAAGCTTCTGGATAAGAATATTGAGGAGTGTGAGTTGACAAGGAAAATTCTTAGATCTTGACAACCAAATTGGGAATCTAAGAAGACGACCATTGTAGAAGCCTAACCTTGACAACCTTGGCGTCGAAACACTTCTTGGATCATTATTAACACATGAAATAGAGGTAATAAAATCGTATTGTTGTTACTGGTGATGAGTCAAAGAAGAAGAAAGTCATTACCCTCAATGCTACCTCAAGCAACTAAGTGGAAAAAGAATAATAAAATAAAAGTAATGAATAAAATGGAGAGATTGTTTTCATCATAAATAGGTTTCACAAATTCTTGAAGAAAAGCAAGAAGCCATAAACGAATGACAACATGACCAAAATGGAACTTATTATATGCTTTTGTTGCAAAAAACCCGAGCACATTAAGGGAGATTTTCCTACAACAAAGAACCCATACAAGAACTTAAAAAAGAAAGACTCGTTACTACCACTTGGAGTGATGATGAAGAGGACATCTTAGAAAATGAGATTAACTACTATGAGATTGCTAACCTTTTCTTGATGGCAATTGATGATGAAGATGAGGTAACTAACTCTTCCCCTTGTAATGATATTGATAACAGCAATGATGAAATTATTGATGCTATAAATGAATTGCATGAGGAACTAAAGAAATTTGATGCTAGGAATGTTGCTCTCAAAAAAGGAGTTTCCTCCATCTGTAAAGATATGAAAGTTCTAAAAGAACAAAAAGAATAACTTTCTTTAGAACTTAACAACTTATCACAAGAATCTTTGATAAATGAAAATGTTAATTTGAAAAATAAATTAATTAAGTTGAGTAACACTATATCTAGACTTATGAGTGGAAAAAAAAAAGCTGGATGAAGTGTTAGCTTTCAAAGAATGAGAGAAGAAAAATCTGATTTGAGTTATTCTCCATTGGGCAAGCAAAAATCAAATGAAACTGTCTTTATGAAAACAACATGCATTGATTAACCCTATACCTCTAAGGCTCTTAGTAATGCTAATAATGTACTTCTGAAAAATGCTAAGAAGCCTAACAATTCAAATGTCAATTCATATGGTAGAAACTCACATGCTAATACTAGGAAAAAATAACCAAGAAATACATATGCTCATATGTATGCTTATTCTAGAAATACAAATGTTAGGTATGATCATTCAAGAAATTCATATGCTAAGAATGCATGTCTTAGAAAGAACTATCATTCATATCCTAGAAACAACATGTATGCTCATAACTCTTATTATGCAAGAAACATGTATTCTAGGAATGCTAGATATTCTTATCCAACAAATGATAGATTTGCATATTCTAGATATCCTAAAAAGTATTATGATTATCATTCTAGGATCATGCATCATCAACAACAATATGATTATGGAGCATATTATATAACTAAGAAAGTATAGGTCCCTAAAGGATCCATATTTTCAAGGACTAACCCGAAAGGATCCAAAAAATTTTGGGTACCTAAAAGCTCCATTGTGTATCATTGTGTGATGTAGATATGTCTTCACACAAAGGTTGAAGCAACCATTGGTACCTTTATAACGGATGCTTGAAGCATATAACTAGTGATCAAATTATCTTTATGGAGTTGACTCTAAGGGATGGCAGACATGTCACCATTGGAGATGACACTAAGACGAAGATCACTGGACATGGTAAAGTTGGTAAAAATTCTTCAACCCTTGATCATGTTTTACTTGTGCAAGGCCTTAAGCCTAATTTGCTTAGCATTAGTTAATTATGTGATAAAGGTGTAAAAAAAATCATATTTGAATGCTCTCATTGTCTTATAATATACATCAAGAGTAACAAGATTAAATTTGTTGGCCAAAGACATGAAAATTTCTATTTAGTTGATCTCAAAACTTTTCCCTCGAAAAATGAAAAGTGTTTTCAAGATTTTAGTGAAAACTCATGGTTATGGTATAGAAGGCTTGACCATGTGAACATGGATTTGATTGAAAAAATTTCTAGAAAAGATTTAGTCATTAGTCTTCCCAAAATCAAATTTGAAAAAGATAAAGTTTGTGATGGTTGTCAAATTGGAAAACAAACAAGAATTTCATTTAAATCCAAAAATATGGTTTCAACTTCTATACCTTTAGAGCTTTTGCATATGGACTTGTTTAATCCAATAAGGCCTATTAGTCTAGGTGGCCATCGATATGCTCTTGTTATTGTAGATGGTTATTCTTGATATACATTAGTTATTTTTATTGCTTATAAGGATGAAGCTTATAAAGACTTTGTAAACTTTTGTAAAAAGGTTCAAAATGAAAAAAAAAAGTATTATTATTTCAAGCATAATAAGTGATAATGGAAAATATTTTGAAAACCAAAGTTTTTTTAAAATATTGTGATGATAATGGTATTGATCAAAATTTTTCAGCACCTAGAACTCCCTAACAAAATGGTGTTGCTGAAAATAAAATAGAGTTTTGGAAAAATTTGGTAGAACTATGCTTTGTGAAAATAGCTTGCCAAAATAATTTTGGGTGAAAGCCATAAACACCATTTGCTATGTTTTAAATAGGGTTTTAATTAGGCCTATAGTTAATAAAACTCTGTATAAACTATGGAAGGGTAGAAAGCCTAATATCTCTTATTTTCATGCTTTTGGTTGCAAGTATTTCATCTTAAATAACAATAAAGTTAATTTAGATAAATTTGATTCTAAGACAGATGAAGGGATTTTCTTGGGTTATTCACTCTCTACAATAGCTTATAGAGTCTTTAACAAAACAACTCTAGTGGTTAAAGAATTTGTTCATGTTGCATTTGATGAAACTAATCCTCTTTGTAGTGGAAAAGCTTCTCTTGATGATGATGTGGGTTTCATGCCAAAAATGGATGCAACCACTCCCATTGTTGACCCCAGGGAGAATCAATTTCAAATATATCAATGGGAATATAAACCTAGACTTGATCAACCTTCAACAAGTAGATGGTCTTCCCAAAGATTTGAGGTATGTAAATTATCACTCAATCAATCAAGTAATTAGTGATTCTTCATAAGAGGTAAGAACTCGATCCTCTATGAGAAATGTATGCAATTATGTTTCTTTCTTATCTCAAATAGAACTTAAGACTTTTAGTGAAGCTAAAAATGATGAAAATTAGATAAATTCTATGCAAGAAGAATTGAATCAATATGAAAGAAATAAAGTTTGGACTTTAGTTCTTAGAGCTAAGGATCATTCGGTAATTGGAACTAAATGGGTATTTAACAAAATGGATGAAAATAGAATAGTAATTAGAAACAAAACTAGACTTGTAGCTAAAGGTTATAATCAAGAAGAAGAAATTGATTTTGATGAAACATTTGCTCTCGTAGCTAGATTAGAAATTATTTGTATGTTGCTTGAATTTACATGTTTTAAGAATTTCAAATGGATGTAAAAAACTGCATTTTTAAATGGTTTTGAAGATCCATGTTGAATAAGATCTTGGTTTTGAAGATCTTAACCTTCCAAACCATGTTTATAAGTTTTCTAAAGCTCTATATGGATTGAAGGAAGCTCTAAGAGCATGGTATGAAAGGTTAAGTAAGTTTTTACTTGATAATGGTTTTTCAAGAGGAAAAGTAGCTGCTACTATTTTTACAAAAACTCATAAGAACGACACTCTTATGGTACAAATATATGGTAATGATATTATATTGGTGCTACTAATAAATCCATGTGTGAAGACTTTGCTAAGTATATGTAATGTGAGTTTCAAATGAGCATGATGGGAGAGCTCAACTATTTTCTTGAACTTCAAATTAAATAAATGAATAAAGACATCTTCATCAACCAATCAAAGTACAAAAAATATTTGCTAAAGAGGTTTGGTATAGAGAATGCAAAGTCAATTGGGACTCCCATGAGCACTTAAAAAAAAACTCAACTTGGATGAAGGAGGTAAAAGTGTCGATATTAACAAATACAAAAGAATGATAGGGTCCTTATTGTATTTAACTGCTAGTAGACCCGATATTATGTTTAGTGTATGCATGTGTGCTAGATTTTAAGCTAATCCTAAAAAATCTCACATATTTGTTGTTAAAAGAATCTTAAGATATTTGCTTGGCACTCAAAATCTAGGATTTTGGTATTCAAGAGATTCACCTTTTGATTTAATTGGGTACTCGGACGCTAATTTTCCTAGTTATAAGTTTGATAGAAAGAGTACTAGTGGAACACGTCAATTTCTAGGTTATATCTTAACCTCTTGGTTTTCAAAGAAACAAAATTCAGTTGCACTATCAACTGCCGAAGTGGAATATGTAGCTGTCGGTAGTTGTTATGCACATTTTATGGATAAAACAACAACTAGAAGATTTTGACGTGCGTTTTGAAAATGTTCCGATTTTATATGATAACACTAGTGCCATAAATCTAACTAAGAATCCAATTCAACATTCTACAACTAAGCACATTGAAATCATACATCACTTTATAAGAGATTATACTCAAAGAGGTGATATCAAACTTGAATTTATTCCTATAAAAAATCAACTAGTTGATATCTTCACTAAACCATTAAATGAAGATAGCTTTTATATGATAAGAATGTTACTTAGAACAAGAAATTTTGTATGAATTGATATTTGATTGCATTTACATTCATCATTTGCGTATGTTCCATTAAGCGAATGAAGATTAATTCTTAATTTGATGTTTTCCTCACTCAAAATGGCATAAATAAATTTAAACTCGCAAAATTTTTCTAATTGGAGTTAAAACTTTTTTGAAAGTTCCCGAATTCAGTCGATTGAATCTTTCCTATAGTCGACTGAAGACCCTACTTAGAAAAGCCCTTGACTATATGCCTCTCTTTAAGTTGACTGAACTGGAAACCTAGTTGATTGAATACTCGTACATGGAAAGGAAAAGGCATTTAAATTCATTTTTAAAACCGCTTCAGTCGACTGAAGAGGAACCCAGTTGATTGAACGCCCGAAAATTTAAATTCGATGTTTCAGTTCAAAATGTCGTTTTCACCCATGTTTTTAAATGATTTTGACCATTTCAATTTTTCTGTCTACACATTTCTCAGTTTCTTGACAAAACCGTCCAAGTTCTTCCTTTTAAACACAAACCCACTCATCAAATCTTACCTTTCAAGATTGTCTCCCAGAATGTCTCAAAGACCACATGTCAAACTCATTTCTTCTAGTCTGAATCCTCCAAACAGGTCAAAAAAATATTCTCAAGAGGATAAAGGAAAGGAAAAGGAAAGAGAAGGGAGTAAAAAGGCTCAGAATGATTTGGGTGGTTTTCACAATGCTACTGCAAAAGAAAGGTATAACACTATGATTCGTGTCAAGGAAATTATGTTTGGTAGATATATAGATTTCACGTCTATAAGTTTTGGAAATTTCAATATAAAACCTTTGTTTGATGCTCTTAGTTGGACACATCTAGTCACCATCCATGAGAAATTCTACCCTAGGTTAATCCATCAGTTCTATGCTTACCTAAAACAATAGGTATTTACCAAACCTTACAAGGTTCTCACCCTTTGCCCCTTTGTTCAAAACCATAGTTATGGGTAAAGAATTTACTATCGATACTGAAATTCTACGTACTGTGTTGAAATTTCCTGATAGTGGTATAGGTAGACCTTAAATGGTTGGCTTGATGATTTTGACTATGAGGGTGCATGTAGGATAGTGAAAGGTAATCCTGTATATGTTTATAGAATTCAAACCTATAACACCTATACTGATTTGCCCCTAGAATCTAAGATGCGGAATTTAATTCTAAACTGGTGCATAAATCCTAGACTAAGTAGCTGAATCAGCCTCTCCAAGTTGGATATCCTACCGATCTATTACCTTAATACTGGTACAACCTATGACCTCTACCCCCCTATCCTAGAGAACATGATTGCTGGAAATGAGAGTGAATAAGGTGGTTTACCATATGGGATGCTAACCACTCTCATCTTAAAACACTTTGAGGTCCCCTTCCTAACCATGAAGCCAATGGTATTGAGACCACTGATTTAATCAATGTCTATTTGCTTAAGAGAATGGGATGTGCAATCAGGGATGGTCTTGTAATCCCCAAGCCAAGGAAGAACATCTGGATTGGAGATAAGGATCTGGATGAAGAGGAAGAGGAATTGGATGTTGATATGGGTACTCAACAGCCTGTTGCTGGTTAGGGTAGCTCAATTGGTTGCCGTTCTCAAGATGCTATTCTTCAAGCCTTGGTAAGTCTACAAGTGTCAGTGAATAATATACAGCAAGCCACTAACATCAAGTTTTAAGCATTGAAGACAGAGATGACCTTCATCTATGATGAGCGTACCATCTTTTGGACTGAAACAAAAGATTCCTTTGCTGAGGTTCGAGACCAGTTTGATGAAATCCGAAACCAGCTTCGTGACCTTATCTTTGCTCCTCCACCTCTTTAGGAATATTGATACATTTATGATTTTTTTCCTTTTTATTTCTTTTTGCTACTCCTAAACCTTTGCAAGTACATTTTACTTCTTCTTTTCATGCATAGTTTGGATATTTTCTCCATGTGAGCTTTTATGCTTGGATTAGTGTTTGCTTATGGTTGAGATGTTAATTTTTATTGCATACCTTTTCTTTTCTATGCTCTTGTCTATTGATTTATCACCCTTTAATGATGATGTCAAAAAGGGGAAGGAAAATAGAATTAGGTGAAAATTTATGTGAAGTATATGCATAGATTAAGGGGAAGCTTTGCTCTTTAAGTCTTTTAAATAGTTTATAAACTGCTTGGTTGAGTTATTTAAACTTTTACAGGAGGTTTTTATTAAAAAAACATAGAAGACTTTGTCCAAATTTTTATAAAAACCAAACATTTAAAATTTAAAAGATTATTTTCTTAAAATGATTGTCATTAAAAGGGGAGATTGTTGACCCCTAACTTGATTTTAATGATGACAAAACAATTTAGATTTTTCTAATCAATTGTCCAAGTGTTTAAGCTACTAAAGTGTCTCTCAACACACCTCGGAAGAAGTCTAAAGAACAAGATTAAAAGCTATTAGGTAGCTAATCCTTTGTAAATCTTCTTTCAATTATCTAGCACCAATTATCACTCAAAATGTTTTTGAGAAAAACATTTAAACTTGAGTTTAATTTTTTAAATCTTTGAAAAACAAAAATTTCCATTTCAAGGGATTTAGTTGACTGAATAGTTTAAACAGTTGATTGAATAAAAGGTTAGAAAGTCTTGCCCTTCTGATTCAGTCGACTGAATGAATCATACAGTCGATTGAATGAATCATAAAATCGATTAAATGATCATACAGTCGACTGAATGATCACACAGTCGATTGAATGAATCATACAATCAAGTAAATGAAGGTCAAACTTTCTAGCCTATGACATAGTCGACTGTATGGATCACTCAGTCGACTGAATGAAAGACAGAAAGTTCCAACTCTCTAGTCCAGTTGACTAAATGCTTTATATAGTCGACTGAATGAAAGCCCTAAAACAAAACTACCTTGATTCAGTCGACTAATCAAGCATCTAGTCGACTGAACGTTCGAAAATAACATATATAATTTGAAATGAAAGGTGTCATCAGAGTATTTAATGCTCTAAACTTCTTCATCTTGTATTTAAACGGTCATAAGGAGCCAAGGCTATATAAACCCTCTTTAAATGAGCAAACCTAACCAACAAGAACACTTATTTTCATATAGAACTCATTTATTACTCAATTAAAGCTTTCAAAAATTCTCTCGGGCCATCTTTAAAGCTTTGTTCTTGAAAGAGAGAAATTCTTATTATTACAATCTCTCTTGTACCTTCTTCAATCTTAAATTCTAATCATTGTAAGAGAAAAAGTTAGTGTAACTCTTAGAAGTGTTTAGGTGTTAAAACACTTTTGAGTGCACTTCCTTTGGAAGAGATCATTGTAAAGGTTTAGGCAATACCTCTGAAGTTACTTGACTATTTTAGTGGATTACTTCAAGGAGTCTCTTTAAAGAGAGTGGATGTAGGGTCGGAAAGATTTCGATATTACCAAACCACTATAAATGGAGTTTGCATCTTCTTATCCTTTACTCCTTAATTTCTAGCAACATACTTCTTGTTGTTCATACCTGATTTCTTAAGTGTTTAAAACTTGTTTGTGTTTTCAAAAAAAAAATTTAAAACTCAATTCACCCTCTCTTGGGTTGCACCTTGGTTTACACATCTCTACGAAGAATCAAGAACACCGTTTTAAGTTTTTGCTTCCTTTTTTTTCTTGCATGCATATTTTTCGTTGGATGTAATTCTTTGCGATTTCTTGAATGGAGATACGACTCGATGATCCATCAAGTATGAGCCACTATGTATACCCTGATTCTACTTGTGACTGTTGTAATTTATCTCTGAAGCTTCTTGAAGCGTTCTCTGCCAACGATGCCCAAATATACCAGTTTCGGATTTATATGGGTTTAGTATTTTTTTGTTGTTTGTCTCAATTTTTTTTATTTTCTTGATTGAAAAGTGATTCTCTTTCTTTGGGTTCAAATAGTGTTCACATATTTTTTTAGTCTATACGCTAGGTTAATTTGATTTTTTTTTGTTGTTGTTTCATTTTCACTGCTTTTGATTTCCTTTTATCCCTTTCTTGCATTTCCAGTTGCAATGGAGGGTGGAATAATAAACAAAATCTCCTTTGGATTTTTGCTTGGGACTCTAGTATCTAATAAGCCTAAGGAGAGGGAACATCTAGCTTAAGACTCTATACCCACTGTGCAGGCTTCAAATCCGTGAATCTACAAGTTCATTGCCTCCATTACTAACGTAGTGTACTGGAGGTAATGACCACCAGTTTTCCTTCTCTCTTTTGATTAGTCTTTAAAATAATTACTTAAAATTATAACATTTGAATTTCTCCATTTACTTAAGTTGTCGTACGGGTATTCTAATAGAAAATGCTTATGATTATCTTTTTGTTCTTTTTATTGTTTCTCTTTCAAATTAATGCTTAAAATTTCCCCAGTTGATTAGTAATTTTTTTTCCTTTTAATAAAGGATGATATGCCTCCCCTCTGGTTTTTGATTTTTGTAGCCTACTCTGGTTTCTTATTCGTTCTGTAAAATGGTTTCGACTCTAATTTTCTGTTTTGATTAAAGGGTTTTTTTTTTTTGTCTCTGAAAGAAGTGTACCATTTATCAACTCCATGGCCAATGTTCCTTTGATAAAAAATATTTCCACTTCTTTTTCTTGGCTTTGGTTTTCTTTTTATTTCCTTTGAATACAAGCATTTAAGGGTGGGCAATGGGTCATGCCGGCACATAAGGCGGTCCACCGTGCCTTCTTGCCGCGCCGTGCCTCTTTCTCTTTTTCTTTCGTATTGTGTCGTGCTTTTAAAATCTTCAGCTCGACACGGTTCAAAGCTCGCATGGTTATTAGGTCGTGCTGACCAATGGGCTTCATAAATATATATTGATTTTTTTCCTTTTTGTTGAAAATAGTAAAAAAAAAAGTATAAATATTGAATTGAATGCTTATAATTGCATAGAAAAACAATCATTTTATTGATAAAGTTAAATATTACAAATAATTTAGAAATTGAACAAAAATAACAACATAAATAAATAAGTTAAAAATTACAACTTTCAAAAATCTTCTAAATAAATAACTTACAAAGACAACATATAAAATAAAGAAAGAAGATTAAATGATTTACAAATGGGTGAAATATAAAAAACAACTTAGAATTCTAAAAATTAGAAATACATAAAATATTCAATAATTAAAAAAAAGTAAATTTTATAACCTTTTTGATATTTAAATAAAAAAATTAAACTTATGCAATTCATAGATAAACGACTTTAGAAATTGAATGATGAGCTATGTAGCTAATTTTCATTCGATTGATTAAAAAAAGAATATTATATGATTTTCTCTTAGTATTTTAGTTCATTAAATCAAATGCTATTATGTTAAAATCAAGCAATTATAACTTAAATATTTAAATTAAAAATTCACAAAGTATAGGTTTGGTTTAATTTATGTTAATGTGTGATTTTAGGTGAACTTGCTTAATTTATGAATTAGTAGATCACGTGCCATTTGTTAAGAATAAAGTAATAATTTTTATTTTTTTCTAGCATCATAAAATATCAAATTTATCATCATCTAATTCTTCTTGATTCGTTATTTTAGTGGCATAAGATTGTCTGTAATTTTGAATTTATTAGATGTTATGGTCGTGCCTCGTGTCGTGCTTTGTGCCGGGCCTTGTTGGGCCTCATGCTTTGCTGTGCCATGCCTTTTTTTTTCGTGCCGTGTCGTGGGTCTCAAAAGCTAGGCCCAGCACGGCATGAGGAATAGTACCGTGCCAAGCACGACATGGCCCATGGAAGTGTGGGCTGTGCCAAATTTGTTTCGGACTGTGCCGGCACGGCCCATTGCCACCCTACAAACATTGGTGGGTTTGTAACACAAAACAGACCTGAAAAGAGGCCCAACGCTAAAAAATGGGCTTGAGACCATTCCATATTGGGCCTTGAGTCCATAGTCACTTTTCATGTAAAGAAAACCTCATTTTTCATATTTTGTCATGCTATTTGCCGTGTGTTGTTGCAAAAAAGCCTTGGACCATGGCCTTGCTTGATACTCATCACCCTATGAACTTAATTGAATCCAATTAGGCCCATGTGCCAAGGGGATTAATGGTAAGGGGAGAGGTTTGATTATGTACTGGGGTAGGCCCAATTTTATTTATGTATTTTACTTTTATTCAATTTATTTATGCAATTTCATTTATGTAATTTAATTCCATGTCATTTAATTTTTGCCTACTTAATTTATGTCATTTAAATTATGCACATTTAAAATTCGTACAATTAGTTTATGTCCATTTTATATTACTATGCAAGGTTACTTCTATTTCAATTCAAGTAAAGTTCATTTTATGCAAGCATAGTTTGTATGTACATAAATAAGAAAAAAAGAGTTCTTAAAGGCTCAGCCCCTTGACCCAATTGGTAATATTTTAAGGTGTATATATAAACAAAACAATTTTCTTTTGTGAATCTATTAACAAAAAAATAGAATAAAAAGAGAGAAAAAAAGTACCAACCCATTGGAAGTATTTAACTCTAAAAATTTTCTTTTAAGTTGATCCACGTCAACTCAAAAAGATAAAAGGGTTGGAATAAAGTTTTGACACAAAAAAGCAAGGTGATAGGATAATGTGGTACCGATTGATTAGACGAGGATTTAGAGGTGTTTAACTTTCTCATACTTACCGACTTTTTGAGCTTGGCTTGGTTACGCAGAATTAGGTGGTTGTTAGTTTAGTGCTAAGTTAGGGGTTAGCATTAGGTTAATCATTTTCTATAAGGTGTTCAATCAGCCTTAAGAAATGATTGATGGAGACTCCAAATTTGAGTTGATCACACCCCAATTTCTTTAAAGGAAATTTAATAAATAGATTATTAATTAGTTCATTCAAATTAATTAATAATTTAATAATATATTTTTTTCACGGGATAGATATTGACAGCTCGTAACTCCGCTCGGGATTTTAAGAAGAAAAGTCAATAAATTTGCCTTATGGTTCTTGCCTAATTTCCTTATATGTTTTGATGCATTGTATTTAACATTTTTTTTATCCTCTTATAAATGGTATTGACTTGTTTGCTTTGTTTCTTTGTTTGTTTTGCTTTATTTTCTTGCATTTTATTTTATTGTATATATTGTTGCATTCTTTATTTCTTTGATAGGAAGGTAAAGGTAAAAGATAAGTAGTTCCTCCCTTTCACACACTACAATTTTGAATCTTCTCCCTCATTGAATCTTCATCCAAGTCTATCAACCAAATAGGAACTAGAGGGCAGTAGCCTATCCGTGGTCATTATTGAATGATGTGGTAATGGACGAAACTCAAGCCCGGGTCATGGTTCTCATGCTGGGTCCCCTAGGATTTAAACCAAAAACTGAGTCAACTCTAGTCTTGTGATGACTTACCTGGTTCGAGACCTCATGAAAGTTTGATGAAACCCCTACGATTTTTAGGAGCACTTCGGAGGAATGCCTTCTATCCTTTATTTCTGGGATTTCTCAAGCTACTTAGGTGAACCAGAAAATTTAGGCTGATGTAACTGTGAATCCTGCAATTACACCTGTGGCGAATGTTAATGTTTCCCCCACGCAAGCTCAATAATAAACCCCTACTAGGGCTCAAGAAAACAAGACACATTTTGTAGATCAAGCTTTATATACCACCATTCCACATCAAGATCCATTTTCGACACCCCTAAAATGAAGCAAAGGAAAGGAACATGTTGCTGATGACCATTCATTATCATAGAATAGTAGTTAAGGGCTATCAGAGGAATTTGCGACTTTGGAGAGTTCTTAGATCTTTGCTTGGTCATTGAAGTGGTAATCCCTCCTAAATTCAAAGCACCAGAATTCAAGAAGTATAATGGAATAGATGTCCTATGGCTCATTTAAAGATGTATTGAAGAAAGATATCCACTTATACTGATGATGAGAAACTGTTGATCCACACCTTCTCTGGATGGAGCATAAATCAAGAAGTGGAGAGATCTCACTGATGAAGGAAATTGATGTAGAAAAAGCAATGGAAATTTGAATTTTATTATTGATTCCTATAAACCGTAATCATCTTATGATTTGTAAAAAACATCTCACAATTAAAATCATTCAAGGTTTAGAACCGTTACCTTTGATTCGCTGTGTTCTTTACTCCTTGAAATGTGTAGCCAAATTCTCCACCACACTTGAATCCAAAATTCCCTATGTTCTTAAATTCACAACAACCACAAAAGTATGTGATCTTTAAGGTTGATCCACACAAGGAAAATCTTGAATTAGGATTTTTCTCTCAATTAGATTGCTCTTTTGGGAAGAAGAATAAGAACTAAAACCCTAAGAGAAACTTTTATGTAGATTTTGGGTTAGCAAATTTTGCACACTAATAGGCTATTTATAATATTAGGGTTAAGTACAATTAACCATTAATTGCAAACTAAAATTGTACAATTATTTTTTAATTACACATTACCCTTTTTGTGTATGACCCCTTAGGTACAAACTAATCTAGTTGTAGGACATAACTTTTATGTAATTGTAATTATAACCCTTTTCAATTAATTAGAACTCCTTATAATTTATTTTGAATCAAATACCTTTCTAATTCTTCCTTTTATAAGAATTAATTAATTTTTCATTAAATTAATTCTTAAGACTTCTACAATCATAAATGAAATGAAACCTAGCATCATATCATGACTACCCAAACAATATGAATTTGATTGTGAAACCTTGAACTTTTTCGTTATCCATTACCATACAATTCAATCTTTCTATCATGCAAAGTCTCGACTGCTAATTAGGGTATGAAATTACGTTCAAACCCTTAGCATTAATTCAATGTGTCTAGATCTCAAGAATATAATTTTAATAATGAAATTAGAATCTCCTCTCTAATTCTTGCCTTGCCTTGGCCTAGTAACTCCCTAAATTATATCTTAGTAGATTACATAGGACATTCTCTCATTTTACTTAGGAGTGATAGATCCTTAATTGTATGCTCACATACCTCCATATGAATCTCATTATACCCAATTACTACTAATTAATGATTCAGGAATAAAAAATTCTAAATATCATCAAAGTATAATAAGTCGCATACAAGATAACTATGGTGCTATAGGTCTAAGGATCAAATGTACAATTGTAATGTGAGAACCACCTATTGATAGGCAAACAAAAATCCATGTAGGTGCTCTTAAGTCGAGTCATGTTTAGTGAACTCATTCTCCAATAAGTACCCATATACTTCTTTTAGTGTATACCGCATAAGTGACGTTGAGATTAGTCACCCTCCCAATTGAAAAACATAGTATTTACTAGTCTAATAGGATTACTAACGTCCAATTAGTACCCTACGACTAGAAACATTTAAGAGAAAAACTTTCGAGAAGACTAGGCCTCAAAATTATGATCTCATCGTAATTCTATCTCTATTACTCTTACTTTATGAACTTAATCATGACAATGTAATTAAACAAATATTCATGATAAATAAACTTATCATTAATTATGGTAAAAATTTAAATAAAATTGTTTTACAAATTATATCCCTAGACATCAAATGTCATTGCCTTGTAGGGAACACTACTAATAATTTTTCACTTGTACTAAAGTCAATCACTTATGTATCTTCTACACATATTCTTAAGACGACGATCGAAATGCTATTGTGTCAATGCCTTAGTTAGTGGATATACTATATTCTCTGTTGATACAACCTTTTATATGCTCATGTCCCCTCTTCTAATGATCTCTCTAATTAAGTGGAAATGACGCTCAATGTGCTTAAATATCCGATGAGATCTTGGTTCCTTGGCTTGAATTATCACCCCTTGTTGTCACAATACAGGGTGCTATAAGTTCAATACTAGGAACCATTCCAAGCTTGGTGATGAACTTCTTTATCTATACCATCTCCTTTGCAGCTTCAGACGCAACAATGCATACAGCCTCAATAGTGGAATCTACAGTTATATCTTGCTTATAACTCTTCCGTCTCTCTGCTCCACCATTTAAGGTGAACACAAATCCAAATGTGGACTTTCTATCATCCATATCAAACTAGAAGTTTGAATCAATATACCTTTCCAATTTAAAGTCACTTCCTCCATATATGATGAACAAATTTTTAGTCATTCTCAAGTACTTAAGAATGTTCTTCTTAACAACCCACATTCTTAACAACCCAGTGTTCCAAACTTGGATTAGATTGATATCCACTAGTAATATTATAACATGACTGATATCAGTTTTAGTACATAACATAGCATACATAATACTTACTATAACCGAAGCATAAGGGATTTGATAAAGGAAATCAATGTAGAAAACGCAATGGAAATTTAAAAATTTCCATTGATTCCTATAAATCCTTAATCACCGTATGATTTATGTACAATATCAAGAACATTTAAGGATACAAACATTTAAGGTTCAAACTAATCTGGTTGTAGGACATAACTTTTATGTAATTGCATTTGAAACCTTTTCTAATTAATTAGAAATCCTTCTAATTTATTTTGAATGAAAATTCCTTTTGTTTCTCCTTTTTGTGAGAATTAATTCTTAGGGCTTCTACAATCATAAGTGACACCTACCAACATATCATGGCTACCCAAATAGTGTTAATTTGGTTGTAAAACCTTGAACATTTCCATTATTAGTTACCGTGAAATTCAATCCTTCCATCATGCATTATCCGAATTAAGCTAATTAGGGTATAGAATTATAAGCAAACCCTTAAAATTAATTCTATATGTCTAGATCTCAAGAATACAATTCTTATAGTGGAATTAAAAACTCCTTTATAATTATCAACTTTCTTTGCCTGAGGAATTTCTCGAATTACATCTTAGTAGTTCACATAGGACATTCTTTCCTTTTACTTAGGGCTGATAGATCCCTTATTGTACACTCACATATCTCCATATGAAACACATTATACCCAATTACTACTAAGTAATGATCCATAAATAGAACCATATTAAATAACATCAAAGTATAATAAGTCGCATATAAGATAACCATAATGACTTAGGTTTAGGATCACATGCACAACTATAACATAAGAACTACCTATTGACAAGAAAGTAAAACTCCATTAGGTGTTCTTAAGTTGAGTCATGTTCAGTGAACTCATTTTCCAATGAACACCTGCATACTTATTTTATATCTACCACATAAGTGACATTAAGATCAGTCACCCTTCAAATTGAGCAAACATAGTATATACCAGTCTATCCGGATTGCTAATTGTCCACTTAGTATCCTACGACTAGGAACATTAAAAAGAAAAGCTTTCGAAAAGATTAGGTCTCAAAATTATTATCTCATGATAATCCTATCTCTATTGCTCTTATTCTATGGACTTAATTATGACAATATAATTAAACAAATATTCATGATAAATAAAATTGCCATTAATTATGATAACAATTCGAATAAGATTGTTTTACAAATTATATGCCTAGACATAAAATGTCATTGGCTTGTAGAGCATACTAAAGCCAATTATTAATGTATCCAATGCCCATCTTCTTAAGATGACGATCATAGTGTTATTGTGTCAGTGCTAGTGGATTTGCTGTATTATCTGTTGACACAACTTTTTGTATCCTCATGTCTCTTTTTCCAATGATTACGCTAATAAACTAGATGAGCTACTCAATGTGTTTGGATTTCTGATGAGACATCGGTTCCTGGGCTAAGGCACTATGAATTCAATGTTAAGAACAACACCAAGCACGATGGTGACCTTTTCATCCAAACCGTGTCATTTCTAGCCCTAGACACAATAATATACATTTAACCTCAGTGGTGGAATTTCCAATTGTAACTTGCTTAGAACTCTTCCAACTCACTGCTCTACCATTCAATGTGAACACAAACACAGAAGTGGACTTTCTGTCATTCACATCAAATTAGAAGTCTGAATCAGTATACCCTTCCAATTTCAAGTCACCTCCCCCATATGTGATGAATAAATATTTTGTTTTTCTTAAGTACTTAAGAATGTTCTTCACAATAACCAAGTGTTCCAAGCCTGGATTAGAACGATATTTGCTAGTAACACTTATAACATGACTGATATCAAGCCTGGTACATAACATAGCATACATAAGGCTTCCCATAACCAAAAAATAAGGAATCTGACTTATGTTCTCTCTCTCTCTCTCTCTCTCTCTCTTTTTAGGTGTCTTTGGGGACATCTGCTTAGAAAGATGTACTATATACTGAAAAGGTAACAATCCTCTCTTAGAGTTTTCTATGTTGAACCTCTTCAACATTTTGTCTATGTATGTAGATTGGGATAAGCCATGCATCCTTCTAGATCTATCAATATAGACCTTCATTCCTAAAATATAGGATATTTCTCCCAAATATTTCATGGAGAAGTTTCTTAAAAGTCATACTTTGACTCATTGTAACATACCTACATCATTCCTAATGAGTAGTATGTCATCGATGTACAATATCGAAAATGGAATTGCACTCTTACTAGTCTTCTTATACACACATGGTTCATCTATATTTTTTAGAAATCCAAACATTTTGATTACCTCATCAAATCGAATTTTCCATCTTCAGGAAGCTTACTTTAATCCATAAATCGATCTTTGCAACTTCCATACTTTGTGGTCACTAGCATTGGATGAAAAACCCTCTAGTTGCTCTATTTATATTTCTTCCTCTATGTTACCATTGAGAAAGGTCATTTTAACAACCATTTGCCATATCTTAGAATTGTAGTGTGCAACTATTGTGAGCAAGATCCTGATGGACTTAAACATAGCTATAGAAGAAAAGATTTCATCAAAGTCAACTTCTTATCTTTGTTTGTAACCTTTCACTACTAGCCTTTCCTTAAAACACTATACCTTTTTTTATTGGCACTAATCGTTTTTTATAGACCTATTTGCAACCGATAAGTATAATATCTTCAGGATAGTCAACCAAGGTCTAAACTTGGTTAGAATACATGGACTCCATTTCAAATTTCATAGCTTTAAGTCATTTTTATGAATCGATGTCTGACATCACTTCCTTTTAGTTTATAAGATCTTTATTCCTAGTAAGGTGTACCTCTACGTCACCCTCAATGAGATACCCATATCTCTCTGGTACTCTAGGTATCCTACCTGATCTACGAGAAGGTTGTGTGATAGGAGACTTTGTTACAATAGGCTCCTTAGGTTGATTATTGTTGATTTGTGGTTCTTGAGACACCTCTTCAAGTTATATTTTACTCCTACTGCTCCCTTCTAGAAAAAAAATCTTTCTTCAAAAAGGTAGCAAATTTTTATACAAACATTTTTTGCTCATTAGAGTGATAAAAGTAATACCCTAAACTTTCTTTGGGATATCCCACAAATCTACACTTATTAGACCTTGCTTTTAACTTGTCTACTACTAATCTTTTGACATATGCATGACAACCTTAGATCCTAACATTCTTAAGACTAAGTTTCCTATCATTCCATTTCTCATATGGTGTCTTAGACATAGACTTAGAAGGAACTCTATTTAACAAATATGTGGCAGTTTCTAAGGCATAGCCGCATAATGAAATTGAAAAATAAATACAATCCATCATCGATCGCACCATATTCAATAAAGTATGATTTCTCCTTTTGATCACACAATTTAATAGAGGTGTTCCACGAGGAGTCCATTATGAGAGAATCCCATTCTCTTTGAGATGATCTAAAAATTCATTGGTAAAGTATTCACCTCCTCGATCAGATTGAAGAACTTTGATATTTTTGCTAGTTTGATTTTCCACTTCATATCTAAATTCCTTGAAATTTTCAAAGCATTTAGATCTTTACTTCATAAGATACACATACTCTAACCTTGAATAGTCATCAGTGAAGGTAATGAAGTAAGAATAACCTTCCCTAGCAATTCAGCTTAATGGCCCAAAAACATTTATGTGGATCAACCTTAAGATGTCAACAACTCTTTCTCCATGTCTACTAAATGGAGTTTAGTCATTTTAACCATGATACAAGATTCACATGTTGTGTATGAAAAAGTCAATGAATCAAAGTATCCATCATTAGCCAACTTGCTAATCCTACCCTCATTGATATGACCAAGTTTGAGATGACATACATATGAAGGATTAAATTTATCTATTTTCCTTTTATTACCTTGCTGATCAATATAAAATATATTACTGTTCAATTCCAGAATATAAAGACCATTTATTAATGTGCCAGTACCAAATAACTCATTATTCAAAGAAAATGAACACAAATTATTTTTAAAAGATAGTTCATAACTCTCTTTGTCCAAAACAGAAACTGAAATAATATTCATAATCAAAACTAGCACATAAAAATAGTATTTTAATTCTTAAAATCTTTCCAGATGGAAAAGCTAAGTAGTAAGTCTCTACGGATAATACAGCAACACATGCTCCATTTCCAAGGCGAATGGTGATTTCTCCTTTTCTCAACTTCATGCTTCTTCTTAGTCCTTGCAAATTATTGCAAATTTTTAACCATATTTGGTATCTAATGCCTAAGTAGAAGCATCTTTTATTGACAAATTGATCTAAAAAAGAAATAAACTAGGCATACCTTCTAAGGTTTTCTCTTTGAACACGCAAGATACTTCTTACAATTTCTCTTCCAGTGTCCATCTTTGCCACAATGGAAGCATTGTCCCTTATCTTTCTTGGATTTTGAAGAATTGTCCTTCTTGAGACATCCCTTTGTTTCCAATAGTTTCTTTTTATTCTTTGAGTCACTCTCGCCCTTAGTCTTAGAAGAGGAAGCCCCATCAATAAGCATAATGGATGCCATAACTCTCTTAATCGTTGCTTCAGCAGTCTTCAACATGTTAATAAGATCTTGAAGTGTAGCTTCTATCTTGTTTATGTTATAGTTTATAACAAACTATGAGAATGAATCTGGAAAGGACTGCAGGATCAAGTCATTACATAATTTTGCATCCATACTAACACCTAGTTTGTTTAACTGCTCGATGTAGTTGATCATTTTCAATTCGTGCTATTAGACAAATGATCCTTCGGGTATCCTAGCCTTAAAAAGGTCCTTTCAGATCTAGAATCTCGCAATGTGACTGTAATCACCATACAACTCTTGCAAGATAAGCAACATCGTATAAGCACTTTCCATATTCTCATGTTGCTTTTGAATCTCACTAGACATTGAAGCTAGCATACAACACCTAGCCTTCATGTCATCCTCTTTCAACTTCTGAAAAGTAGCGACCTCTCTTTATAGTGCATTCTCAACAATACTTATTGGAAGCATTGATCAATAACATTTCCAATTTTCTCATAATTGAGAACAATTTTCAAGTTACTCAGCCAATCCAGGAAATTGGGCCTAATCAGTTTGTTGGCATCGAGAATTCTAGATAATGAGTTGAGATTGGTCATTGTGATCTATAACAACAATAAAAAATTGATATCTATTCAATTTTATTATCTAATAATAGATTTGATCTTTAATCATAATGGTACCTTCCACTATTCTTTTCGATTTCCATTATCCCACAGTATGAAATTCGAGAAACCCTGTTGGAAGGTCTCCTAGTGGGGATTTGATAGGTGCTTAAACATTCATATTTAATCCCCTTAATTTACATTTGTTAAGCCCTTAGTATGCGTGTTTTATTCTATTTTACTTCCTTTTTATGTTTTCTTTGTTTTTATAGGTTTTTGGAAGAAATGAAGCATTTTGGAACTCAAAGAGCAAAAGCTGCAAAAGCTGATGTTGCTTAGTGCGATCGAGCGCACCAGTGCTCCAGCGCCCACGCTAGGATTGAGCACAACCTGCACTCGCATGCAAGAAGAAAGTTCGAGCGCACATGTGCTCGAGCGCAATAGTGTGCGATCGAGTGCACACGTACGTCAGTGAACAGTAAAATGGCATCACCTGTTTTGGAAATTAGGGTTAGGGCCTTGTTTTGGAAATTAGGGTTAGGGCCTTGTTTTGGAAATTAGGGTTTCGAGGTGTCCTTAAGAACCTTATAAATAGACTTGTAAAACACAGAAACAACATCTCCTTTTGAGTTTTAGTTTTAGATCGGGAGGCCGGAGACCAGAGGGGATTCTACAGAAGAATTGACAACTCTTCAATTGAGCTCTCTCGGGTTTCTTCTTTCCTTTATTTTATTATGTGTAACTAAACTTATAGTAAGGGCTTGGTTGAAGCCCTAATTATGTTTAACCAATAATTCAGTATTGGCGCATTTGCAATATTTATGTTGTGATTCTTATTTTGATTAATATCTATTTTTATTTAAATTCCTCATATGTGTGTGTCTGATCAACGTATGCATGTGGTATGGATTAGTTAGTTGAATCAATTTAGATGACCGAGTCCTAGGTTCAACAATAGTAACAAAAGATATCCACACCAGATTCTGAGGTTAATCGACATGGGAAACCGGGAGTGGACCAAGCCCTAGGTCCCATGTGGTTGTCGATTTCCACAAATCCTATGCTCTCTTAAGGAACAACTCAGTATACACCATGTTGAATCCCTTAAGAGAGAAAAGAGTTAGAGTATACACCATGCCTAACTCGTTGCTTAGGGAAATCAATAACCTAAGGAGTGGACCAAGCCCTTGGTCCACTCCTTAAGCTGACAACCATTAGGTATTCATAGCATGAGTAGAGCATTGGCATACTGTTTTATTAGGGTAGCATGATTAGTGGTGGATATCAAGTCCCTACGCCTTTATCATTATTATCTAAATCTAATAAATTTTTTTATTTATTTTTACTTGGTGAAATTAATTCTAAATCGAAATTCACTAATCCCTGTGGAAATGATCTCGCACTTGCACACTATGCTACTGTAGACCTTGTGCACTTACAAGTAAAACAAGTTCGGTTATTTTCTTATTTATTTAGGTAGATAAACGCACAACAAGTTTTTGGCGCCGTTGCCGGGGATTGCACTAAATTTCTTTTTGGAATTATTTTTGTTAGTTTTATTTTATTTTATTTCGTTACTTTGTTCTGTTTATATTTTCTTCATCAAAAACCTAATTTTTCTTCTTTTCGTTTTCTGTTTTCTTCTTTTTCAGGTCTGCAGTAGTGCTGTTACAGGCCTTGTGATCGAGCGCAAGCTCAAGTGAGATTGAGTGCACTGTTGCGATCGAGCGCTGTTCTTAGTGCACTCGAGTGCAAATAGTCCAGAGACTACCCAAGCAGCAATACTGAAGCTGCTGCACCAAAGTCTTCCAACTTATTCATGCAAGGGCTTCAATCTAGGAACCCTACCATCGTTCCACTCGACATAGAGATTGAGCGGACCATTCGACAGAGGCCTAAAAACAAATTTGAAGAGAATGAAGAAGAATTCGAGGGAGAAGCACCAATGGAACAGCTAGAAAACCAACAACCACCTGAGCGAAGACCTATAAAGCAATCCTTCATCCCACAGAACCTCAACCAGCCATCATGCATTACTTATCAACTAGAGGCGGAAGACAATTATTACATATCTCCGAAGATACTCAGTGCCTTGACTCATTTTAGGGGTACACGTGCTCAGGATCCACACTTGCACCTTCCTGAATTCTTTGACCTCTGCAAGTTCCAGCACATCCAGGGCCTAAATCAAGAGAGAATCAGGTTAATTCTTTTCCCTTTTTCATTAAATGATAAAGCTAAGTTGTGGTATAATTCTTTGCCTGTAGATTCTATCCATACCTGGGAAGAACTATCTAGTAAGTTCCTAAGGAAATTTTTCCCAGCACAAAAGATAAGGCCGATGAGATTCAATCTTTCCAACAAAGAGATGGAGACTTTTTCTTTGAAGCGTAGGGACACTTCAGCGAGCTGCTACTCAAATGCTCACATCATAATCTACCTCAAGATGAGCTGGTACTAGCCTTTTATGAAGGTCTAAATGACATGAATAAAGGTATAGTCGATTCAAGTTGTGGAGGTGTGCTGATGGGAAAAAGTAGTGAAGAAGCCATGGAGCTTTTTGAGACCTTAAGTGAGCACACACAACAATTCTCATCCAGAGGTAAACAAGGTGTGAAAAAGGGCATGTATGAGGTGAACCTAAATGGTGGATCTTCAAATCAGATGGCTGCTATGGAGAGGAAGCTAGATATTCTTACAAAAGCCATGACTGCTCAGACCATCTCACTAAGTTCACAAGCCACACAACGCCAGGTATGTGCTTTATGTTTTCAATTTGATCACACTTCTGAGACTTGCCATATATATTCATCTATAGATCCTGAGCAAGTGAACTATGTGGGACCAAATAATGCATATACAGATACTTACAATCCTAGATGGCGAAACCACCCCAACCTCTCATGGAGCAATAATCGAAATGCCGTGAACTTTCAAGGGCAGCAAAATAATTCCCAACCGGTAGCCCAATCAGTTCCGGAATCAAAGCAAAGTGACCTAGAGAGTCTTGTAAGGTAGTTGATAACCTCACAAGAATAATTCATAGCAGAAATAAGACAATTCCGAACTGAGCAAAAAGAAACCACTGCAAAGTATGAGCAAACCATTCAAAGACTCGAGGTACAAATGGAGCAACTGGCTAAGGAGCTAAGGGAAAGAAGGTATGGTGAACTTCCCGCCCAAGCACTACCTAATCCAAGAAAACATTAGCAACTAAATACCGTGACAACTCTCAGAAATGGTAAGATCATAGGAGCTTATGAGCCTGCACAAGCATCTCCAATTACAACATCCACATCAAATGTAAGTGAAATAGAGAAGTGGAATGCAACACCCTTCCCCCAAAGGTTAGTAAAGCCAACAAAAGAAAGTAAAATGCATGATATCTTTGAAACTTTGAGAAAAGTAGAAATTAATATTCCTTTATTAGATGCAATTAAACAAATTCCTGCATATGCTAAAATTTTAAAAGATAGTTGCACTAATAAAAGGAAGTTTCAGAAGCATGAAACAATGGCTTTAACCGAAGAAGTGAGTACGGTATTGTTAAGGAAACTACCACCGAAGCTAAAAGATCCGGGTAGTTTTACAATTCCCTGCAGGATAGGTAACCAGATTTTTGAGCATGCATTACTAGATCTAGGGGCTGGAGTCAAATTGCTGCCATACACTATATTCAAGACACTAGGTTTGGGGGAGCTTCAACCAACTTCCATCACCTTGCAACTAGCAGACAAAAGTATCAAACAACCTAGAAGTATTCTTGAGGATATCTTGGTAAAGGTAGGTCCATTTATTTTACCAGTTGATTTTATTGTATTAGATATGGAAGAATGCTCTATGCCATTACCTCTTCCCATCATCTTAGGAAGACCCTTTATGCGAACTACTGATACAAAAATTTGTGTGAAAAAGGGTATTATAAGTATGAAGGCAAATGGTGAGAAGGTTGAATTCAACATATTTGATACATTAAAATTACCCCAAGATAATATGGAATGTTCTAATGTATATATGATGCAAGGTGTTGTTGAGGAAGTTTTTCAGGTCCATCCCATTACTCCATTGAAGGCCACTCTCACCCATGATTTCACAAGAATGGATACTAAGCTAGAAATTACTGATGTTACTGATGACATCACTAAAGCTGCACACCTCCTAGAGGCCTCTCCAAAGCATCCAAGCACCAAATTTGGTATTGAAGCAGTTGCTAATGCATTCAACTTATGTTTTTCTAGGAGGGACTAAGAGCGTCTGGTTGAAGATGTTAAACTTAGCGCTCATGGGAGGCACCCCACAACTTATCCTTTTATTTATTTTTATTGTTTTTCATATTTATTTTTTGTACTTTTTGTTTTCTCGTATTATGTTAGTTTTTCTTTTCTTTTTTTTAGGGACAATATATGCATCCGTTCAAGTTTGGGGGTGTACTATGAGCTATGCCAACCCAGCTAGTTCTCCACTCCTAAGTCAGATCTTTCTATGTTATTCATGCATTGGGGACAATGTGTAATTTAAGTTTGGGGGTATGGGAGACACATTCACACACTTTATCCCTGTTTCTTTGAAAAGATAAATGCATGTTCATATTGTGTTGAAAATTTTTGTTGATCTAAACGCATATTGTGATAAAGTTTCATAAGTAAGCTTAAAATCTAGAACACATGGTCTAATAATAGAGTTTTAAGGTTTAGTTACCTACTTTTGGCATTTAAGAATTCACAAGTTTGATCTAATCTGACATGAGCACATTAGCACATAATTGTGTGGGGTATGACATATGGTTTTTATATGTATGTTTCCATGGCCTAACTGTAATCGGATAACTTGTTAAAATAACACTTTGGCATAGAAAAATAGAAAAAAAAATGTTTATTGTGCAAAAAGAGAAAATAAAATGCTCCTAATGATCATTAAATAAACTTTTCACTGAGTAACTGGACCTCTTACCTCAGTAAGCAGTGAGTGTTCACGTCAAAAGGTGGGAATTATGCATATAATGATCATTAAATAAAGTTTCGACTGAGTAACTGGACCTCTTGCCTTAGTAAGCAGTGAGTGTTCATGTCAAAATGTGGGAATTTTGCAAAGAAGCATTAAGACCAGTTAGTTTCATAGCCTTTTTGACTCGAGTTAGTAAGTCCTTAGAGGTATCTTTACACCTAATGCCATAAAACCATTTGGTTTGGGAGTCATTGGCTAAACACTCGCTACATGGGTCAATTAGAAAGCTTAAGGGAACTCAACATGGCAAAAATCTCATAACAAAAGAAAAAGAAAGAAAGAAAAAACTATGCCATTATTGTTATTTTGATAGGAAATTCGATGAATATTAAGACATCAAAACACTACACATTGAAGTTATTTGGAAGCTTCATCTTTTATGTGCTAGTTCACCACACACTAAGTCAGACTTGTGATGCCTTAACCAACCTCATGTAAGTGATTAAATTTTAAAACTTTTATTCATTGTGAAGATGGGTTTTGTGTGTAACCTAAATTTTTGGATAACATGAATAATGGATTTATTTTTGCGTCTTTGTTTTTCATTTAGTTTTTAGTTTCGTGTTGCTAAGGGACTAGCAAAATGTAAGTTTGAGGGTGTGATAAGTGCTTAAATATTCATATTTAAGCCCCTTAATTTACATTTGTTAAGCCCTTAGTGTGCTTATTTTATTCTATTTTACCATTTTTTTTTGTGTTTTCTGTGTTTTTATAGGTTTTTAGAAGAAAGGAAGCATTTTGAAACTCGAAGAGCAAAAGCTGCAAAAGTTAATGTTGCTTAGTGCGATCGAGCGCATGGGAGCTGCGATCAAGCGCACCAGCGCTTCAGCACCCACGCCAGGATCGAGTGTAACCTGTGCTCACACGTAAGAAGAAGGCTCAAGTGCACATGCACTCGAGTGCAATAGTGTGCGATCGAGCGCACACGTACGGCAGTGAACAGTAAAACAACAGAACCTGTTTTGGAAATTAGGGTTAGGGCCTTGTTTTGGAAATTAAGGTTTCGAGGTGTCCTTAAGAACCTTATAAATAGACTTGTAAAACACAGAAACAGTATCTCCTTTTTAGTTTTAGTTTTAGGTCGAGAGGCCGGAGGCTAGAGGGGATTCTACAGAAGAATTGATGACTCTTCAATGGAGCTCTTTCGTGTTTCTTCTTTTCTTTATTTTATTATGTGTAATTAAACTTATAGTAAGGGCTTAGTTGAAGCCCTAATTATGTTTAACCAATAATTCAGTATTGGCACCTTTGCAATATTTATGCTGTGATTCTTAATTTGATTAATGCTGTTTTTATTTAAATTCCTCATATGTGTGTGTCTGATCAACGCATGCATGTGGTATGGATTAGTTAGTTGAATCAATTTGGATGACCGAGTCATGGGTTCAACAATAGTAACAAAATATATCCACACCGGATTCTTAGGTTAATCAACATGGGAAACCGGGAGTGGACCAAGTCCTAGGTCCCATATGGTTGTCGATTTCCACAGATCCTAAGCTCTCTTAAGGAACAACTCAGTATACGCCATGCTGAATCCCTTAAGAGAGAAAAGAGTTAGAGTATACACCATACCTAACTCGTTGCTTAGGGAAATCAATAGTCTAAGGAGTGGACCAAGCCCTTAGGTTGACAACCATTAGGTATTCATAGCATGAGTAGAGCATTGGCATACTGTTTTATTGGGGTAGCATGATTAGTGGTGGATATCAAGTCCCTATGCCTTTATCATTATTATCTAAATCCAATAAATATTTCTATCTATTTTTACTTTTTGAAATTAATTCTAAATCGAAATTCACCAATCCTTGTGGAAATGATCTCGCACTTGCTCACTATGCTATTGTAGACCTTGTGCACTTGCAAGTAAAACAAGTTCGGTTATTTTCTTATTTATTTAGGTAGATAAATGCACAACAGGATTGTTATCCCATTACTTATTTAAAATAGCCTCACATAATAATTTATTTGTTATAATAAACCTTTAAAAGGTAGATAACACTTACAAATTACATCTCATGTAATTCCAAATCATTCCTTCAGCCTCTAAAATATATCATCCTTACTTGATAGTTTCTTAGACAATATATTTTAGTTAGTTAAACCCATAATTTTCACAAGTGTAGGTGATTGAACCAATGAGCCCTCACATGATAGTTTCTTAGACCCACTGGTTTTCTACCTCATTATATTATATATTTAATAGGGCATCATGAATCTCCCATAATGTAAGTCCCATATGTTTGCGACAAAACTTACTTAGAACAATAGATCACATATATCCTTACAATGGTGGAAGGCCATGATAAGACATTCATAATGTTTCTTCATTACAACTTAATAGAAATTACTTTCATAAGGGAGTTTAATTGATCTTTAATCTCATCATTTAATTTAAACATGCATCACATATAAGGGTAGATTCGAACCTAGAAGCTCGGCTCGTCAAAACTCGACTCGTGGCTCGATAAACTCGAGCTCGATCTTAATTTTGAACTCATTTGACCAGACTAACTGAGCTAGAGGTATTAAATATTTAGTACAATGGCTTGCGAGCCAGCTCAACTAATCTTTCGAATATGTAAAAATTTATAACTTATTTTTGCATATCCTGAGAGTTATTGAATTCCCACTTTAAATTTATAAGATTTTAACTTAAATGATAATTAAGGGCCTGCTTAGTTTCATTCACGAAGTAACCCTCATAGAAACTTTTCAATGGCTAAGTGAACCCTTTTATAGAGAAGCCTTGCTATATGTAGGTTATCTATTTTTGATGTGGGATTGGGATTCATGTATCCCATTGTAGCACACTAGCATTACGTCACCAAGTCACCAACCTTCTACCATTAACAAGTGCAAGCATTTTGCTTGTTATGAATTCATATTTTCCATATTAAATTTATGTTTTTTTATTAAATGAATTTATGTGTTTTCATGTGTTGATTATTTTATCTCAAACAATAAAACATAAAGGCTATAAAATCCCCGCTCATTCCTTCAACACCAGGTCCTCTACACTCTTTATTCTCTTTTCAATTTTCAATCCCACATCATTTATGAACATGTTGGGAAAGGATGTCAACTCTTATAAATACCACTTGCACTTCTTACTTTAAAGAACTTTATTACTTAATGGCCACAAGACCAACTTGGGCTTTAACAAATAAAAGTGCTAAAATTTTTGTGTTGATCCAACTTGGGCCTTTAAAAGTCTTCTTTTTATGGGCTGTTGGCTTGATTAGTTAAATTACTTTCCAAAATAGTCAAAATTTTATATAGTCTCATAACTTAGGTTTTGCATGAGTTGAGCTTGAGTTAACTCGCAACTCGACTCAAACTCATCAACAATTCAATTAATTGAGTTTGAGTTTATGTTTTAAAGCTCAAGCTCGGCTCAAAAATTTTTGTTTCTCACGAGTCGTGTTCGAACACTCCTCAGCTCGAGCTCGACTTGGCTCGAATCCACCCCGAATCACATACATATCATACATCATATAATATCAAATAAAATATGACTTTGGATGATTGTGGACTTTTATGCATGATTCACCTAAGGCACTAAGTGAATCATTAGTTTTAATTTAAGGTTCTATAATATTTTCACTAATTCCCACATAATAGGCCTTTTAAACTTCAAACGGGCCTCCATTGCTTTCTTGTGCACTAGATCATCCTCCGGTTTATATGAAAAATTCCTATCTACTCCTATCAAACTATTCTAACTAATTACATTGCATGATCAATAAGACACCTTGATTGAAAATCAAGGGGAGTTAAGAGGGATATAGAATTTTACAATTATAGATAAAAAAGAGGTGAGGTATACAAACCCCACTTAGAATTACATATCCAAAAAACAGAGAATAAATATTATAACCCATAAAGTTACAACCATACATTCAATCACACTGAATAATGATCAATCGCATAGCTCACTTATTTGGTCTTAAGTCCATAATCACCTATCCTTAAATATACATACGATCACATTATGTATATAAAATTTAAATATAATTTATTCTAGTTATGAATTTAATTATAAGATTGCTTATTCTAATCAAATTAGGTTTCCAAGACTATTCTAATCTTATTCCAAATAGGATTTCAATTTCTTATTCACTAGAATTCATAATTCTAACGTAATAAGGATTTTGGAGTTTTATTCCCAATCAAACTCCAATTTCTTAAAACTTTAATTCAAAATTATGAATTATGATTGGAATTTGATTAAAGTTTTAAGAAATTGGAGTTTGATTGGGAATAAAACTCCAAAATCCTTATTGATTATGTCATATATAAGATAACCTTGGTGCCTTAGGTCTAAGAATCACATACGTAACTGTAACATAAGAAATATCTATTGACAAGTAAGTAAAACTCTATTAGGTGTTCTTAAGTCAAGTCATGTTCAGTGAACTCATTTTGTAATGTGCACCTATATACTTGTTTTAGTATCTACCACACAAGTGACAATAAGATCAATCACCCTCCCATTTAAGCAGACATAGTATATACCAGTCTATTCGGATTACTAATCATCCACTTAGAATCCTACGACCAAGAATATTTAAGAAAAAAGCTTTCGAGAAGACTATGTCTCAAAATTATGATATCATCATAATTCTATCGCAATTGCTCTTACTCTATGGACGTAATCATAATAATGTAATTAAACAAATATTCATGATAAATAAACTTGCCATTAATTATGATAATAATTCAAATAAGATTATTTTAAAAATAATATACTTAGACATCAAATGCGATTGGCTTGTAGGGCATACTATTAAAATCTGACTCATGTTATCTCTTTTCAGGTGTAATTGAGGACATCTGCTTAGAGAGATGTACTCCATACCGAAAAGGTAACAATCCTCTATAAACCATGATTCCCAAAATATAGGATGCCTCTCCCAAATCTTTCATGGAGAAATTTCTTGAAAGTCAGACTTTGACTGATTGTAACATATTTATATCATTCCCAATGAGTAGTATGTCATCAACGTACAATATAAAAAATGTAACTGCACTCCCACTAGTCTTCTTACACATGTACAGTTCATCCATATTTTTAGAAAAACAAATATTTTGATTGTCTCATCAAATCGTATGTTCCAGCTTTGGAAAGCTTGCTTTAATCCATAAATTGACCTTTGCAGCTTCCACACATTTTGGTCACGACCACTAGATAAAAAACCCTTTGGTTACTCCATGTATATATCTTTTCCTATGTTGCCATTGAGGAAGGAGGTTTTAACATCCCTTTTCCATATCTCATAATCGTAGTGTGCAACTATTGCAAGCAAGATCCTGATGGACTTAAGCATAGCCATAGGAGAATTTTTTTTTTTCAAAGTTAACTCATTGTCTTTGCTTGTAACTTTTCTCTAACAACGTTGCCTTAATGGTCTCTACCTTTCTATCAGAACCCATATTTATTTTATAGACCCATTTGCTACCAATAGATACAATACCTTCAAAAGTGTTAACCAAAGTCCAAACTTGGTTAGAATATATGAATACCATTTCAAATTTTATGGCTTCCAGCCATTTTCTCAAATTGATGTCTAAAATCACTTTCTCATAGTTTGTAGGATCCTTATTCTTAAAAAGATGTTCCTTTATTCTACAAGGAGGTTCTATGATAGGAGACATTGTTATATTAAGCTCTTCGAGTTGAACATTGTTGATTTGTGGTTCTTGAGACACCTCTTCAAGTTCTATATCTTTCTTCTAGTATAAAATCTTTCTCCAAAAATGTAGCAAATATAGAGGCAAAACATATTTTTCTCATTAAGGAGATAAAAGTAATATACCAAACTTTATTTGGGATTTCCAACAAATATATATAGTCTTTCTGTATCCTTCTTCCTAAAAAATTTATAGAATTGTTTTGTCAATTTTTTATAGTCTTAGAGTGGTGAGAGGAGACATCACAGGATTGGTTAGAGTAGAGTATGTATGTACGCCATTGATGGAGGGTGATTTTATTTTATTTTCTTTAGAAGAGGTCATATATTCCCTTCATGCCAAATTGGCTTGGAGTTATTTGAGAAGAGCAACCTCTTTGGGCTTGGTTTTTGAGATTAAAATATGGTTTTCCTTCATATATTGTTTCCAATGATCTTCCTCTCTGTCATTCACATTCTGAAATGCCTACTTCCTTCAAATTCAGTTTTTGAGAAAACACATTAGTTGGATTTTGGGTAAGGGTGATATTTTAATTTTAGGATAATAACTTAACTAATTTTGTTTTTCATTTGCCAAACCCAATTCTTCTCCAGTCCATACAACATTAAGTGATGAAAGTTTTCTACATGCGGTTCTTGATCTCCTTTAAGATCATTTTAGTTTGCAACTTAACTAAATTATCATGGAGTTGGATACAAAATGTAAGCTGATTTGGACTCCATCTTCAGATGGTTTATTTTTCTTCGAAAGAATACTGGAATCAAATCAGACTAAATTTTCCATTATTTCTTTGGCATCAAATCATTTAGAAGAATAAAATTCCCTAAAAGAAGTAGGTGGATTTATCTAAAAATTATACCATAATGATATTCTTGTGGATGCCAATATTATAAACATTAGAATCCCTTTGGTTTTTCAATGTAAATGTCATACTCTTCGCAAGTGGAACCAATTTCACTTCTATTCTTGCATGTTTGTTGTTGATACCCGACCCTCGCCAAAAACAATCTTTTCCATTTAAACTTGTTTTCTAATTTTGGGGAAACTGAGGGTGTGATCAATTTTTAAGTGAAAAATGAGAGTCGCCACCAATCCTTTTAACCTGATCGATTGAACACCTTTGAGTGTATTGGTACATTAATATTAATTTCCCAAATTAATATTAAATAACCATTAAGTGTTTACGAAGCAATTTTTGGATTCGTGAGGCTTATTGAATGTGGGGAAAGGAAGCACTCTCACAACATCCATCTTTGACGATAAATTCTCGCGTTTTACCTTTTATTGTAGAAATAAAGCTAAAATGATGTTTACCAGACCTTAGAATAATTTATTTACATAATTAATAACATATCATTGCATTATAGTCATAAGGAGCATTTCATAATTTCATCACATTCTAATTATTTCTAATATGTTCCGTAATATCTTGACACATATATGAAGTGTAATTTTATCAACATTGAAAATGCAGCGGAATTTAAAAAAAAATTCAATTATTCCAACAAAAATATCTCAATAATTTTCTATGAATGTATTAGAATGATAAATCAATTATCTTTATACATAGTCAGGGTTTATATCTTAATGAAGATTTAGATAGAAAATTTTTGGGAGAGATCATGAGTCGTTCAAGTGTTTGAGCACTAAGTGTATCCACTTGAACAACCAGGAATGAAGATATGTTTCTTCGAGATGTCGAACACTGGTGTGGAGGAGGACTAGGGCTAGTCAAAATCTATGAGTGCTAGCACTAGGGTTTTTGGTTATTAAGAGAAAAAGTTAAGTCTTAAAATTTTTCCATTAGAGTTTCTATCAAATAGAAGCCCTTATATATAGCCTTTCGTCTAAAAGCTATATGATTTCTAGGACTGTAATTAAACCATTTGTTTTATTTAATTCCAAGAATACTCAATTGTGTGTGACCCCTTTGGTTCAATATTGTGTTAGCCGTAGACTGTAATTTTTCCGTAACAATTGGACTTTTTCCAATTAGTTAAAACTCTCTTTAATTTGAATTTGAATTAAAATTCATTTTAACTCTTTCTTTAATCAAAAATTAATTACAAATAATTCTTAAGGGCTTTTACAAGTCATGATTGACATCTACGAGTATGTCATGACTACCCAAGCAATATAAATTTAATGTGAACTTTTCCATTGTCAGCTACTATACAATTCAATTCTTCCATCATGCAATGTCCTAGATTAAACTTAATGTATGAAATTACTATCAAACCTCAATTATTTAATCACATGTATCTTGATCTCAAGTCCATATCTTAAATGGTGAAATTAGAAACTCCTTTCTAATTTCCACCCCACCTTGGCCAAGGAATTTCCAAGTTATGATTTAATCAAATTACGTAGGACATTATCTCTCTTTTACCGAGGGAGATGGTGATAGTAGTGTACCTTACAAGCCAATAGCATTTGATGTTATAGGCATGTTACTTGAAAATTGATCTTATTCATTTATTGACAATAAATAGAAATCCTCTTATTTATCATGTTTATTAAAAATCACTGTATCTGCATTATATGATAAAGCCCATAGAATAAGAGCAATGAAAATAAGCACCATGATGAGATCATGCTTGTGAGATGTATTTCTTTAAGCTATATTCTTAAATTTTTCTGATCATAAGATCACTTAGAAAGGAATTAGTGAATCCAGATAGATTAGTACATACTATGTTTCCTCAAGAGATGGTGATTGATCTCTTGGTCACTAGTGTATGAGACACTCAAATAAGTTATGTAGGTGCGTGTTAGAGAACAGGTACACCGAACTATCTCGACTAAGAAATTCTTAATAAACAATTTACTGGCTGTCAATAGGAATTCATACGTTACAGTTGTACAAGTGATCCTTGGACTCGAGGCACCATGAATATCTTGTGTATAGGTCATCATGCTTTGATATCAGATTAATCATAGGTCACAAAAAGGTAGTAATTAGGTATGACCACTTATGCATGAAGCTATGTCAGTGTATAATAGAAGATCCATCACTCTCAGTAAAGAGAGAAAATGTCATAAGTGATCTTATTAAGTCATAGTTTGGAAATTCCTTGGTCAAGGTAGGGTGGAAATTAGAAAGAAGTTTCTAATTTCACAATTTATGTTATGAACTTGAGATCTAGATACATATAATTAAATAAGTAAAGCTTAACAATAAATCCATGCCTTAGGTTTAATCAGGAAAATTGCATGATGGAATGATTGAATTGTATGGTAACTGTTAATGGATATGTTCACATTAATTCATATTTTCTGGATAGTCATGACGTGCTGCTAGGTGTCAATTATGACTTGTAGAAGCCTTTAAGAATTAATTGTAATTAATTCTTAATTAAAATAAGAATTAAAAAGAGTTTTATTTCGGATTAAAATTAAAAGAGTTTTAATTAATTAGATGGGATCCAATTATTAAGTAATTGTTATGACCTACTACAAGTACAATATTAAACCTAAGGGGTCACACACAATTGGGCAATTGAAAGACTAAGGAAAAATAATTGGCTAAGAGAGAGATTTCTAAGAATTAATTAAACCAAAAGTTTAATTGTAATTTTAAAAATCTTAATGCTCTTAAGAGTAAGAGCACTATATAAAGGCTCTATTTAATAGAAACCATAACATAACATAACACAATTGTTGTAGAGATTAAAAGTAAGATTTTTTTATCTCTTTCTCACAAAAAGCTGAAAAATCTAGAGCTAGCACTCAATAGGAAATTTGACCAGCCCTTTGTTCTTCTTCAAGCAGTGTCTGACATCCTGAAGAAGATCCTTATTCTTGATTGCTCTTGTGGATACACTTAGAGGCTAGACATTTGAGTTGCTGATGAATCCATTTCAAAGATCAACAATAATCTCCATCAAAGGTAAAAACAAATCTCTAACCTTGCATGGAAATATTATTTTGATCATTATTCTAATAGGTTCATAGAGATTTATCTTGGGATTTATGTCTATGGGCATAAATTTTTAATTTTTCACTGCGTATTCTATACCTGTAGACTTACAGTGGTATTGGAGCCAACTCTATAGATTATTAGAATGAGTTTAATTATATTGTTATGGTTTTAGATATATGATAGTAAAATTCATTACATTGTAAATTGATAATCTAAAAGTTAGATTAGGGTTTATAAAAACCATTTATCAAGAAAATACAAGAATGTATTCATGAATTGATTATCGCCATATGATGATGAAAAAATTATTATGGATTGGTTTTGAAACATATTAAGTCAATAGTTATTGAAAAAAAAAATTATGATGAAAATATAATTTTACATCAAAAAAATTTGTTTTTTTAGATGAAAATCACGTAAAAAAAACCTGTAGTAAAACAAACTTTTTGGTCCAACTTCAAACTGGTGTAATTTACTCATTTTAAATCAGATTGCAGGGATTTCAGTGGTGTTAGAAAGATACAAAAGTCTAATTTCATATGTCACTAAATCTGATTTAAAATTTGAAGTATTTTATAATCTATGATTGAAACACATATAACATTCATATAAAAAATATTTTTTCCAAAATTGCAAGTTATTGCTTGTTCTTGAGATTTAGAATTCGTTTTGGATTGAAATTCAAAATATGAGTTTTAATTCAAAAAATATACGATTTTTTAATTTTCATAAATTATATATTTTTAATTATTGGATTAAAGTTTAAAGAAATTGGAGTTTGATTAGGAATTGAAACTCCAAAATCCTTATCACATTAGAATTATGAATTCTAGCGAACAAAGAATCTTAATCCTATTTGGAATAGGATTAAAGAAAATTTCTAAAACTTAATGGGATTAGGAATGCAATCTAATGATCTAAAAATCTTAATCCTGCATGGAATAGGATTAAGAAAAGTTTTAAAAACCTAATGGGATTATGAATGCAATCTATTAACCATAACTAGAATAAAATTATTATTATTATTATTATTATTATTTATGAAATTTGATTGTATAAGTGAATGAATATTGGACTTAAACCTTAGCAATTGATTAAATTTATGATATTATTTTTGGTTATTCAATTTTAAATGGGGTTAGCATATCTTGCCTTCTCTTATTTCTCTCAATGTAAATTTCTATCTCCCTCTAATGTAATTCCCCTTAACTTCTTAGCAAAGTTTCTTATAAGTATATATTTTATGTATGTAAAGTTACTTAGAGTTAGGTAGAATTTTATTAAGGCGAATCATGGAGTGCGCAAGGAAACATGGTGGCCTGTTTGAAGATTGAAGACCCGTGAATGTATAGGATATATTCATGTAATATTTACCTAGGGTTTGACCAAATGATTTAATTTATTAGCTCAATTAAATCACACTTAAAAAGTCTATAGTCATCCACTTAGGTTAATATATTTGCATGTGATGTATGTGTGTTATGCATGTAATTAGATTATATGCTTATTAAATGTATTTGATGCATGTTAAATGATGAGATCTAAATCCCTCACCTGCAATATATTTTAATATTAAGTTGTAAACGAAAATCATTAGGAATGATTGTCCGTAGCCTTTCACCATTATTGACAATATGCAAAGTTTCTTATGTATGTAAATTTGTTGTGTCACTACAAGGTTTACACATATAAAAATGATAGGCTTATTTGCAAATAATCCCAAGTTTAAGGTCCAGGGGAAATTTTTCCCCTCAGATTACAAAAGGAGCAATTTCAACCCTCAATTTATGAAACTGAAGCAAAGTAAACCCTGACCCTCACACCGTTAGACTGCCATTATATTTCATCCGCCAAGGCCATCAAACCACACGAGACCAAAATGTTTCTTTTATTTTTATTTTTTCACTTTCAAGGAGAAGAACGAGAAGACCAATTTTGCCCAGCTAATGATGAAAAGCCTAACGACACAGGCACAAACCCCACCATAACCTCCCTAGTCTTTGTCTCCATTGAGTTTCGGTAACGGTAGTGGCTATGATGGTCGGCCCGGTCTGTTTTAGCTCAGAACTTCTCTAAAGGTGCACTTCTCCAAGGAACATTAAGATTTCTCCTAGCCAAAAGCAAAAAAGCTTAGATGCTCAATTGTATCATGCGCCATATAAGCATATCATTAAGGATCAAAAGAGTCGTCTTATATCCTTTTATTTGTACTTGTTTTTACAATCTCATTTGGGGATTGGCATGATAGGTTTTTTAATCCCAATTATTAATAGAGAAAGGAACCAATTTCACAAATATCTTCATCCATTCTTATTAGGCTACTAGCAACTTTGTAAGAAGCAACAATAAAACCAAAATCTCTGCTAAACTAGCATCATCCTATCCAATAAGGTGAACTAAACTTCAGCAAACTACTTCCCTTCTCACCCTTAAAATGCTAGAACACCCAAGTACCTTCATCTATCCAAAGAAGACCCATTAACGTCGATCTTGATGATGTTTGTCCTAGTTTTTATAAGTCATCTTCGGTAGAAGATATGGCGGCACTGACACTAATGGCATGGGGATTCCCATTGGAACTTGCATGGAGATTGAAATCACCCCTATTGGGGCCGATGACCTATCTTCTGTGTCTAGTTCTTCCTTGACTTGAGTCACAGTCCCTTGCTCTAGACTTGGATCCATCGAAGTTGCAGCCAGTTCTGGCCTAGAAGCGAACGAACTCGAATTGATCTTCTCTTTCTACTCCCTGAAAGAGAAAATAAATAAAAGGAAGAAAAAGAGGTGGATGAGTCACCTCTGAAGAAGTCCACTGTACAAACCAACTCGCTATCCCACTCAATCTAAAACATAGACACCGAATCTGACTCTGACTCTGACAAGAGTCTTCAATCCCCTAACGACCCTGATTTCACCATCAAGCTGATCCCATCCAAACCCATCGTAGAACCCACGAAATCCACCAAAAATTCTGCATCCAAATTTGGCTCCAAGTGCGCCTCCGAGAGCGAGCTGATTGTGGTTGAATTCAAAGATGGAGTCAAAAAAGAAGAAGAAATTATCAAGTGGCGATGAAGAAGAGGATGTCAAGAAGGGTTCTCGGAACCCAGCGTTTATGGAGCGAAGACACGATAGTGTGACGGCGTGAGGGTCAGGGTTTACGTTGCTCCAGTTTCATAAACTGAGGGTTTAAATTACCCTTTTTGCAAACTAAGGGGAAAAATCGCCCCTGGACCCTAGACTCAAGGGATTATTTGCAAATAAGCCAAAATGATATTGTCTATTAAAACATATGATGTACATGAGGTAAACAAATGATATAGCTCTGTTTTGCCACCACAAGTGTTATATCACTAATTTACACTTGTAAGGAATGGTGTGTTTAACTTAACTAAAGTAGATATGATTTATTGTGTCACCATAAGGTCATATACATTTAAAAGGCTAAATTATGATTGGCAATTATATAAGATGAAAATGATAAAAGTTATCTACCTATCAAGTACATTATTAGTTTGTAGTGTCACCACAAGACTTAATGTACAAGTGATAAGATCCTGATCCCTACTAGAAAACCTTTGAAATGGGTTTTTCACTTTCCACATTGAGGGTTGTGAGAATCAAAAAGAATAGTGAGAGGTACCATTTAGATTAAAGATCAAAATTTTATGGTAGTTAATAATATGAATAGACATTAGTTTTATCTGTTGTTACATCATAGATCACAATAACTAAACTCACTATCATGCATACTTGATGCAAACAGACTGATTAGTCCAATCTTTTAGATTGGATAAGGAATTTATGAATCGTTCTTAATCAAGAAAAATGGCGTAGTTTCTTGATAAGTCACTTCCAGCAATTGTTGTTGAGAATGTTTTAGAATAAGAGGTCGCTATTTATAAGAAGGGGCAAGAAGATGACATGTGGGTTAGGCACTACATGCCAATAATTATTTATAATAAGCTTTAGAAGCAATATAACAAGGCAGTAATTGTTTATGCAATATTACTTCATTTTCAAGAGTTGTGTGGTGACCATAACCTCTTTAGGGTTAATATGCTCGGAGGATCATTAGTCCATGAGTATGGATTAAAGATGGTCAACTATTGATGTGCAAATTTTAAATGCTGGCAAGTGCACGAATCACAAATAGTATTGCGATGAGTTTACTCTCGAGGTCAATCTCTCAAAGAATTGCAGTGGTTTAAATCCTAAATTACTTTCTTAAAATTACTAAAACAAACTCTGAAATTAAATCCTAAACACTCTAATTAAAATATTGGTGAAGAGAAAATTGAAATAAAAACAGTTAAGTAAATTAAACAAAAGGAATTACGAAGAGATGAGTATAATCAATGAGAACAATTGGGAGTTTAGCTTGCTCTCCAATTATGAATTGGAACATTTGATGAATATAAAGAATTAATCAACATCCAAGATTATTGGTATTTTTGCTAAGACTAGATAATGCCATTGATCGTGTTTATTCTCATTTTATAACTAATTACTTAAATCCTATGGATCGTGTTCATCAATTAATTAGTTAAATTATGTATAAGGAAAACGCAACCACCTAAATCACAATTTGATTTGAATCGTGATTTAAATTCCTATTCAAGAAAGCTTAATTAGGTCTAGATGATTTGTCATCAACCTAATCTCAAATATTAACCTTGACTATCAATAATAGATGGCCAATTGATAAGCAATAATCAAAGGTATGAAGGATATTGAATAAGAAATAATCTGGAAAATTTCGTAAAACTAAATCCACCAAAATTTCCAAAACACTCAAGGCAGCTAAGCCAAATGCCTAACAATGCGTTCAGCCACTCATGTTTAAATCCCAATCACAGAATTCAAATACTAGGGTTACAAGCATATTGAAGGACAAAATGAGCAAAGATATAATTTCTTCAGAACTGGTCTGGTTGGTTTGCTATCTAGCCCATGCAAATCCCCAAAAAAATCAGAATTTAATAGCTCCTTCGCTTCTGTCGCGCTAAAATCACGTACAACCTAACATTTGTCTACTAAAACTACCATAATTTTCTCTAGAAAATTCATATTTACAAGCCATAAAATTCTCCAAAAAATAGACATCTAGATCTTTCCAAGCATATATGGCTCATCTCTTGGTTCTTCTTGAATCAATACAGTTTAATCCACAAAAATGACTGATCTGTATGGACAATTCTGACAATTTAGTGAAACTCTTTTCCAAGTGCTTGTGAACCTATAAAACAACGAAAAAAACTCAAAGTAACAAATTTCTAAGCTAAACATATAAATAAATACTTGAAAAACATACAAAATACTAGGACAAATATTCGTTCATCAAATACCCCCAAACATAGATTTTGCTAGTCCTCAAGCAAAACTAAAAGAAAACATAAACAAAACAAACCTAAAAAATTAAATCAACAAAACCCTCATGCCTTAATTCTTATTATAACTCATGTCTAGATATCTTATGCACAATTATGTTCACATTCTCATCGCTTCACAATTCATTGCTCGAATCAAGTACACATCGCACATCCATATTCCGATGCTCAAAACACTTCACGTCAATTACCCCCAAACCTAACATCAAGAATCCGAATTCGCTTCGACTCTAGGCCTCACAGGATTCACTCATTAAGCACACCGAACCTAGGTTTTAAACACTCATCAAGCATATGCGAATAGAAGTTATGTAAATAAGAAATTTCAAATACAAATTCGCATATGAATATGGATATCATCAAAGAACGCTCATATGTTCGCAAAATAGATCTCATGAAAGGAATCAAATGTTAGGATTGCAAAGCTATCACATCGCCTATATCATATCCTAGTCAAACACCTCAAGCAAAACATATTGAGTATGAACGTATGCATATATGGGCGTGGTTGGCCGAACCTGATACCAAAGCTCTTTCTTTTCAACTCTTTATAAGAGCAACTTCAATACCCTTGAAGTATCTCAGTCCTCTTTCTTGTCTAACCAAATTCATTTTTGACGTGTTTCTCATATATATATATATATATATATATATATATATATATATATTCTTTTCTTTTCTTTAGTTTTTACATTTTTTAATAGGAATTTGGATCTTTCGCCAAAGACAGTGGCAACTAGGGCGTATAACGATAGGCACATGCTCAAACTTCTTACTCAAGTCATTCAACTAAAATAATGAGAAAACACAACATGATACTTCAAGTGAGTTATATAATCCCAGCATTCAATGCAAAACCTCTAGAGATCATCTAACAATTAAGGTCATAACGAAGAGTGTTTAAGAGTACCAAGAAACTAACTCTCATAATAAAACACTTATGGCTCAAATAACTCAGTAGGTAGTCTCCACTATTTGATTCTCAATCATTAGATCTAGGTTCATCTCAGTATCAACATCAAGAGCACGGTCTATGGAATATGAATATGCATCAATCCTCACAACAACTTGTCAGTGTTAAAGAAACTAAAGTCAACGTGCATAAAAGACTTGATTACTAATCATAAAACAAATTATAGCATGAAAATTTTGTCTCAACAAATTCTAATTGCACCCCCAAACCTAAACTAAACATTGTCCTTAATGTATGAAATCAAACATGTGTTTAAAAAAACATTTAGAAGGGAACAATGAAAATGAAAGAACAGAAAACATACTCTATCAAATTGGTGGGTTACCTCCCACCAAGTGCTTTCTTTAACGTCTTAGCAAGATGTTGGTTGAACTTATTCAGGATCATGCACCTCAATGCACTCAACAACCCCCTTCTCATGGAACCCTTCCAAGTAAGGCTTCAAACGATGCCCGTTGAACTTGAATGTCACTTGAGTCTTCGGGTTCAGCAACTCTATCGCTCCATGAGAAAAAATGTTGAATACCGAAAACGGTCCGCACCATCTTGACTTCAATTTTCCTGGAAATAATTTGAAATGAATGTTAAACAAAAGAACTTTCATTCCAGGATAAAGAGACTTATGGATAAGGCCTTGGTTATGGTAACGCTTAGTGCGTTCTTTGTAGATCTTTACATTCTCATAGGCTTCATCACAAATCTCTTCTAACTCATTGAGTTGTAGTAACCGCTTCTCTCCTGCCATTTCCATATCCATGTTCAACTCTTTGATTGCCCAATACATCCAATGCTCAAGCTCAATCGGTAAGTAGCATACCTTTCCAAAAACCAATCGATAGGGGCTCATCCCAATGGGTGTCTTGTACATCGTGCGGTATACCTACAATGCATCATTAAGCTTGGTTACCCAGTCCTTCCGTGATGGTCGCACCGTCTTGTCCAGAATGCCTTTGATTTGTCGATTGCTTATCCATTCATTGCCCCAAAACAACCCCTTAATGAATTTCTCCACTATATCTGAGAATATTGACATCATGCATCTTTTGAATGTGACTGGAGCATTGCATAGGCCATACGGCATCCTCCTAAAGGCAAATGTCCCAAATGGACAAGTGAATGTTGTTTTCTCTTGATCCTCTGGCTCAATCGACATTTGATAATAACTTAAAAGACCATCAAGAAAACAATAAAAATCATGCCCTACTAGTATTTCCAACATCTGATCAATAAAAGGAAGTGGAAAATGATCATTTCTAGTAGCTGAGTTCAGTTTCCGGTAATCAATGCACATTCTCCATCCTGTAGTCATCTTAGTGGGCATTATTTCATTCTTCTCGTTTCTCACCACTGTAATTCCAGACTTCTTAGGTACAACATGAACTAAACTAACCCATCCACTATCTGAAATAGGGTAGATAACTCTTGCATTTAGGAGTTTTAAAATTTCTTTCTTCACTACCTCTTATAGGTTAGGGTTTAGTCTCATTTGCACTTCCCTCACAGGTTTGGCACTGTCCTCTAAAATGATCTTATGCATACATGTAGTAGGGCTAATACCCATGATGTCACTTATACTTCATCCTATGGCTCTCCTAAGTCTTCTAAACCCCTTCACAACTCTCTCCTTTTGAGTTGGGTCAAAGTAGATGAAATAATCACAGAATATGTGTCTCCCTCTCTCATAAATATGTACTTAAGGTGCTTAGGTAACTCTTTAAGTTCAAGCTTAAGTGGAGTACTATCTTCCCTAGGTAGGGAACTTGGCAATTCTAAAGGTTTGCTAGACTCTTTTTGGGGTGACACTGGTATTGCACTATCTAACATCTCATGATACTCTTTAGTCTCCTCTTCTAGTGTTTCCTCTACTCTCTCAGTTGTAAGAGCAACTTCAAGCTTGTCCTCTATTTCTGTCTACAAATAAGTGTCATAAACAAGTGAGTGCACACAATCAATAAAAGAACACTCATCATTAGTAGAAATAGAAGGAGTAGTTAGAGAATCAAACGTTTTAAATTGTACAGTCTCTCCCAAGACTGTCATCGTTAACCTCCCATTATGGACATCAATAATAGTCTTGGTTGTGGCCATAAATGGTCTACCAAGAAGAATTGTGTGCTTCTTGTCCTTAGATGGGGTTCTTTCCATCTCCAATACCATGAAATCCATAGGCACAATCACTTTGTCTACCTGCACCAATATATCCTCAACTATTCCCTTAGGATATTTAACTGACCTGTCAACGAGTTGAAGGGACATAGTTGTTGACTTAAGCTCCCTAAACCTAATTGCAAGTATATCGAATATGGCATGAGATTTATACTTGCTCCTAAGTCTAGCATTGCTTTGGCAACCTTCTTATTTCCCATGGTGATGTTGATGATGTAACTTTCGGGATCTTTCAGCTTAGGTGGCAAGCTTTGTTGGAGCACCGGACTAACAACTTTTGACACCATCACTTTCTTGTTCTTCTCATATTTCCTCCTTTTGGTGTTATGTTCCTTAAAGAATTTCGCATATGATGGCACATTCCTGATAACATCCAAAAGAGGCAAATTAATATTCACTTTAGAAAGCATGTCAAAAATATTCACTTTAGAAAGCATGTCAAAAATATCAGAAAATTGCTTATCCTATTTAACATCCTTCAGATGGCTTGGATAAGGAATAAGAGGCCTATAAGGATCGGTCGCCTTGTGTAGTGTCGTGAAGGAAGATGGCTCCTTCTCTTTACTCTCCTCAGATGTTTGAAAAGATTGTGGATCTTCAACTGGATTTCCTTTAGGAGCGTCATGCTCCTTTTGCTTCTCAATTGATTTTCCTACATCACGTGGTAAGTCATAAGAAATTTTATCATCAGAATTGTTGTTAAGAATTTTACCACTTCGCAGCACTTTGATAGCCTTTGCTTGCTCAGGTTAGCTAGGCAACTTCCCTTTTTGATGTACTTGCAATTATTCTGCAAGTTGCCCAACTTGTACTTCCACCCTCTTCATTGATGCTTCTAAGGAATCCAACCATTGGCTATGTCTTATGAAGGTTAATGGGTCTTCATTTGGAATTCTGTAGAATGAAGGGAGCATGCTAAAGTGGATATTTTTTATCTCATAATTCCATGCAGCTTCCCCCAATTGGATGCAAGATGTGGAAGTGCTGATGATCGCCTTGCATACTCTATCATAATTTGTCTTTCAGCTCCTTCCATTCTTTCAGGCTCCTCTTTTTCTATTCCCTTAACCTTTTATCCTTAATCTATGGATGTTGTCTATTGCTGGCACTAGATTTCTCCCTTGGGATCTTCTACCGTGCATGTACCTGAAGAAAACAAAAGAAAAATTAAGCTACCAAGAATCAAGAGAGCGAACATCAAGAAGCAAATTAATGCCAATTTAAATCAAGAAAATCAAGAAGAAAATAAAGAAAATTTGACAAAATAAAAGAAATAAAAATTATGCCAAAAAAAGAATAAAATAAAATAAAAACAAATAAAATAACTAAAGAATTAAACGCAAATTCCTTGGCAACGACGCCAAAAACTTGATGTTCAAATTTTAAATGATGGCAAGTGCACGAATCACAAATAGTATTGCGATGAGTTTACTCTCGAGGTCGATCTCTCAATGAATTGCAATGGTTTAAATCCTAAATTACTTTCTTAAAATTACTAAAACAAACTTTAAAATTAAATCCTAAACACTATAATTAAAAGATTGGTGAAGAGAAAATTGAAATAAAAACAATTAAGTAAATTAAACAAAACGAACTATGAAGAGATGAGTATAATCAATGAGAACAATTGGAAGTTTAGCTTGCTATCCAATCACGAATTGGAACATTTGGTGAATATAAAGAATTAATCAACATCCCTGATTATTGGTATTTCCGCTAAGACTAGAGAATGTCCTTGATCGTGTTTATTCTCAATTTATAACTAATTAATCAAATCCCATGGATTGTGTTCATCAATTAATTAGTTAAATTAAGTATAAGGAAAATACAACCACCTAAATCACAATTTGATTTGAATCTTGATTTAAATACATATTCAAGAAAGGTTAATTAGGTCTAGATGATTTGTCATCAACCTAATCTCAAATATTAACCTTGACAATCAATAATAGATGGCCAATCGATAAGCAATAATCAAAGGTATGAAGGATATTGAATAAGAATTAATCTGGAAAATTTCATAAAACTAAATCCACCAAAATTTCCAAAACACTCAAGGCAGCTAAGCCAAACGCCTAACAATGCGTTCAGCCGCTCATGTTTAAATCCCAATCACAGAATTCAAATACTAGGGTTACAAGCATATTGAAGGACAAAATGAGCAAAGATATAATTTCTTCCTGAATTACAAGATGAATCCTCAAATTCTTGAAGCGATTGATCGTCATCTTCAATCTCTTGATAAGCCGTATTGATGAAAGAAATTGCCTCCTCCTTCAATCTCCCAAAACTCCTCTTGATAATATCTCTCCAAGAACTGGTGTCATCTCCCCCCTTCTCTGAGTCTAAAATTCCTATATATAGCTACATAGAGATGTCTTTGTAGATAGAAAAGTCACCCCAGGGTTTCTGTTCAGGTAGTGTGCTTCTGTTACTGTTTAATCTCGGTTCTGCTACTGTCCAGACCCGGTTCTGCTGTTGTCCAGGCCATGTGTTTGTTGCTATCTAGGCCATGTTTTTGCTATCCAAAATTGGTCCGGTTGTGCTGCTATCCAGCCCATGCAAATCCCCAAAAAAATTCTGAATTTAATAGCTCCTTCACTTTTGCCACGCTGAAATCACGCGTAACCTGACATTTGTCTACTAAAACTGCCATAGCTTTCTCTATAAAAATCATATTTATAAGCCGTAAAATTCTCCAGAAAATAGATCCAGATCTTTCCAAGCATATATGGCTCATCTTCTGGTTCTTCCTGAATCAATACAGTTTAATCCACAAAAATGACTGATTTGTACGGGAAATTTTGGCAATTTAGTGAAACTTTTTTCCAAGTGCTTGTGAATCTGTAAAACAACGAAAAATAACTCAAAGTAATGAATTCCTAAGCTAAACATATAAATATATACTTGAAAAACATATAAAATACTAGGACAAATCTTTGTGCAAATATCTACCTAAATTAATAAGCAAATAATTGAAGTTTTACTTGCAAGTGCACAAGGTCAACATAGTAGTGTAATGTGCAAGTGCGAGATCATTTCCATGGAGATTGGCAAATTTTGATTTACAATTAATTTCGTAATGTAAAATGAGAGAAATAATAAATGAGTTTAATTCGATAAAGATAAAAGCGTAAGGACTTGATATCCACCACTAATCATGCTTCCACAATAAAACAATATGCCAATGCTTTAATCACGTTATGAATACCTAATGGTGTCAACCTAAGGGCATGGTGTATACTCCTTAAGCTATTGATTTCCCTAAGCAATGAGTTAGGCATGGTGTATACTCTAACTCTTTTCTTTCTTAAAGGATTTAGCATTGTGTATACTAAGTTGTTCTTTAAGAAAGCATAATATCTGTGGAAATCGACAAACACACGAGACCTAGGGCATGGTATATACTCCTGGTTTCCCATGTTGATTAACCCAAGAACCTGACGTGGATTTCTTTTGTTACTATTGTTAAACCCAAGACTAGGTCATCCAAATTGATTTAACTAACTAGTCCATACCACATGCATATGTTGATCAGGCAAACACGTCTAAGGAATTCAAGAAAACAGGAATTAATCAAGTTAAGCATCATAATATAAATATCGCAAAGGCGCCAATACTGAATTATTGAGTAAATATAATCAGGGGTTCAATTAAGCCCCACTAGCAAATTAGTTACACATGAGTTTGATGTTGAACATCTTCATAAAATAAAATAGAAAGGAAAGAATGAACCCGTGTTGTGAGTTTTAATTTATTCGCAAGCGCACGAGTCGTTTGCAATATAGCGTTGTGCAAGTGCGAGGTCGAATCCACAGGGAATTGTGTTGTGAAAATATATTTTTAATCTAAACTAACTTTATCTTAACCTAGTTCCAAATTTCAGAATGATATTGCAAAATAAATTAAAACTAAACTAAGTTGATTTTAAAAACTAATAATTAAAACACTAAGGTTTCCGAATCCACCCCACCAAAGTTAAGCATATATGTTCTAAAAATATAGCCTATCAAAAAATTCCATGAATCCAACTATAAGACAAAAAACAAAGAATATCCCAACTAAACCAAAAGCATCCAATGTATCCGCTCTTAACAAATCACAAAGGAAATCCAATTTAATTGAAAAGCATTCAATGTATCCATCAAATGAAACACAAGGAATATCCAACAGACAATTTAAACTCAATCAATTATAAGATTAACTCAAATAATTGACAGAACATTTATACTAAAAATTGTCAGATTTGTACAAGCAAATCTGAACTACTACGCCAAACAACGGCGGGGCTTCATCTTCAACCTTAGCTAAAGAGTCTAGCTACTCATAACTATAAAACTATAATAAAAAGTGCTAAACATTTAAACTAAAACAACTGAATATAAAGAAATAAATAAACAACTTTACATGGGAGAAATTCCACTCGCTGACGGGCGGCGCTTCCCCTCATGGTAGCAATGCCTTCGGGATCCACCAGAACGTTGGCAGACGTCCACCAGTAAACACCAAAGTGGCTCAGGAATTGTACACTGAATGATGAAGCCAGATGGTGTTTATATAGGGGAAGACCCGGAGCAATATAGGTTGCAGATTCGATGTGGGATACTGCCCGTGTGCGCTCGATCGCAGTGTGGTGCGATCGATCGCAGGTACGATCGATCGCAGGTACGATCGATCGCATGTCTCGTGCGCACGATCTCATGTGCGCTCGATCGCATGTCTGCTGCGATCGATCGCAGATGCACTGAACTTCAAATATTTCGATGTGGGATGTTGACCATGCGCTCGTTCGTAAGCAGGTGCGCTCGAGCGCAGGTGCGCTCGATCGCATATCTAGTGCGATCGATCGCAATGTCTCCAGAAGCTTCACATCTCCTGAAATGCTTTATTTTCTCCACAAACCTGTAAAAATACACAAAACACAAGAAAGACGTAAAATAAAGTGAAATACTACTAACTATGAGCATAACAAATATAAGTTAAGGGTCTAAAATATGCAATATTTAAGACTCATCAAATACCCCCAAACTTATATTTTGCTAGTCCCTTAGCAAAACAAAATAAAAGACTCAATGAAAAACAAAGAACATAAAGATAAAGTCATCACTCATGGTATCCAAAAATTTAAGGAGCACACATCACCATGATATTCATTCATAAGCAAGCTTAAAAAGGTAAACCCATCTTCGCAATGAATAGAAATGTTAAAATCTAATTACTTACAAAAGGCAGGATAAGGCATCACAAGCTTGAATCAGTGTAAGGTGAATTAGCATATAAAAATGAAGCTTCCAAGTAACTCTAATGTGTAAGGTCTCCATGTCTCAAGATTCACCGAATTTCCCATAAAAAATGAACGAAAAGGCACAGTTTTTATTTTTTTTTATTTTATATATATATATATATTTTTTTTCTTTTTTTATTTTTTTTATATAATAAGGCACGGCTATGTTTAGTTCCCTTAAGCTTTTTAATTGACCCATGTAGCGAGTGTTGAGTCAATGACTCCCAAACCAGATGGTTTTAGGGCATTAGGTGTACAGACACCCCTAAGGACTTACTAACTCGAGTCAAAAAGGCTACGAAAATAAACCGGCCTTAATACTACCAAGCAAAATTCCACCTTTTGACGTGAACACTCACTGCTTACTGAGGAAAGAGGTCCAGTTACTCAGCGGAAAGTTGTAGTAATTAATTTTTTTTTTCTTTCTTTATGCCCAAGTGTTCATCCAACAAGTCATCCAGTTTCAGTTAAGATAAGGAAAAATACACATTAAAATCATGTGTTAACCTCACATAATTTGTGCTAATGTGCTCGTGTTAGATTAGATCAAACATGTGAATTCTCAAAATGCCTAAAGTAAGTAACTAAATTTTAAAATTTATCACCAGATCATGTGTTCAAAATGTTAAGCTCACCAATGACATCACATCACAGAAAATGTTTAGATCAACTAAAATTTCACGATAACATGAGCATGCATTTATCTCTATGACGAAAAGATAACAAATTAGGACAAAGTGTGTGATGTGTCTCCCATACCCACAAACTTAAATTACACATTGACCCCAATGTGTGACTAATATGGAAAGAGCTGACCTGAGATATGGAGAACTATCTGGACTGGTATGGCTCATAGCATACCCCCAAACTTGAACTGAAGTACGCTTTGTCCCTGAAAAATAAAAATTGGAAAACAAAAAATACTGGAAACAAACATTAATCATAAAAATGCGAAATAATAAATAAACAAAGGAAAAGATAAGCTGTGGGGTGCCTCCCATGAGCGCTAAGTTTAACGTATTCAGCCAGACCCAACATTAGTAAACATGCCCAACTAAGTGCTCCTCCATCTGATCAATAAATGGGAATGGAAAATGATCAGGCCTAGTGGCAGCATTCAATTTACGGTAGTCTAGACACTTTCTCCATCTTGACTGCACTCGAGTTGGAACCAACTCGTTGTCTTTATTTACTACCTTAAATTCAGCACGTTTGGGCACGACTAGAATCTGACTCACCCACTTGCTATCAGAGATGGGATAAATGATCCCTGCCTCTAACAACTTAATATCTTCCGCCCTCACAACCTATTGCAAAGCAGGGTTGAGCCTTCTTTGTGGCTCCCTCGATGGCTTGGCATTCTCCTCCAATTGTATCGTGTGTATCGCCAACGAGGGGTTGATTCTTTTGACATCCTCAATAGTCCAGCCTATAGCTTCCTGATACTCTCTTAAGACGTCCAATAATTTCTCATCTGAAGCATCACCCAAATCTAAAGCTATAATTATAGGCAAAGAATCTGCTGGACCTAGGAACTTATACTTAAGATTGTCCGTTAAAGGCTTAAGTTCCTTCTTGGGGGGTTCAGGTGTTGTGGTTTCCTCCGTTTCACTGATCTTTAGAGGAGCAGACTCCAAAGTAGCATTTGCTTGCTCAAACAACTTATCTAAGCCCAAATCCTCTTCAAATTGAGCAAAGCATGCCTCCAGGGGGTCCTCAATACGTGATTCATCCATAGTCTCCTCTGTATCACTGCTCTTCTGAGGATCAGACTCCAAAATGACATTCACTTCCTTGAGTAACTTATCTAAGCCCAAGTCCTCTCCAAAGTGAGCAAAGCATGCCTCTAGGGGATCCTCAAACTCCTCTCCTTTCTTGGGCGCTTGTAATCTCTCAGGGTAAGACGCTTTAGGTAAAAACGACCTAAGGAGATCCTTAATGATAGGTGTGGCTGTAGATGGCTCAACATCTCTCTTTTCTTTGTTGCCACTTTCTTGCCCTTGTATAGGAGTTGATAAATTTCCCACCGCAAACTGGTCCTTTGGTTAGGATCAAGTTGACTAGGGAACTTTCTTTCCTCTCCTTCACCCACGTAACTTGCGATTTGATCAATTTGACTCTCTAGCTCGGCAATCGCTTGGGTGTTTTCTATGGTTGCACTCATCACTTCACTCATAGATTGGCTAGTCCTTTTCATGAAATCATTGAGAGCGCCCTCCAATGACTGTGAAACCGACACTGGCACTTGAATGGGAGCTTGGTAAGTGGGTGATGGTGCTGGATAGGCATAACTTGGTATTGGTGGAGGAAATTCGGGAGGGTATTGATTGTGAGCATGATAAGGGTCTCCTCCCTGATTCCTCAGTTGGTCCTGTGTCCATGAAACATTAGAGTGGTCCCACCACCCTAGATTGTATGTTTCAGAGTAAGATCCATTTGATTGCCAACAACACTCATTGAAAGCATTCATTTGTTCCATGGGATACTCGGCACAAGCTGGCATTGATGGGCAATTCTGTGCTAGATGCATGGGACTAGTACAGATGGAACAGCTTTCAACATTGAAAGTGTTGGCAGCATTGAGGGACGGGCCGATCATTTTAATGAAATCCTTGAGGGCGTCTTCTAAAGACTGTGAAACTGGTGCTGGATTCATCCACATGATTTTTTTTTTAACAAAAAAGATAACTAACTAGTAGAAAAATGAAATCATTTTAGACCAAAAATTTTCACAAATCAAACAATTCCCCGGCAACGGCGCCAAAAACTTGTTGTGAGTTTTAATTTACTCGCAAGCGCACGAGTCGTTTGCAATATAGCGTTGTGCAAGTGCGAGGTCGAATCCACAGGGAATTGTGTTGTGAAAATATATTTTTAATCTAAACTAACTTTATCTTAACCTAGTTCCGAATTTCAAAATGATATTGCAAAATAAATTAAAACTAAACTAAGTTGATTTTAAAAACTAATAATTAAAACACTAAGGTTTCCGAATCCACCCCACCAAAGTTAAGCATATATGTTCTAAAAATATAGTCTATCAAAAAATTCCATGAATCCAACTATAAGACAAAAAACAAAGAATATCCCAACTAAACCAAAAGCATCCAATGTATTCACTCTTAACAAATCACAAAGGAAATCCAATTTAATTGGAAAGCATTCAATGTATCCATCAGATGAAACACAAGGAATATCCAACAGACAATTTAAACTCAATCAATTATAAGATTAACTCAAATAATTGACAGAACATTTATACTAAAAATTGTCAGATTTGTACAAGCAAATCTGAACTACTACGCCAAACAACGGCGGGGCTTCATCTTCAACCTTAGCTAAAGAGTCTAGCCACTCATAACTATAAAACTATAATAAAAAGTGCTAAACATTTAAACTAAAACAACTGAATATAAAGAAATAAATAAACAACTTTACATGGGAGAAATTCCACTCGCTGACGGGCGGCGCTTCCCCTCGTGGTAGCAATGCCTTCAGGATCCACCAGAATGTTGGCGGACATCCACCGGTAAACACCAAAGTGGCTCAAGAATTGTACACTGAATGATGAAGCCAGATGGTGTTTATATAGGGGAAGACCCGGAGCAATATGGGTTGCAGATTCGATGTGGGATACTACCCGTGTGCACTCGATCGCAGTGTGGTGCGATCGATCGCAGGTACGATTGATCGCATGTCTCATGCGCATGATCTCATGTGGGCTCGATCGCTTGTCTGCTGCGATCGATCGCAGATGCACTGAACTTCAAATATTTCGATGTGGGATGTTGACCATGCGCTCGTTCGTAAGCAGGTGCGCTCGAGCGCAGGTGCGCTCGATCGCATATCTAGTGCGATCGATCGCAATGTCTCCAGAAGCTTCACATCTCCTGAAATGCTTTATTTTCTCCACAAACCTGTAAAAATACACAAAACACAAGAAAGACGTAAAATAAAGTGAAATACTACTAACTAAGAGCATAACAAATATAAGTTAAGGGTCTAAAATATGCAATATTTAAGACTCATCAACCCGAAAGAGCTTCCTTGAAGAGTCGTCAATTCTTCTGTAGGATCCCCCCTATTTCTGTGTTTACAGGCCTATTTATAGAGTTTCAGTAACCCTAGAGACATCTAAAAACCCTAAAACTCATAAAATAAAACCCTACGTTTATTTCCAAAATAGGAACAGTTGTTTTACTATTCACTGATGCACGTGTGCGCTCGAGTGCACGTGTGCTCGAGCCTTTTTCTTGCGGGTGCGAGCGTAGGTGCGCTCGATCCTAGCTTGGGTGCTTAAGCGCTATTGCGCTCGATCACCGGTCTCCTGCGCTCGATCACTTTAATACACTCCAGCTTTTGCTCTTTAAGCCCAACAGTTCCAAAATGCTTCCTTTTCTCCAAAAACCTATAAAAACATATAAAACACAGAAAGGAAATAAAATAAAGTGAAATAACACAAACTAAGTATCACACCCCTAAACTTACATATTGCTAGTCCTTTAGCAATGAAAAACTAAAAACTAAATGAAAACCAAAGAGCACAAAGATAAATCCATCTTTCATGGTATCCCAAAATTTAAGTGTCACACAAAACCATGATATTCATTCATGAGCAAGCTTAAAGATATAAACCCATCTTCGCAATGAATAGGAATTTTAAAATCTAATTATTTACAAGAGGCAGGCTAAGGTATCACAAGTCTGAATTAGTGTAAAGTGAATTAGCATATAAATTTGAAGCTTCCAAACAATTTCAATGTGCAATGTCTCTATGTCTCAAGATTCACCGAATTTCCCATCAGAATGAGCATCTATGGTATAGTTTTATTTCCTTCTTTCTTTTATTATGAGGCTCTGCCATGTTTAGCTCCCTTAAGATTTCTAATGGACCCATGTAGCGAGTGTTGAGTCAATGACTCCCAAACCAGATGGATTTAGGGCATTAGGTGTAAAGACACCCCTAAGGACTTACTAACTTGAGTAAAAAAGGCTATGAAACTGAACTGGCCTTAAAGCAACCAAGTAAAACTCCCACCTTTTGACGTGAACACTCATTGCTTACTAAGGTAAGAGGTCCAGTTACTTAGTGGAAAGTTTATCAATGATCATTATGAGTAAAATTCTCACATTTTGACGTGAACACTCACTACTTACTGAAGCAGGAGGTCCAGTTACTCACACAATTAAAATCATATGTCTTTCCTCACACAATTATGTGCTAATGTGCTAATGTCAGATTAGTTCAAAAATGTGAATTCTCAAATTCCTAAAGTAAGTAACTAAACTTTAAAACTCTGCCATCAAATCATATGTTCAAGATTTTAAGTGCACTAATGAAATCACATCACAATATTTGTTTAGATCAATCAAAATTTCAAAACAACATGAGCATGCATTTATCTTCTCTTTTAAGCAATAATAAATAAAAAAACTTGGGACAAAGTGTGTGTAAATGTGTCTCCCATACCCCCAAACTTAAATTACACATTGTCCCCAATGTGTGAATAACATGGAAAAAGCTGACCTAGGAGATGGAGAACTAGCTAGACTAGCATGGCTCATAGCACACCCCAAACTTGAACTGATGTACACGTTATCCTTGAAAAATAAATACTAAAGTAATAGTGGAAAACAAAAAGTACAAAAATTAAACAGTAACAAGAAATATGAAAATCAATAAAAACATGAAGGATATGCTATGGGGTGCCTCCCATGAGCACTAAGTTTTACGTCTTCAGCTAGACAGTGTAACCACTCACTGCTGTTCCCTATGTGGTGGTAAAGACGATGCCCCCGAAGCTGGTGGCAATCGGTATAAAATGGCCTGGAAAATCGCCTCTTGCCTATCAAAGCGCGATTCCAATCTATCTATGCGTTGGTGAACTAGGCACATATCCTCCCTATCCTCCCGTCTAATGTCAGCTATCTCACTCCGGAAGAAGGACATCTCATCACATAGGAACTGATACTTTGGATGCTTTGGAGAGGCCTTAAGGAGGTGCACAACTTGAATGATGTTATTAGTAACATTTGCAGATTCTGGCTCAATATCTGATCTTGTGAATCTATGGGTGAGGGTGGTCTCCAATGGATAAATGTGATGGACTTGAAAAGCATCCTCAATAATACCTTGCATTATACGTACATTAAAACATTCCATATCATCTTGGGGTAATTTCAATGCATCAAATATTTTGAATTCAATCTTCTCACCATTTATCTTCATACTTATAATACCCTTTTTTCACACAAATTTTTGTATCAGTAGTTCTTATAAAGAGTCTTCCTAAGATGATGGGCAAAGGCAATGGCATAGGAGTTTCTTCCATATCTAATATAATAAAATCAACAGGTAAAATAAATTCACCTACCTTTACCAAGACATCCTCAAGAATACCTCTTGGTCTTTTGATGATTCTGTCTGTCAATTGCAAGGTGATGGAAGTTGGTTGAAACTCCCCCAAACCTAGTGTTTCAAATACTGTGTATGGTAGCAAATTGACACCCGCCCCTAGATCCAATAGTGGACGCTAAAAAAGTTGGTCACTTATCCTGCAAGGAATGGTAAACTACCTGGATCTTTTAGGTTTGGTGGTAGTTTCCTTACTAACACCACACTTACCTCTTCAGTTAAAGCCACTGTTTCATGCTCCTGAAACTTCCTTTTATGAATGCAACAATCTTTCAAAAATTTAGCATATGTAGGAATTTATTGAATTGCATCTAATAAAGGAATGTTAATCTCTACTTTTCTCAAAGTTTAAAAAATATCAAGCAATTTATTATCATTCTTTGGCTTTACTAACCTTTGAGGGAAGGGTGGTGCATTCACCTTCTCCATTTTACTTACCTTTGATATGGATGCTTTATCTGGAGATGCTTGTGCAGGCTCATTGGCTCCTATGATCTTACCATTTTTTAGAGTTGTAACGGCCTTCAGTTTCTAGTGTCCTCCTGGATTAGGTAGTGTTTGGGCTTGAAGTTCACCTAGCTTTCTTTCACTCAGCTCTTTAGCTAATTTCCCCACTTGTACTTCTACTCTTTGAATGGCTTGCTCATGCTTTCCATTTGTTTGTCTTTTCTCAGTCTGAAATTGTCTTTCATCTGCCATAAATTGATCTTGTGAAGTCATCAGTTGTTGTTGTTGAGTTGCCAATTGCCTTACAATACTCTCTAGGTCACTCTTCTTTGATTCTGGAAATGGTTGGGCTGCTTGTTGGGAGTTCCTTTGCTGCCCTTGAAGGTTCAGGGCATTCTGATTGCTATTCTATGAGAAGTTGGGGTGGTTTCGCCATCCTGGATTATAGGTATTGACATATGGATTGTTCTTGGGGGGATAGTTGTTTGGTTCCACATAGTTTACTTGCTCTGGATCTGCAGATGAATACAAAGGGCAAGTTTCAGTAGTGTGATCAAAATGAGAACATATAGCACATAGCTGGAGTTATGTAGCTTATGGATTGGATGAGATGTTTTAAGTAGTCATGGATTTTATAAGCATATCTAGCTTTCTGTCCACAGCAGCCATCTGATTTGAAGATCCACCATTTAAGGTCACCTCATACATACCCTTGCTTTTAACTCCTTGTCTACCTCTAGATGAGAATTGTTCGGTGTGCTCACTTAAGGTCTCAAAAAGCTCCATGGCTTCTTCACTGCTCTTTTCCGTCAACACACCTCTATAAACTGAATATATAATACCTTTATTTATGTCACTCAGACCTTCATAGAAAGCTTGTATTAGTTCATCTTGAGGTAGATAGTGATGTGGACACTTGAGAAGCAGCTCATTGAAGTGTCCCCATGCTTCAAAGAAAAGGTCTCCATCCTTCTAGTGGAAAGATTGAATCTCCTTCTTCATCTATCTTGTTTTTTGTGCTGGTAAAAACTTCTTTAGGAACCTACTGGATAGCTCTTCCCAAGTATGGATAGACACTGCAGGCAATGAATTGTACCACAACTTAGCATTATCTTTTAATGAAAAACGGAAAAGAATTAACCTAATTCCCTCTTGATCTAGGCCCCGGATGTGTTGGAACTTGCAGAGATCAAAGAATTCCCGAAGATGCAAGTGTGGATCCTCAGTAGGTGTACCCCTTAAATGAGTCAAAGCATTGAGAATCTACGGAGATATGTAATAATTGCCTTTTGCCTCAGGTTGATAAGCAATACATGAGGGCTAGTTGAGGTTTCATGGGATGAAGGATTGCTTCATGGGTCTTTGTTCAGGTAGCGGTTGGTTGTCAAGCTGTTCTGTCATCGGTGCTTCTCCCTTGAATTCTTTTGCTTCCTCTTCAACGTTGTCTCTAGACCTTTATTGAATGGTCTGCTCAATCTCTGTATCGAGTGGAAAGATGGTTGGATTCCTAGATCGAAGCCCTTACATAAATTAGCTGAGACTCTTCAATGCAGCAGTTCAGTACTGCTGGACTTGCGCTCGATCACTCCATGAACAGCGCTCGATCGCAATGGACATGCACTCGATCACAATGCCAGAAATTACTCTGCCGAAAACCTGAAGCAAAAATAGAAAAACAGAAAGACGAAAAATTAGGTTTTTGATAAAAGAATAAACATAACAGAATAAGAAAACTAAACGAAAAATAATTCTAAATAAAATTTAAAGCAATCCCCGGCAACGGCGCCAAAAACTTGTTGTGCAAATATCTACCTAAATTAATAAGCAAATAATTGAAGTTTTACTAGCAAGTGAACAAGGTCAATATAGTAGTAGAGTGTGCAAGTGCGAGATCATTTCTATGGAGATTGGTAAATTTTGATTTAAAATTAATTTCGTAATATAAAATGAGAGAAATAATAAATGAGTTTGATTCGAAAAAGATAAAAGTGTAGGGACTTGATATCCACCACTAATAATACTTCCACAATAAAACAATATGCCAATGCTTTAATCACATTATGAATACCTAATGGTGTCAACCTAAGGGCATGGTGTATACTCCTTAAGCTATTGATTTCCTTAAGCAACGAGTTAGGCATGGTGTATACTCTAACTATTTTCTTTCTTAAAGGATTTAGCATGATGTATACTAAGTTGTTCCTTAAGAAAGCATAATATCAGTGGAAATCGACAAACACACGAGACCTAGGGCATGGTATATACTCTTGGTTTCCCATGTTGATTAACCCAAGAGCTCAACGTAGATTTCTTTTGTTACTATTGTTAAACCCATGACTCGGTCATCCAAATTGATTTAACTAACTAGTCCATACTACATGCATATGTTGATTAGGTAAACACATATGAGGAATTCAAGAAAACAGGAATTAATCAAGTTAAGCATCATAATATAAATATCGCAAAGGCGCCAATACTAAGTTATTAAGTACACATAATCAGGGCTTCAATCAAGCCCTACTAGCAAATTAGTTACACATGAGTTTGATGTTAAACATCTTCATAAAATAAAATAGAAAGGAAATAATGAACCCGGAAGAGCTTCCTTGAAGAGTCGTCAATTCTTCTGTAGGATCCCCCTTATTTCTGTGTTTACAAGCCTATTTATAGAGTTTTAGTAACCCTAGAGACATCTAAAAACCATAAAACTCGTAAAATAAAACCCTACATTTATTCCAAAATAGGAACAATTGTTTTACTATTCCCTGATGCACGTGTGCGCTCGATCACAGACTGGTGCACTCGAGATTAAGTGTGCTCGAGCCTTCCTCTTGTGCGCACATGTGTAGGTGCGCTCGATCCTGGCTTGGGCGCTTGAGCGCTGTTGCGCTCGATCGCCAGTCTCCTGCGCTCGATCGCTTTAACAGACTCCAGCTTTTGCTCTTTAAGCCCGACAGTTCCAAAATGCTTCCTTTTCTCCAAAAGCCTATAAAAACACAGAAAAGAAATAAAATAAAGTGAAATAACACAAACTAAGAGCTTAACAAATATAAATTAAGGGGCTTAAATATGAATATTTAAGCACTTATCACAAATATTCGTTCATCAACTATATCGAGCAGTATACTAGCTTGTTTTAGTATGGATACGGAGTTAAGCAGTGACTTAATTCTCCAATCCCTTTCAGATTCATTATTGCAATTTGTTATGAACAACAACATAAATGAGATTGAATCTATGCTTCTGGAACTTGTTATATGTTGAAGACTGTAGAAGCTATAATCAAGAAAGGTTAAGACATCTATTATCTTACTCATTTATTTACAATAAATAATTATTAATGAAAATCATCTTATTTATCATGTCCATTATAAATCACCATATGTGCATTATATAATAAAGCTTATAGAATTATAGCAATGAAAATAAACTCCATGATGAGATCATGCTAGTGACATGTATTTCTTTAAGTTTTATTCTTAAATGTTCCTAATCATGGGATCACTAAGAAAGACATTAGTGAGTCTAGATAGATTAGTACATACTATGTTTTCTCAAGGAGTCTAGAGTGATTAATCTCACAGTCACTAGTGTATGAGACACTGAAACAAGTTGCGTAGATACTTGTTACAGAACAGGTACACTGTACTGGCTCAACTAAGAAATTCTTAATAGATATTTTACTAGTTATCAATAGGAATTCTTACATTACAGTTGTACAAGTGATCATTGAACTTGAGGCACCATAGATATCTTGTGTATGGGACATCATGCTTTGATGCTACCTAAATGTGATTATAGTCTAGATTTTATCATGTAAACATATTGAATATGATTTGTAATTAACACGATAAATGATATAAATGCCATAAATAAAAATATGTTGTCAATAAATGAATAAGATCAATTACAAGTAATATGACTAAACATAAATGCTATTAGCTTGTATGCATGCTACTATCATGAAGAGCAAGAGAATTGTGTACCTTGGTAAGATTAGGCCTAAGCAAGAAGCTAATTTGCCAAATGAATCCAAAAGAAGCATTAGTATATAAATGGACCATTGGATCCAAAAGTATGATTACAAGATATTTAAAAAACTGATAGTCTTAATAAATGATCAAAGTGGGTTTTAAGCATTATTAATTTTTTTGCTTAAGCCAAGATGGGGACCTTAACTTCTCTTTTTAACTCATGTATAGAATGGATAAATGATGAACAAGAAATAAATCCTTTAATCCATCTCATGAAAGGATTTCAAGAAGCAAGAAATTAAACATCCAGTATGTACCAAGGATTCATTTAAATGTGCTCTTAGCCTTATAATTAAAACAGATATAAAACCATGTCTTTAGGCCCTTAAGATCTCACTCTTTTGGCCCATCCCAACTCAATATGCCTACTGGCTAACTCTAAGCCCAAAAGACATACTAAACTAATTTCCTACTTCAGCATCCAAATCCAAAGTCAAATGAAATATCACAACAAACATTGTAGCATACAAGATAACAACTTTATTATAGGATTAAGGCTACGTTTGGTTGGGATTTAAGTAAGCTTAAATCAACTTACTTAAATCTCCAAGTCTAACTAGCGACCAAGTACAAGAATAACTCTTCCTCTTCCTTTGGCTTGGTGATGAGGATAGGCGATCTTAAATAGTTCTTCGAAATAGGCTTATTACTCTTTTGTCCACTGAAAGTCTTTAAATTTCTTAAGGGATTTAAGGAAAGGAAAACACTTCTTTATCGACCTTGGCATGAAACGACCGAGAGCCGTGATGCGACCAAGAGTTGTGATGTTGCCTGTGAGCCTTTGTATTTCTTTAATGTTTCAGGGTTCTTCTATATCCCAAACAACTTTAATTTAACTAGGGTTCGCTTCAATCCCCCTTTGTGTTACCATGAAGCTATGGAACTTGCCGAAGATTATGTCAAACACACACTTAGAGAGGTTTAATTTAATCTGGTGCTCCCTTAATACAACAAAGCACTTTTATAAGTCAAAAGCATGGTCTATAGCCTAAGAAATTTTGATGAGCATGTCATCAACATAGACTTCTGTCGACCCATATTTAATTTTAATAATGACAAAACACTACTCTAATTGCACTAACAGTTTTATCTAAATGTTTAAGCGGTAAAAGCGTTCAGTACAGAAACAAGATGTAAGAACTTAACTCGATTCAGACGCCAAGGCAAGACAAAAGATCTAGAATAAGCATTAAGGTAATTGAAACAATTATAAATCTCTCATGTTCAATTAAATAGCTTGATATGTGGCTCAATTTACAAAATAATTTGACAAAACCAAAACACAAAAAGTTTCTAAGTCAAAAACTGTTTTTGAAAAAGGAAAACTAGGTTGAAGGTCAACCCAGTCGACTGGGTCAATATACTAGTCGATAGGGATATGGGATAGAAAGTTTCCAATCAATTGGTGTTGAGGATCCAGTCAACTGGTGCTTCGGACCCAATCGACTGGTACTCTTCCTTGGCCTAAAAAGTGAAATTTCTCTCTTGACCCATCCGACTGGTACAAGGACTCAATCGACTGGTAATTCAAAAATATGACCGTTTGAGACACGAGACTTAAGCATTTAATGCCCCAAATATACCAAGTTAGTGTCAAACAACCCATATTGATTCAAGGCTATATAAACCCACTTTAATGAGCTTTTAAAAAGATAATAGAACACATTCAATTCACAATATAGCTCATTTATTCTCAAAAGCTTTGAAAAATTTATTGTTGAGCCATTCTTCAAGCTTGTTCTTGAAAAAGAGATATTGTTCATTTGTAAAAGCACTTATTGCTATCTCCCTACCATTTACTTTACAACAAATTTCATTTATTGTAAAAAGAAATAGTTGGTATAACTCTTAGAGTGTTTAGGATCAAACACTTCATTGTAGCTTCCGTGAGGAAGGGATCGGTTATAAGTTTTGTGCAACACCCATGAAGTTGTACAAATAAAGTTTTAGTGGATCACTTCAAGGAGGTTCCTTGAAGAGAGTGGATGTAGGGTCGGAAAGAATTCGATATCGCTGAACCACTATAAATGCAGTTTGCACTTTATCTTCCTTAAACTCTTTACTTTCAAGCATATTATTTGATTGGGTGTTTTGTGTATTTAGCTGTTTAAAAACTTGCAAGTTAATCAAAAAAAGTTTTTAAAATCCAATTCACCCCTTATTGGGTTTGAACCTCAGTTTACAATTGGTATCAGAGCCTCGTACTCAATTTCAGGCTTAGAATCCTTGAGTTAATCCGATGGCATCAAATAGCTACACCGAAGGGCATTCCTATACTAGGCCTCCTTTGATCAATGACTCCAACTATAACTACTGAAAATATAGAATGAAAATCTTTGCTGAAGGACAAGATTACAATCCATGGAGAGTTATTGAGGAAGGACCTAGAATTCTTACAAAGGAAATAACTATTGGGAAAATCAATCATACAATGCCTAAACTCAAAACTGAGTTCAATGAAGAGGATTGTAGAATGATGTCTCTAAATAGTAGAGCCACAAGTATTTTACATTGTGCTTTAGATATTTCTGAATATAATAAAATTTCTGCTTGTGTTTTGGCTAAGGAGATTTGGGATAAACTATAAGTCACATATGAGGGCACTAGAGAAGTCAAAAATTAAAAATCTATATGCTAGTGTGCGAGTATGAATCTTTCAAAATATCTCCTAACAAAACAATTTCTCAAATGCACTCACGTTTCACCACTATTGTTAACAGCTTAAAGCTTCTTGGTAGGAACATTGAGGAGTTTGAACTAACAAGGAAGATCTTAAGGTCTTTTCCATCCACTTGGAAAGCAAAGAAGACAGCCATCACAGAAGCCAAAGATCTCGACAAACTTTATGTCAAAACATTTCTCGGATCACTATTGACATACGAGATGGAGGAAATGAATCCCGTTGTCAATGATGATGAGAAGAAGAAAAAGATGATTGTTCTTAAAGTCTCTACAAGCTACAAATGGGAAGAGAATGAATAAGAGGATGAGAGCAGTGAAGAAGATGGTGAGATGGCTCTAATCACCAAAAGGTTACACAAGTTCTTGAAAAAGAGCAAGAAACCTTACACAAGGGATACCACTCCAAAAAAGGAACCTCTTGTGTGTTACGGTTGTAAGAAGCCCGGCTATATCAAGGTCGATTGCCTAAAAACGAGCAAACCATATAAGAACTTAAAAAGGAAAGCTATGGTTGCAACCACATGGAGTGATGAAAAAGAAGAAGAATCTTCAGACATTGAGGTCGGATACGAAAAGATTGCCAACCTATGCTTGGTGGCATCGACGACGAAAATGAGGTATCTAATTCTTCCCCTTCTAATAATAACATTGTTACTAGTAGTAAAGAGTTAATTGAAGTTATAAATGAGATGCATGAATAATTACAGAAATTCGATTCTAGAAAAGTGGCTCTCAAGAAGGAAGTTTTATCTCTCTCTAAAGAGATTGAGAGCTTAAGGGGAAAAAAAAAAGAAAACTATCTTCCATGCTTTATAACTCTTCATAAGATTTTCTAGAAAATGAAAATGACATTTTAAAGAAGAAAATAATTGATTTGAATAGCACTATATCTAGACTTATGCTTGGAAAAGAAAAGCCAGATAAAGTGTTATCTAGCCAAAGGTTAAATGGAGGAAAATCCAGCTTGGGTTATTCTCCATTTGACAAGAAAAAGTCTAAAGAGACTTTGTTCATGAAAATAACATGTTTGAATGAAGCCTCCACTCCAAGACCTCTAGCAAGATTAAAAATGCTCCTTCAATACATGCTAGTAGGTCTAATAATGTGAATTTAAATGCATATACTAGAATGAAGCATCCTAGAAATAGTTATGCATATATGTATGGTCACTCAAGAAATGAAAATGATAGGAATGATCATTTAAGGAATGCATATACTAGAAATACACATATTAGAAGTAACCATCATGTGCATCTTAGAAATGATATGTGTACTCATAACTATGCTCACACCACAAGTGCACATCTTAGGAGCTACCATCATACATTTCTTAAAAATATCATGCTTGTTCATAACTTTAATCATAAAAACATGTATCCTAGGAATGCTTATCTAAGGAACTATAGACATTCACAATTAAGAAATCCTAGAAATTTCAATAATTATTATCCTAGGATTATGCATCATCAACAAGTCTATAATTATAGAGAACCTTAGAATGTTAAGAAGGTATGGGTCACTAAAGGAACCATATTTTCTAGAACTAATCCCAAAGGACCCAAGAAATTTTGGGTACCTAAGAGTGCAATTGTGTATCCTTGTGTAATATAGATATGCCTCCACACCAAGGAAAAAGGTAACTATTGGTACCTTGATAGTGGATGCTCAAAGCACATGACCGGTGATCAAAAAATGTTCAAAGAGCTAATTCTAAGGGATGACAGACATGTCACCATTGGAGATAACACAAAGATAAAGATCATCGGGCATGAAAAAGTTGGTAAGGATTACTCAACCATTGATCATGTATTATATGTGCAAGGCCTTAAGCCAAACTTGCTTAGTATTAGTTGACTATGCAACAAAGGAAACAAAGTCATATTTGAAACCTCTCATTATCTAGTTATAGACATCAAGAGTAACAAGATCAAGTTTGTTGGCCATAGACACAAAAATGTCTATATAGTCGATTTAAAATCTTTGCGTTCGAAAAATGAAAAATATTATCCAGCATTTACTGAAAACCCATAGCTATGGCATAGAAGACTTGGCCAAGTGAATATAGATTTGCTTAAAATCATTTCAAGAAAAGATTTAGTCATTGGACTTCCAAAAATTAAATTTGAAAAAGACAAGGTGTGTAATACTTGTCAAATAGGAAAACAAACTAGAATTTCTTTTAAATCAAAAAATATAATCTCAACTACTAGACCATTTGAACTTCTACATATGGACTTATTTGGTCCAGTAAGTACTATAAATCTAGGTGGCCATCAATATGCTCTTGTTACTGTTGATGACTATTCAAGATATACTTTTGTTATTTTTATTGCTTACAAGGATGAAGCTTACAAAAGATTTGTGAACTTTTGTAAAAAGGTACAAAATGAAAAAGGAATTTTTATTTCTAGTATAAGAAGTGATCATAGAAAGGAATTTAAAAAACAAAGCTTTTCAAAATTTTGTGATGAAAATGGAATTGATCACAATTTTTCAGCACCTAGAACTCCTCAACAAAATGGAGTTGTTGAGAGGAAAAATAGAGTTATAGAAGAATTTGCAAGAACAATGCTTTGTAAAAATAGTTTGCCAAAATACTTTTGGGTGGAAGCCATAAACACTTCTTGCTATGTTTTAAATAGAGTTTTAATTAGGCCTATGCTTAACAAAACTCCCTATGAATTATGGAAAGGTAGAAAGCCTAATATCTCTTATTTTTGGGCTTTTGGTTGTAAATACTTTATCCTAAATAACAATAAAACTAACATGGGTAAATTAGACTCAAAGATTGATGAGGGAATATTCTTAGGATATTCAACCTCTAGTAAAGCTTATAGAGTCTTTAACAAAAGAACTCTAGTGGTTGAAGAATCCGTACATGTAGCCTTTGATGAGTCTAACCCAATTAGTAGTACAGTAGGTTCTTTTAATGATGATGCAGATTTTATTCCAAGGATAGAAACACTTACTCCCATTGTTGACCTAAATGAGAGCCAACCTCAAACTAGTCAAGAGGTAGATGCTCTCAATCTTGATCAACCATCTACAAGTCAACAAGAGGATAGTCTTTCCAAAGATTAGAGGTATGTAAATTATCATCCAATCGATCAAGTGATTGGTGATCCTTCACAAGAGGTAAGAACTCATTCCTCTATTAGAAATATTTACAATTGTGTAGCTTATTTATCGCAAGTAGAACCTAATACATTTGTAGAAGCCGATAAGGATGTTGATTGGATAAATGCCATGCAAGAAGAAATAAATCAATTTGAAAGAAACAACGTATGGAATATAGTTCATAGACCAAAGAATCACACTATAATAGGAACTAAATGGGTATTTAGAAATTAGATAGATTAAAATTGAATAGTAACTAGAAACAAGGCTAGACTAGTTGCTAAGGGATATAATCAAGAAGAAGGAATAGATTTTGATGAGACCTATGCTCCCATAGCTAGATTAGAAGCTATTCGAATGTTATTAGCCTTTTCATGCTTTAATAAGTTTAAGTTATTTCAAATGGATGTAAAAAGTTCATTTTTAAATAGCTTTATAGAAGAAGAGGTATATGTTGAGCAACCTCTTAGATTTGAATATCCCAGTCTTCCAAACCATGTCTATAAGCTTTCTAAAGCTCTATATAGGTTGAAGCAAGCTCCAAGAGCATGGTATGAAAGACTAAATAAGTTTTTACTTGAAAATGATTTTACAAGAGGAAAAATAAATACAATTATCTTCACAAAAACTCACAAAGATGACACACTACTAGTCCAAATATATGTTGATGATATTATATTTGGTGCTACTAATGAATCTATGTGTCAAGAGTTTGATAAGTGCATGCAAGGTGAATTTTAAATGAGTATGATGGGAGAGCGTACCTACTTTCTTGGACTTCAAATCAAAACAATTGAAAGAAGACATCATCATCAATCAATCAAAGTACACCAAGGACCTTTTAAAGAGGTTTAGGATGGAAAGCTCAAAGTCAATTAGCACTCCTATGAGCACATCTACAAAACTTAACCTAGATGAGGAAGGTAATTGTGTAGATACAAAAACTTATAGAAGCATGGAGCTTTACTTTATTTAACTGCAAGTAGACCTGATATAATGTTCAGTGTATGTATGTGTGCTAGATTTCAAGCTAATCCTATTCAACATTATATAACCAAACATATAGAAATAAGACATCACTTCATAAGAGACCATACTCAAAAGGGTGATATTAGACTAGAATTCATTCCTTCAGAAGATCAAATAGTTGATATTCGTTCAAAACCCTTAAGTAAAGATAGCTTTTGCAAAATTAGACTATTGATGGGCCTAATAGAGTATGATAAAATGTATGTTTGATTGCATTAACATTCATCATATGCATATTTGACATCTAGTAAATTGAGCATTAACTCTTTTTTAATTTATTTCTCACTCAATATGACCTAGATAAACATTATGGAGAACCCAATCGACTAGTATATTCACCCCAGTCGACTGGTATCCCACTGCCCATTTTACCAGTCGATTAGTACAAAGCATCCAATCGATTGGTACTATAAGACATTGTTTGGAGCCAAAATTTGAAATTTTGGTGGCCTACCCAGTCGACTGGTATGGTGTTGGGAAATCACCCTCAAGATGCCCAGGTGGTGATCTTCCAAACACCCAAGTCTAGAATGGCTTGTAATGAATCAGAATCAAACAGTAATCAAAGAAAGAACACAGCAATTGTTATCGAGGTTCGACAATGTGCCTACGTCCTCGTGAGCTCCTTCAAGCTCTCTACACTAAACCAATGAGTTCTTTACAATTATAGCAACTCTTCTTCAAGAATCCACAAGTTTTTGAAGAGCGAAAGTATAGCAAAAGAAAGAGATAAGGACTTGCGTTTCCTTGGAATTTTCCCCATGAAAATTCCCTTACAAAACCCTTGAATCCCAATCTATACTACTCTCTCTAACCAACCAGCCTCTCTTAAATGAGTCTCTCCTGTGTTTAGTGTCTTCGAACTCTCACACACCCTTGTGTTCTATTTCACACACATTCTATATGGTACTGACATCACTCACATTACACTTTGAATGGCTCTTAGATGACCCTTTATATAGGGCAATGACTTCCTCATCTAATCTTGGAGATCAATCTCCACCCTTAGATCTCAAGAACCAAAGACCCATGGCTCTCTAAGAATCTAAGTAAAGCTATACGTTTTAACCATACTCCACGCACCATTGGAAAAGCCTTAAAAACCATGTCCCAGTGTGCCTGGCGCAGCGGCCCAGAACAGGGCAGGTCGCGGTGCACACAAGGCTGAAACCATCTCCATTCTTCACACTTTTTGGGTGCCTCGACGTGGCCTGGAGGGGGTGCTTCTGGACTTTCTGCTGGCCATTGCGCACACTCCTTGTGTCATGGCCCAGAGACCTGATGCTGAAGCTTCTTCAATTCTATTTAATCCTTTGACCAATTCCGACAATCTCTACCTTTGTCTAAGCGATTAAAACCGAACCTATTGTGTAGAGAACTCAGGATCCAAACTTAACTTGAGTCACCATTCATCCGACTCCAATCCTAAGAAGTCTAAGGCAATGATTGAACTTATTTAGAGGTAGAACTTTGATGCCTAAATCTGCAAGATTTTCTTCCGTTGCGACTTTCTCCACATGAATGCATCCTTTCATAACATTTTCCCGAATGAAATGATACCAAACATCCATATGCTTTGTCCTCTCATGGAACACTGGATTCTTACATAAGTGCAACGCACTTTGGCTATCTGAAGACACCACCACCTGCTCTTTTAGGACCTTCCACTCGTCCATCAACCCTTTGCACCACATAGCCTCCTTTATGGCTTCCGTAGCCGCTATGTACTCAGCCCCGGTTGTTAAGAGTCCTACCACTGGCTACAATTAAGCTTTCACGTACCTCAGCAACACCTTTATCCCAAGCCAAAGCTCCTTTCCAGGATTACTCACAAATCTGCTGAGAACACCCATTGTTTGAGAAATGTCGAGTCTAGTGTTTAACCATCATGACCATGACTGATCCAACCGCACTAGAGTAAGGGACCTTATCCATTTCCTTCTCCTCCTCATCCATTCCAGGACATTGTTCACTGGAGAACTTGAAATGATTAGCAAGGGGAATCTTCACTAGTTTACAATCTTCCATAGAAAACTTGTACAACACCTTTTCTATGTAGGAAAACCGAGAAACTTTCAACCTGTTTCTCTCCCTTTCCCGAATTCTTCTCATCCCAAGGATCTTTTGTGTAAGGCCAAGATCCTTCCTCTCAAACTCCTCACTAAGTTGAGATGTCAACCTTTCCATCCTCTCCCTACTGTTCCGAACCAACAGTATATCATCGACATAGATTAGGATAATCACCACTTCATCCACCTTGTGTCCAGGTGAGAAAGTTTCTGTGAAATTTATACCTCCTCTTTCCATGAACCCCTTCGCCACCAGCCTAGCCTTATTCCAGACTTCATCCCCTGAAGGGTTCCCTTCTTTGACCTTGTAAGTGCACTTACAATCCACAACTCTCTGTTTTCCTGGAATGTTCACCAATTCCCAAGAGTTGTTCTTCCTCAAAGAATCTGTTTCTTCCTCTATGGCTAACTTCCATCTTGATGAATCCTTACATCCCATGGCATCAATATAAGTCTCTGGTTCACTTATCCCTCCTTCTGTCCAAGGAGCTGCTACATTCGCAGCCGCAAAACCATATCCCAAAGGTGGTCTAACCAGCCTTCTTTCTCGGTCCCTTGTGAGCTGATAGTCATTCTGACTTACTGCATCTTCCTCTTCTAGTTCAGCCTCCTCATGAGTGTCTTGAGCTTGGCCTTCATCAATGGGCTATACCTGGTCCGAACCCTCTTGCCTTCCTTGCTCTACCTGAACTGAATATTCCTTCATGCTATGCTCCACAAATACCGAACTGGTTTGCTCACTAGCCCCTGCAGGGAAATAACAATTCAATAAAAATGACATCCCTACTTATTATGAGTTTCAATCCTTTTTGCTTTAAGGACCATAACCTATACCCCATAGCCCCTTCCCTATATCCTAGAAACACACATTTTCTAGATCCTGGGCTAAGTCTATCATCCTTTTATTGTGCATACGCAACACACCCAAAAGTCCTAAGGTTGTCCAACTCAGGGGATTTACCACTCCACATCTTCTTAGGAGTCTTAAGGTCCACAGCTCTAGAGGGCAATCTATTAACCAAATATGTTTCCCCCCAAAAGAATTTAGGTAATCCGGATCCTATTAACATGCACCTAACCTTTTCCATAAGGGTCTTATTCATCCTTTCAGCAACTCCATTTTGCTAAGGCATTTTAACAACCGTTCTACGTCTTAGAATGCAATTTAACTTATAGAATTGATCAAGTTCCTTGTTAAAAAATTCTAAGCCATTATCGATTCTTAACACCTTAACTACCCTGCTCGTTTGAGTCTCTTCTAGCCTTTTCCACACCACAAATTTATTCAAAGCATCTGATTTATTTTTAAGCAAATAAACCCAAACCTTTCTAGAATAATCATCAATTAAAGACAGAAAGTAAAGATTACCTCCTTGTGTTGGTGTTCTTGCTGGCCCCAAAAGATCCGCATGAATGTAGTCAAGAATGCCCTTAGACTTGTGCACTCCGGTGTTGAAGCTAACCTGATGTTGCTTCCTAAGAACGCAACACTCGCAGAAATCAAGTTTCTATACTTTGTCACCACCAAGTAGACCATCCTTGCTGAGAACTTGCAGGCATTTTTTGCTCATATATCCCAAACGATTGTGCCAAAAGGTTGCCTTATCCATCCCAGCCATCAACCTTGCTGCTTAATCCTTGATCTCCGTGTCTCCGATCATCTGATAGAGACCATCCTTCATTGCTGCTTTGATCACTATCAAAGATCCCTTGGTTACCTTGATCTTTCCTCCCTCTGCTTTGTATGTGTACCCCATGGAATCTAGCTGCCCCAATGAGATCAAATTTCTTCTCAACTCCAGAAGATATCTAACGTTCCTCAACAGCCTTGTCAATCCATCAAACATCCTCAACTGGATGTCTCCTATCCCCCTATATTGGTAAGAAGTTTCATTCCGCAGGAAAACCTTTCCATCATCAGTTTCCTTGAAATTCTTGAACCAATCCTGGTGAGGGCATATGTGATGAGTGCACCCGGAATCCAAGATCCATTTCCCGTTGCCTCCTTGCTCCTTTCTCACACTTGGGCACACAACAAGGACATCATCATCATGCTGTTCTCCTTTGGCAACCAAAGTCTCTCCATTGTTGGTATGGCTTCTTCCTCTCTCATTCCGCATCTTCTTCTTGCAATCTTTCTTGATGTAACGCTCCTTATAGCAGTAGAAGCATATTTTTCTTCCAAATCTCAGTTTGGAGTGCGCTCTCCTATGGCTTTCTCCTCTACTTCTGTCCCGGTAGTAGCCATGTATGTTACTGTGCGCTCTCTCATGGCTTTCTCCTCTACCTTTGTCCCGGTAGTAGCCATGTATGTTATTATGTGCTCTCCCATGGCTTTCTCCTCTACCTCTGTCTCGGTAGTAGCCATGTATGTTATTGTGCGCTCTCCTATGGCTTTCTTCTCTACCTCTGTCCTGGTAGTATCCATATATATTACTGCCATACTGAGTGGCTAGCCTTCCTCTAGCGAACTGCCCTTCTCCACTTGATGCTTCCCTCATCTTGGCATCAAGATTATCTGGCAACTCTTTATCAAGATCCAAAGCAAAGATTCGTTTATGAAGATACCTCTTATTAGGGAGATTTTTGGTAAGAAACAACTCATCTAGTTTCTTCCAAATGACAGCTGGATCTTCCAAGTCTCCACACTCCCTTATGACGTTATCCGACATGTGCAGAAAGATGGTGCTGTATGCCATCTTCTTCATCTCATTCCGCTGGACCTCCGTGAGACTTGCTGGAAAAGTGTCATCTTCTCTAATCGCCAAGTCCACCTTTTGTTGCATAAGAACCGCCTTGATCTTCCGTTTCTAAAGGGCAAAATCTCTCTTTCTATCAAACTTCTCAACAACGAAGTTTGAACCCATCTTGCGGAGAAAATCCCAGATTTATACAGTACCCACAATTTCTTTCCAACTTCTTCTAAATCTCAAGAACACGATCGAAGATTGATCTCAATACCATTCTGGAATCACCCTCAAGAGCATGATCAGATCTTGATCTCTACTCTGTTCTTGAATCACCTTATGAACACAATCAGATATTGATCTCTACACTGTTCTTGAACCACCTCAAGAACACAATTAGATATTGATCTCTACTTCATTCTTGAATCACCCAAGAAGTTGACCCTTGATTCTTGGAGTCTTGCTTCGATACCCGCTGTTCTTGCTCTAATACCCAGCTATTCTTGGACCACAGCTCTGATACCACTGTTGGGAAATCACCCTCAAGATGCCCAGGTGGTGATCTTCCAAAGACCCAAGTCTAGAATAACTTGTAATGAATCGGAATCAAACAGCAATCAAAGAAAGAACACAGCGATTGTTATCGAGGTTCGGCAATGTGCCTACGTCCCGGTGAGCTCCTCTGAGCTCTCTACACTAAATTAATGAGTTCTTTACAATTATAGAAACTCCTCTTCAAGAATCCATAAGTTCTTGAAGAACGAAAGAAGAGCAAAAGAAAGAGATAAGGACTTGTGTTTCACTGGAATTTTCGCCAAGAAAATTTTCTTACAAAATCTTTAAATGCCAATCTATACTACTCTCTCTCTAACCAACCAACCTCTCTTGAATGAGTCTCTCCTGTATTTAGTGTCTTTGCACTCTCACACACCCTTGTGTTCTATTTCACACACATTCTACATGTTATTAACATCACTAACATTACACTTTGAATGGCTCCTAGATGACCCTTTATATAGGGCAATGACTTCCTCATCCAATCTTGGAGATCAATCTCCACCTTTAGATCTCAAGAACCAAATACCCATGGCTCTCTAAGAATCTAAGTAAAGCTATTCATTTTAACTATACTCCACGCACCATTGGAAAAGGCTTAAAAACCATGTACCAGTATGTCTGGCGCCGTGGCCCAGAACAGGGCAGATCGCGGCGCACACAGGGCTGAAACTATCTCCATTCTTCACACTTTCTGGGTGTCGCGGCACTGCCTGGAAAGGGAGCTTCTAGACTTTCTGCTGGCCATGGCGCACACTCTTTGTGCTGTGGCCTAGAGACCTGATGCTAAAGCTTCTTCAATCCTGTTTAATCCTTTGACAAATTCCAACAATCTCTACCTTTGTCTAAGCGATTAAACCTGAACCCATTATGCAGAGAACTCAGGATCCAAACTCAACTTAAGTCACCATTCATCCGACTCCAATCCTAAGAAGTCCAAGGCAATGATTGAACTTACTTAGAGGTAGAACTTTAGTGCCTAAATCTGCGGGATTTTCTTCCGTTGCGACTTTCTCCACATGAATGCATCATTTTGTAACATTTTTTCAAATGAAATGATACCAAACATCCATATGCTTTGTCCTCTCATGGAACACTGGATTCTTACACAAGTGCAACGCACTTTGGCTATCCGAAGACACCACTACCTTCTTTTTCAGGACCTTCCACTAGTCTAACAACCCTTTGCACCACATAGCCTCTTTTATAGTTTCCGTAGCCGCCTCTTACCGTTTTTGAAAATGGTTAAATTATAGTAAGAGGAGCAAGTGCTTGTTTATAATTAGGGGAATATTATGAGGGATTAACAAACTTTAGAGAGCCCAATGAAAAGTGGTCTCTAGATGGAAAGATCACTGGAAGATAATTTCGAATAGAGGAAGAAGATTAGGAGATTTTTTTTTCTTTTTTTTCATAAGTAAAGAGATAAGTTTTCAAAAAGATAAGAGAAAAAAAATTTTGTCTTAATCTCTTACCTGATTTTTTAAGTTTTCCATACTCCATTAGGAGATTTCATGGAACATATTTTTCTTACAAATCTGAACTCAAGGCCATGCTTGAGGTCAGAATTGCACTGTTGGAGATCATTATGAAGAACATGCACATCAATATGGAGTTCATTATGTTCCATTAAGAATTAATTTGAAGGATGGACATGTAATGAGGATAACATGGAACAAATGGTAAATTGTATTAAATATATAAAAGTCTGTCTTTGAGTGAAATACTTTTCCTGAGAAAGTGGTTGTATGGTTCTTTGATTGAAATTCGAAAAAGTACAATTATGGGGTAAGACTATTTCAAGTCCTTATTCACTCATAACTCTGTTAAGATATTTTGAACTTCGACATCTATGATGAGTAAAAGTTTACTCTTAGGTTCTATTTCCTTTGCGAAAAATGTAATTAAGATAAGACTCTTATTCTTTAGGATCTTATTCTATGGACCTATAGAAACTAAGGTGATTAATTGATTTCATTGTATTGTTTGGTTTCTGTCTTGGAATTTAGTAAAAGAATAGCTCGAATGACATAAATATCCTTTTTACTCATATATGAATTAGTAGTATGAAATATTGTAATAAGTACATGCTAGTTATTACTTATTAGCTTTAGAAAAAGTAATATCATGGCTTGATTTTTTTTTTTATAAAAAAAGTAAAATGTTATGTAAAACAAAGTACTTAAAGGTAGAATAATGTTAGTCTAAAGTGCAAGCTATCTTAGTATGTAAAATCCTCTAGTGGTTGTAATAAGGATCTACGCTTGAATCTTGCCTTCACTTCTGATTAAGGGGTGAGGATGAAGTTATGGGATGCAGAATGGCTAATCCTATTGTGTAGCCCAACTACTAGACAAAAGAAAGCAAAGAAACAACATGCGATTTTATGCTATCAAAAGAAGCACTTAACGAAATTTATCCCAAAAAAAAGAGAAGAAAATCCAACAAGTTTCTTGCTTTCATTATAAAGATCTTGAAGCAAAAGATCCAAAAAGGACAATGGAATGGAAGAATGGGGAGAATAAAGAGTTAGGTGAGGGTAAAACTATCATGAAAATAGTTCTAGGACTCAGCTAGAGTGCAAGCTTACACCAAATTTTCAAGTGGTTATAAGATTCTACATTTGTTATGGAATCTCATTACCTACCTATGGTTTTACATTCCTTTTGCTAGTATGGGACCAAATGCCAGAATGAAGTGGAGTTAACTTTTTTGTTCTATTCTATGTGTACAAACTACCAATTGGGGGGAGGGGGCAATTTGGTATAGACAAAATGGGATTAGGAAAAGGATTAGAAATCCGGCTCTACTATGGTGTTTCTAACTTGGTAGTATAATAAGATGTAGAATTTTGTCTAAACATTCTAATGGGAATCGTTAAGGTTCACAACTATAAAATCTTATAGTTAATATTTAGTATGTTTCCCATTCCCATTGCGTCCCAAACGAACCAAATGGTGTTTAGAGACAAGGAACAATTTAATGTTTGCTTTAAACTAATGATTGGTGCTAATGCGGCATCTCTTCTGGATTTTAAAATAACATTATGTGGATAGATTATATCAACTATAAAGTCTAAATAAGGCAGAGAAATAGAGTGTGTCAAGCTTAATTTTTTTTTTCTTCATTGTCATTCAAATTCGGCTATCGAGGTATCTTATTATGCTTTTAATGAGTAGTGCATGCAGCATAATGAGATACTTTCTATCTTTCCTTTCCAATACAATATTTTGGATCAAATGTTCTATAATATTGATATACACAAAATTATGTGCCTGTGTTTTGCTATCTTTATTGTTCCATCTCACTTTCATAAAGTTTTCTATTTTTTTAAGTGTGTTTTGAAACCCTAGATATAGTCCTTCGCATTTTCTGTTGAATTGTAGAAGTACTACAAAAACCATACAAACCAAAAAAATTACTCTAATTTCATGCTTGTTATACCTAAGCAACTTCAAAAACATTTGTCATAGTCACTGATATAGTTTAGTTTGGCAAGAACTTGATTTCCCCCCGTTTAAAGTGTATAAGACTCTAGGTTGTGTTATAGTTATCATTTGTAAGGCTATGTTAAGCTTGACCTAGTAATGTTCACTGATTTTGAATAGTTAATAGTTTAAGTCTTCTTATCATTTTCCTTTTTCTGTCTCAACTTCAATTAATTTATGGGAAAACTTCTTTAGATATTGTATGAAAAAATGGCGATGGAAAACATATATATTAAGAGAAAATGATGACAATAGAAGTAATTTATTTTATATTTATGATTGCATCATGAATCTGCCATGAAATGCAGTACATTAACATTACCAAGATTTTAGGATCTATGGAATTTTATTTTCTGCTCCTTGTGCGTCTAATTGATATTTTAATTCATGGAATTATATTTTTTGCTCTTTGTGCCTCTGATTTATATTTTAATTAGAATATTTATATTGTTATTTGTCTAAGTTTCAAACATATTCAAACATGGCCTAAAATTGGTTAAAGTCCAAACCAATTGTGGGATATCAAAGTTCAGAGTTATAAGGTTGCACACATGTGTGTGCTTCAATTTTGAGCATGGAAATGTCAGGCACACTGCTGTGGAAGTTTCTGTCCACAGGCAGGAGGTGTACACACAGCATCAGGAGGCTGCAGCATCAGGTCACGCCGCAGCACACAGCACCACACCAAAATGCACAGCATCACTTGGAGAGTGTTGTAGGGCTGAGACTAAAGGAAGAACATGATCAAAGGGTCAAGAATGATTCACAAGATTGTCCAAGAATTAAGAGGCTATAAAAAGGGTTTCCTAGCCTCATTTCAAGTGGTGGAAAAGGTGTGTGAGAGAACCACACAGGTTGTGACATTGTGAGATCATTGTAAACACAAGAGAGAATTGTGTGAGAGACAAAAACACAAGAGGGACTCTTGTAGTGAGGCTGGTTGTAAAGAAGAGAGGTTAGTAGAGAATTGATAGAAAGCATTGTAATAGGTCTATCACTTTCTTGTTCTCTTCTTGGTTCTTCAAGAACTTGGATTCTTGAAGGGGATTGCTGTAACTTTGTAAGAACCATTGAGATAGTGCAGAGAGTTCGGAGGAACTCACGGGGACGTAGGCACATTGCCGAACCTCGACAACAAATTACTTGTCTTCTTTCTTTCTTTGATTTTCTGTTCTTGTGTTCAATTGCTGAAATTATTTCTACAAGTCATTCAAGACTTGGGTTTTTGGAATATCACCACCTGGGCATCTTGTCAAGGTGATTTCCAACAGTGGTATCAGAGCACAACAGCTGGTTATCGGAACAAGAAGTAGAAGGTACGGAGCCAAGACTCCAAGAATCAAAGATCAAACTTCTTGGGTGAATCAAGAACGGTTAAAGATCAAGATCCGGTCGTGTTCTTGAAGGTTAAATCAAGAGAAGTGTGGGTTTATTTGGTGAAAAATGAATCAGATGCATTGAATAAGTTAGTGGTGTGGAAAGGGCTGGTCGAGACTCAAATGGGTAGAGTAGTTAAGGGGATAAGAACCGATAATGGCTTAGAAATTTTTAACCAAGAACTTGATCAATTCTGTAGGTTAAATGGCATTCTAAGACATAGGACGGTTATGGAAACCCCTCAGCAAAGTGGAGTTGCTGAGTGGATGAATAAGACCCTTAGGGAAAAGGTTAGGTGCATGTTAAATAAATCCGGATTACCCAAATATTTTTGGGGGGAAGCGGTGTCTACAGCTGCATATTTAATTAATAGATCACCCTCTAGGATTGTATACCATAAGACTCTCGAAGAGTTGTGGAGTGGAAAACCCCCTGAGTTTGACAACCTTAGGACTTTTGGGTGTGCTACGTATGCACTCCAAAAGGAGGATAAGCTTAGCCCAGGATCTAGAAAATATGTGTTTCTAGGATATAGGGAAGGGGCTAAGGGGTACAGGTTGTGGTCCTTAGAAAAAGAAGGATTTAAACTCATAATAAGTAGGGATGTTATTTTTAATAAATTGCTATTTCCCTACTTGGAGAATACTAACCCTGCAGGGGCTAGTGAGCAAAGCAATTCAGAAATTGTTGAGCATAGCATCAAGGGAGATTCTGTTCAGGTAGAGCAAAGGAGGCAAGAGGGTTCGGACCAGGTAGAGCCCTCGGATGATTTCCAAGCTCAAGAAATTCAAGAAGAGGCTGAACAAGAAGAGGATGCTGCAGCAAGTCAGAAGGACTTTCAGCTCATAAGAGACCGGGAAAGAAGGCTGGTCGAACCACCTTCAAGATGTGGGTTTGCGGATGCTGCGGATGCAGCAGCTCCTTGGAGAAAAAGAGAGATGAGTGAACAAGAAACTTACACGGATGCCATGGAGTGTAAGGATTCGTCAAAGTGGCAACTAACTATGGAGGAAGAAATGGATTCTTTGAGGAAGAACAACTTCTGGGAATTGGTGAAAATTCCAAGAAATTAGAAAGTTGTGGAATGTAAGTGCACTTACAAGATCAAAGAAGGGCGCCCTCTAAGAGATGAAGTTCAAAACAAGGCTAGGCTGGTGGCGAATGGGTTCACAAGAAGAGAAGACATAGCTTTCACAGAAACTTTCTCACCTGGACACAAGGTGGAGAAGATGGTGAGTATCCTCACCTATGTCATTGATGGGCTGTTAGTTTGGAACAGTAGGAAGAGAATGGAAAGGTTTACATCTCAACTCAGTGAGGAGTTCGAGAGGAAGGATCTCAGCCTTACACAAAAGATCCTTGGGATGAGTAGAATCATCCGGGAAAGGAAGAGAAACAGGTCAAGTGTTTCTTGGGCAATAGATGTTTTCAGAAAAAGTGTGAGTAATCTCGGAAAAGAGCCTTGGCTTGGGATGAAGTGGTTGCTGAGGTACATGGAGGTTCAGTGGCAGCCAGTGGTAGAACTCATAACAACCAAGGCAGAATGCATAGCGGCTACGGAAGCCATAAAGGAGGCTATGGGGTGCAAGGGTTGTTGGACGAGTGGGAGGTCCTAAAAGAGCAGGCGGTGGTATCTTTGGATAGCCAAAGTGCGGGGCACTTGTGGAGATATCCAATGTTCCATGAGGGGATGGAGCATATGGATGTTCGGTATCATTACATTTTGGAAAATGGTACAGAAGAAAGCATTCATGTTGACAAGAAGACCACGAAGAAAAGTCCTGCAGATTTAGGCACCAAGGTTCTACCTCTAAGAAGGTCCAATCATTGCCTTAGACTTCTTAGGAATGGAGTTGGTTAATTGGTAACTCCAGACGAGTTTGGATCCCGAAGCTTTCTGCACAATGGTTCAGGTTTTTGAACTCTTAGACAAAGGTAGAGATTGTTGTTATTTGTCTAAGTTTCAAACATATTCAAACATGGCCTAAAATTGGTTAAAGTCCAAACCAATTGTGGGATATCAAAGTTCAGCAAGTTATAAGGTTGCACACATGTGTGTGCTTCAATTTTGAGCATGGGAAGGTCAGGCACACTACTGTGGAATTTTCTGCCCACAGGCAAGAGGTGTGCACACAGCATCAGGAGGCTGCAGCATCAGGTCACGCCGCAGCACACAACACCACACCAAAACGCATAGCATCACTTGGAGAGTGATGTAGGGCTGAGACTAAAGGAAGAACATGATCAAAGGGTCAAGAATGATTCACAAGATTGTCCAAGAATTAAGAGGCTATAAAAATGGTTTTCTAGCCTCATTTCAAGTGGTGGAAAAGGTGTGTGAGAGAACCACACAGGTTGTGACATTGTGAGATCATTGTAAACACAAGAGAGAATTGTGTGAGAGACATAAACACAAGAGGGACTCTTGTAGTGAGGCTGGTTATAAAGAAGAGAGGTTAGTAGAGAACTAATAGAAAGCATTGTAATAGGTCTATCACTTTCTTGTTCTCTTCTTGGTTCTTCAAGAACTTGGATTCTTGAAGGGGATTGTTGTAACTTTGTAAGAACCATTGAGATAGTGCAGAGAGTTCTGAGGAACTTACAGGGACGTAGGCACATTGCCGAACCTCGACAACAAATTACTTGTCTTCTTTCTTTCTTTGATTTTCTGTTCTTGTGTTCGATTGCTGAAATTCTTTCTACAAGTCATTCAAGACTAGGGTTTTTGGAAGATCACCACCTGGGCATCTTGTCAAGGTGATTTCCAACAGTGGTATCAGAGCACAGCAGCTGGTTATCGGAACAAGAAGTAGAAGGTACGGAGCCAAGACTCCAAGAATCAAAGATCAAACTTCTTGGGTGAATCAAGAACGGTTAAAGATCAAGATCCGGTCGTGTTCTTGAAGGTTGAATCAAGAACGGTGTTAAAGATCCATCTTCGATCTGTGTTCTTGAGGTTAAAGAAAGTAGTTGTGGTTAGTGCACAAATCTGGGATCTTGTCCGCAAAAGATGGCTTCAAATTTCTGTGTGGAGAAGTTTGATGGAAAGGGGGACTTTACCCTATGGAAGCGGAAGATCAAGGCAGTTCTAATGCAGTAGAAAGTAGACTTGGCTATTGGAGAAGATGATGCTTTTCAGCAAGTGTCACGGAGGACCAACGGACCGAGATGAAGAAGATGGCTTACAGCACTATTTTCTTGCACATGTCGGACAATGTCACAAGGGAGTGCGGAGACTCGAAAGATCCAGCTGCATTATGGAAGAAACTAGATGAATTGTTTCTTGCCAAGACTCTCCCACGTAAGAGGTATCTTCGGAAACGAATCTTTGCTTTTAAATTTGATCCTAAGAAAGAGTTGCAAGATGATCTTGATGCCAAGATAAGGAGTGCATCAAGTGGTAAAGGGTTGTTCTTTAAAAGAAGGCCATCAACTTGGTATGGCAACAACCATGGCTACTACCAGGACAGAGGTAGAGGAGAGAGCCATGGGAGAGTGCACAGCAGCATATATGGCTAGTACCGGGACAGAGGTAGAGGAGAGAGCCATGGGAGAGTGCACAACAGCATGCATGGCTACTACCAGGACAGAGGTAGAGGAGAAAGCTATGGGAGAATGCATTCCAAACTGAGATTTGGAGGGAAGAGCTGCTACTACTACCATAAGGAGGGTCATGTCAAGAAAGATTGCAAGAAGATGACAAGGGATAGAGGAGGAAGCCATACCAAGAATGGAGAGGCTTCGGTTACCAAAACAGAACAGCAAGATGATGATGTTCTTGTTGTGTGCTCAAGTGTGAGCAAGGAGCAAGAAGGCAGCGGGAAATGGATCTTGGATACCGGGTGCACTCATCATATGAGCCCTCACAAAGAATGGTTCAAGAATTTCAAGAAGATCAATGATGGAAAGGTCTTCTTGGGGAATGATAATTCTTGCCAAGTGAGAGGGATTAGAGACATCCAATTGAGGATGTTTGATGGAGTCACAAGGCTGGTGGAAAATGTGAGGTATGTTCCAGATTTGAAGAGAAACTTGATCTCATTGGGGCAGCTAGATTCCATGGGCTATACATGCAAGATAGAGGGAGGAAAGATCAAGGTGGCCAAGGGATCTTTGGTAGTGATCAAGGCAGCAAGAAACGATGGACTTTATGAGATGATCGGAGAAACAGAAACCAATGATCAAGAAGCAAGCTTGATGGCTGAGCTGGACAAGGCAGCCCTTTGGCACACTCGCTTGGGACACATGAGCGAAAAGGGCCTGGAAGTGCTTAGCAAGGAAGGTCTACTTGGTGGTGACAAAGTAGAAGAACTGGATTTCTGTAAGAGCTGTGTTTTTGGGCAGCAACATCGGGTCAGCTTCAACACTGGAGTGCACAAGTCTAAGGGCATTCTTGACTACATCCATGCGGACCTTTGGGGACCAGCAAGGACACCAACACAGGGAGGTAACATTTACTTTCTGTCTTTAATTGATGATTATTCAAGAAAAGTGTGGGTTTATTTGGTGAAAAATAAATCAGATGCATTGAATAAGTTAGTGGTGTGGAAAGGGCTGGTTGAGACTCAAATGGGTAGAGTAGTTAAGGGGATAAGAACCGATAATGGCTTAGAAATTTTTAACCAAGAACTTGATCAATTCTGTAGGTTAAATGGCATTCTAAGACATAGGACGGTTGTGGAAACCCCTCAGCAAAGTGGAGTTGCTGAGTGGATGAATAAGACCCTTAGGGGAAAGGTTAGGTGCATGTTAAATAAATCCGGATTACCCAAATATTTTTGGGGGGAAGCGGTGTCTACAGCTGCATATTTAATTAATAGATCACCCTCTAGGATTGTATACCATAAGACTCCCGAAGAGTTGTGGAGTGGAAAACCCCCTGAGTTTGACAACCTTAGGACTTTTGGGTGTGCTGCGTATGCACTCCAATAGGAGGATAAGCTTAGCCCAGGATCTAGAAAATATGTGTTTCTAGGATATAGGGAAGGGGCTAAGGGGTACAGGTTGTGGTCCTTAGAAAAAGAAGGATTTAAACTCATAATAAGTAGGGATGTTATTTTTAATAAATTGCTATTTCCCTACTTGGAGAATACTAACCCTGCAGGGGCTAGTGAGCAAAGCAATTCAGAAATTGTTGAGCATAGCATCAAAGGAGATTATGTTCAGGTAGAGCAAAGGAGACAAGAGGGTTCGGACCAGGTAGAGCCCTCGGATGATTTCCAAGCTCAAGAAATTCAAGAAGAGGCTGAACAAGAAGAGGATGCTGCAGCAAGTCAGAAGGACTTTCAGCTCATAAGAGACCAGGAAAGAAGGCTGGTCGAACCACCTTCAAGATGTGGGTTTGCGGATGCTGCGGATGCAGCAGCTCCTTGGACAGAAAGAGAGATGAGTGAAGAAGAAACTTACACGGATGCCATGGAGTGTAAGGATTCGTCAAAGTGGCAGCTAGCTATGGAGGAAGAAATGGATTCTTTAAGGAAGAACAACTTCTGGGAATTGGTGAAAATTCCAGGAAATCAGAAAGTTGTGGAATGTAAGTGCACTTACAAGATCAAAGAAGGGTGCCCTCTAAGAGATGAAGTCCGAAACAAGGCTAGGCTGGTGGCGAATGGGTTCACAAGAAGAGAAGACATAGGTTTCACAGAAACTTTCTCACCTGGACACAAGGTGGAGAAGATGGTGAGTATCCTCACCTATATCATTGATGGGCTGTTAGTTTGGAACAACAGGAAGTGAATGGAAAGGTTTACATCTCAACTCAGTGAGGAGTTCGAGAGGAAAGATTTCAGCCTTACACAAAAGATCCTCGGGATGAGGAGAATCATCCGGGAAAGGAAGAGAAACAGGTCAAGTGTTTCTTGGGCAATGGATGTTTTCAAAAAATGTGTGAGTAATCTTGGAAAAGAGCATTGGCTTGGGATGAAGTGGTTGCTGAGGTATATGGAGGTTCAATGGCAGCCAGTGGTAGCACTCATAACAACCAGGGCAGAATGCATAGCGGCTACGGAAGCCATAAAGGAGGCTATGGGGTGCAAAGGGTTGTTGGACGAGTGGGAGGTCCTAAAAGAGCAGGCGGTGGTATCTTTGGATAGCCAAAGTGCGGGGTACTTGTGGAGATATCCAGTGTTCCATGAGGGGATGGAGCATATGGATGTTCGGTATCATTACATTTTGGAAAATGGTACAGAAGGAAGCATTCATGTTGACAAGAAGACCACGGAGAAAAGTCCTGCAGATTTAGGCACCAAGTTTCTACCTCTAAGAAGGTCCAATCATTGCCTTGGACTTCTTAAGAATGGAGTTGGTTAATTGGTAACTCCAGACGAGTTTGGATCCCGAAGCTTTCTGCACAATGGTTCAGGTTTTTTAACTCTTAGACAAAGGTAGAGATTGTTGTTATTTGTCTAAGTTTCAAACATATTCAAACATGGCCTAAAATTGGTTAAAGTCCAAACCAATTATGGGATATGAAAGTTCAGCAAGTTATAAGGTTGCACACATGTGTGTGCTTCAATTTTGAGCATGGGAAGGTCAGGCACACTGCTGTGGAAGTTTCTGCCCACAGGCAGGAGGTGTGCGCACAGCATCAGGAGGCTGCAGCATCAGGTCATGCCGCAGCACACAGCACCACACCAAAACGCACAGCATCACTTAGAGAGTGATGTAGGGCTGAGACTAAAGGAAGAACATGATCAAAGGGTCAAGAATGATTCACAAGATTGTCCAAGAATTAAGAGGCTATAAAAATGGTTTCCTAGCCTCATTTCAAGTGGTGGAAAAGGTGTGTGAGAGAACCACACAGGTTGTGACATTGTGAGATCATTGTAAACACAAGAGAGAATTGTGTGAGAGACATAAACACAAGAGGGACTCTTGTAGTGAGGCTGGTTGTAAAGAAGAGAGGTTAGTAGAGAATTGATAGAAAGCATTGTAATAGGTCTATCACTTTCTCGTTCTCTTCTTGGTTCTTCAAGAACTTGGATTCTTGAAGGGGATTACTGTAACTTTGTAAGAACCATTGAGATAGTGCAGAGAGTTTGGAGGAACTCACGGGGACGTAGGCACATTGTCGAACCTCGACAACAAATTACTTGTCTTCTTTCTTTCTTTGATTTTCTGTTCTTATGTTCGATTGCTGAAATTCTTTCTACAAGTCATTCAAGACTTGGGTGTTTGGAAGATCACCACCTGGGCATCTTGTCAAGGTGATTTCCAACAATTTATATATAAACTATTACCTATTGATAGTGGTCACGTGAAAAAGGTTTTTACAAATATCAACTTAGTGCAAATATTGTATCTTGTTGTTATTTCAGTTTAATCACTCTTCATATAATGAATAAATCATGGATAAATCTCCTAACAAAAATAAGTGATGAATACTTTGGCGGGGTAGTTAAATTTTTGGATTAAGCTTTTGATACTTTGGCAGCCCAGATACTCCCTTTTTGTTCTTTGAATTTCACCAACATCAAAACCTCCTTTAAGAATCAGAACTTGACACAAAGAGCCTCAACATCTAAAAGTCTAAAACCCCCACTTTTTTTCTCTCTATACAATAACGGGTTTCTATTGAAAAACCTTTCACCTAATATCAGGCAATAAAATCAATATTCTCTCTCTATTGGTGATGCTCATAACCCTATTTCCATCTTAGTTTTGCTTCTCTATCAATCAAGTCATGGAAGAGACAGAAAAGCCTCAATACTAACAAGAAATTCAACACAAAAACCAGGACTTTCAAGGGCAAAATGAATCCTCATAAGCACCAGTATCAACATAATCTCTTGTGATACTAAACCATTTTAGGTTTTGTAACCAAAACTTGTACCAGAGCTATTACATAGCTTTGTTTCCTTTGCCTTCTTCAATACCTTTGCAACTAGCTTTAGCTCCTCCTCTCCCTTAAATTACCAGAGCTTTAAATCAAAAACCCCTTGGCAGAAAACTTTAAGGAAATTATTGACACTAAGGCATAGTTTTTGTTATTAGCTGACTTATTCACATAAATGATTTTTTTTCTCCCTCAATTTTAGTTACGTTTGGATTTGAATATGAAAGAAAGCTAATTAAAATTTATTATGTCCTACTGATTATTTTCTTTTTGTTTTCTTCTTTATATGTGTTAAGAGAAAACTAATCAATACTAACACTGTGGGTGTGTTGAAACTTTATGTGTTAGTGCATTCTTAGCTTTTTTTTTTGTTTAATTATATTAACAATAGAGAGGATGATATGTTACATATAGGTAGTCAAAAAGTTCTTTATCAATAAAACAAATGTCTATATGTTTCTATTAGATCAAGTGTGTTTAGGAGGTTTAATGGATTTGTCCTAGTCCTGGTTGGGTCTTGGTGTGTTATAGAAGGTTTGATTAAAGATTAGTTTTGATATTAATATTGTTAGAGCATGATGATTTTAATTTGGGATACTGGGAATTTTTTGTTTTTTCTTTGAATTTTTTTATTTACTGCCATAGTATTTGAATAAAGTTGAACTCTTGTCATAACTTCAACATTTAGTAATATATCTCTAAGAACCAACATAATTAGAATTATATATATCATTATCTGACTTGAAAACTTTGTTATTTTTTTGCTTTTGGATTTTAAATTGAAAGGCTCTGCAACCGAACTTATCTTAAAGGTATGGTTTACGTAGGTTTTGCTTCATCTTCTACTTTGTATTGATTTTTTTTATTTACTTTATAATTTTCTACTGTATTTCATCTATTATTTTGGCAATGATTTTTTTGATCAAGATGAGTGATCAATATTGATTTTGGATACCTAGTTACCCATGCACACTTGTTTGTATATATGAATTTGTTTAATGACACAAATTCAGTTTTTAGAAACTATTTTTTCAAATTTTATTTCTTTTCATAAACTGTTGTTTTAGGTGGTGTTTGGACTTTATCGTGAATCAATAATATTACTAACATATAGAAATGAAAGTATGTGTTTCCTTCATTTTTTTTTCTTTACAAAGTTATGATTTTTGTGTTTGCACCCTCCAAACTTTTGGGTTCTTCCTAGCTTTTCATCACTTCCATTGGGTTGGTTTTTTTTATTCTTGATTTGATAGACTACTATTGTTAGTATTAAATTGAAGGGGTAGCTTAAAGAATTGTTGATTTGTTAATGAGATCTAGTTTTTAAAATTGATTTCAATTGTATTTTAGTGTTGACTGCTTGATTTATTGTTCCATGTTCTGGTGTCAACTATAATGTTATTTTTTTTCATGTAATAATTGCTTAGATTACGGTCAATAGCTTTGGAGCTCAAATCAATTTGTTTCTATTTCGTTTAATGTTACAATGGGAAAGTGTAGACACTTCAAAATACATTTAAGTCAAAACTTGAATTACCAATCGCAGTCTCAATCTGGACAAAAACGACATGCATTCTTTGGTACACAACCTCATAAATCCACTGGAACACAATCTTATAATCAGACGCACCCTCTACCCAATCAAGTACCACAACCTTAGCAACCTTCATCATCAAGTATAATATTTCTACTTGAAAACTGAACTACAAGTAAACAGAGGAAATACTCCCTTGAAAAACTATATTACTTGAAAATTGTACAAAAAGTAAACTATACAACATAAAAACCTTAATTTTCTAATATCGACCATATTTTATTAACATTTTTCATAAGTATTTTGTATTTATTTAAGTAGATGCTCCTCACAAACATAGAAAGACTCGTGGTCTCACCACATGGTTAATGTGTGGAATTTGTCAGAAGAAGAGAAAATTCTTGTCCAAGTAAATGTATATGGTTAACCAGTTGGAGATAACGTGATCATACTTAATTAGTTTATTGGTAGCATGGTGAGAATGGCTTACCTTGCACCAGTTGATCGGTTATCATGGATTTACATGCCATAAAAAAATAAGGAAGAAATGTGAAAAATCATAGAGGTATAAATACTTCAGTGTGTTCTCATGTAATTTTATTTTTCTTAATTTCATTATTTGCTAAAGTTATTGTTTTGATTATAGGCTGAATTCAAGTTGAACCGTTCCTACCAACAATTAAGAAGCATGTAATAAGTATTATGAGTGAGAAATGGAGGCAATGGAAGCATGAGATAAAGAAATGGTTTGATGAGGATAAGACTAAAGATAAGAATATTGAGGAGCTACATGAACCTTGGGTAGATAATGACCAGTTTTGATTCCTAATTCGCCATTGAAAATCTAAAAAAGCAAAGGTGTAGCTTATAATAAACTTCTTGTTATAAAGTGACTTAGAAAAGGCAAAGAGTGCAAGTAATTATTCTTGTAATGGTATTAATTTATATTATTACAAGTTACCATTCTTTTCGCTTGAGATTTTGTTTGAATTGTTTATTAATGATTAGCATAATTAATTATTTATGTCTTGCATTTATACAAAATTAGTCAGAAAAACAAAGAAACTGTCACAAACTAGATGACCCTGGCACAAAATCATTTCCTAGATTAATTCAAGAAAAGGTGACTATATATATATATATATATATATATATATATATATATATATTATGTGTTATTTAGAAAGATAAGGTTTATGATGTGATGGTTGTGCTTTAGTGAATATTTGTTAGTATAGATTGTGAAGAACAATGAGTAGAAACCCTCACGTGCATAAATTTATATTATAAGTCGTACTCGTAGCAATGAGAGGACCGTGAATGATAAAGCAACACAAAATATGGTTTGTACTTTGATCTTATACTTTGATACATATTAGTCTATTAAGCTAATTGGGTATAAACAAGTTCTTTCTTATTATTGTATTTTTTTTTTTTTTTTGTGATGACTAGATTCCCATGAAATCATCATCTCTCTTATATAAATAGTATTTACTACTTAATTACTTTAAACTAAGTGTATAAATAATTATGATCATAGATGAATAAGCACTTTGCACCAATCGATAGCATTTTTATTTTTATTTTTGTAAATCTCAAGAATTAATGAATAAACATATGAGTGAGTCGAGCACTTCATAAACCACTCCACATAAAAAACACATCTTAGAAAAGTGATGTGTTTTCTCAAGTAAAAGGACCAGATCGAAAAAGGGTGTGTCGTTGTTTTGGAAAGATCACCACCTCCTCTAACAATCCTAATTCTTCATCATCTGAATATGAAAAAAAAAATTGAGAGAAAAGTTGGGTGGTTACAGGGAGTAATCATGACCTTACATCAGTGATACGTAGAAGGTTTCTTAAGGAGAATATTGATAATCTTATAACGGAAACAGACTACTCAGACGAAGAGGTATGACTCTTTTGGTATCTTGGAAAAATGATTCATTCACTAGCATAATGAGTTTTTTTCTCCAATTTGAAAGTGTGATCATTTTTTCTGTTTTCATTGTGTTCTGTTAAATTTGAAGGCATTGAATAAAATAGTTAGAGTATAATTCTATATTATTTAGCTTATACTAGAAGTTACTTTATTTTTAACAGTTTCTCAATACAAATAGCACTAAAAACAACTCATCTCTAAGCAACCCACGTTCTTCGGGTGCAAGTTATTGAATTGATGAAATTCAAGATTGTAAGTCTATTGCAGGGGTTTCAAAGAAATTTTGTATATTTTTACTTACTTTATTCTTAACATTTCTAATATTTTTATTAAGAATTTATGTTCAATGTTATTGTACACATAGTTGAGCTAACAAAACAAAAGCCTTGAGCCTATAAAAACAAAATGTTCTTGATATATGAACATGTGGGATAATTTTGAATTTGGTGATAAAACAAAAGCTTGGAAGTAGTGTGCACAATATTTTAATAAGTAAGGGCTGAGAGTTGTAGGAACTTTAGTTAATTTGTTGTTTAATTTTTATTACGTGTAACCAATGGTCGAGAATGATTCAATGTCCTAAAGCTTAATGGTTGCTTTTCCTAGAGCTCAATGGTAAGCCAATTTTTCTTTTCTTTTTTTTATCTCTAAACTAAGATGCGTGAGAAGGATGCTATGTTCTGGAGCTCAATAGTATACTTAAAAACATGTGTTGGGGTGGACAATTTGGGTTTTGAGTTATCTTTTTGTGTTGTTGTTTGTATTTTTGGTTAGTTGTGCTTATGTATATTTTATGCTTTTCTTTTAGTTCTTGAGTTATTATTGTACTTTTAGCCTTGCATGTTTTTAATAATATTTTATTCTCCTTTAAAAATTTCTAAAACGCTCTCTGGTTGCTTTGCTCGTTCATAGTCTCATAACTCCACAAGATTTTTCGGGTACATCTGTATCTTCTCTACCTCTTCTCTGTCTTTTCAATTCCTATATGCTTCTTTTCTCTCATCTCATGTAACTACAAAACCATTAAACCACTCTCACATCTCTTCTTTTCTAATTTCTCAAATGTATTTTGTGTTGTTGCTCAAAAGGGTTCACTGTTGTATAATTTATTCTTTATTTAAGTGTTTTGTTGGTTCTTTTCTTTGTTTAATTTAAGCCCATTTGCTCAAAAGTTTCATAAACCAATCTTATTATTTCAATAATATGTTTTCGCTAATCTGGTTGTTGTATTGGTATCTTTCTCTATTTTCCTTGGGTTTCAAAGGTTTTTGTTGGGTTCTGTTAATGGCCATTTGCTTGAAGTTTTCTTAAGCCATCCGAAATGAATTAGAAATATGATAATGGATTTTCGAAAATATGTTTTTTTATGCAAAAAAGCCTTACAATATCATATATACTTACAAGTTGATTCATCTTTTTGGCTTTTTATATGTTTTTCCTTTTTTTTATCATTACATCACTTCATAGAATTATGATCATATCTCCTGACTAGTGTCTTACAAAACTTTCTCTTTTCAACAAGATGAAGATTATTCAGAAGATACAAAACAAAGCGCTCCTTGAATTGCAATATCATATGAACAATGGTATATTAGCTTCCAAGGTTTTAGGATTTCAAATATAATGGAAATTTTTTCAACTCAAAAGATGTTCTCCTTTATATATGTTAGACACATTATATTGGATTTCATCTTTTGAATTGTTGCACGTACTTGTTTTTAGATGAATGAAATCATTTCTTCACATAGTGTTTATGTACTAAATTATCTATTTTGATATCTTGTTAGATATTATAATTTATTATGCATTGAGCTTGCAAGTGGGAAATTTGAGGAAAACAACAATAAACCCTACTAATGGAAAAACATTTGCTATAACTAAATAAAACTATCACTAAAGTACGTAGTTGAAGCTACCATATATGAGATGTAGTAAAAGATAATTCGTTAGTACAACCTATTTATAGTGACGGTTAAGAAACCGTCAGTATAGGTGGAAGAGCTGTACTGATGGATTTAAACTATAAGAAAAGCATATCTACAGTGAAAGTTACAAAACTATCAATATAGGCGAAGGATTTATACTAACGGATAAAAATCATCAGTGGAATCTACTAACGGATGAAACTTCCGTCGGTATAGAGCCTATACCGATGGTTTTTCAACCGTAAGTAAAGCGCTACGACCTATACCGATGGAAGAAAAATCGTTGGTATGACCATCTACTATGCTTTTTTATACAACGATTTTTAAAATCGTCGATATAGCTTGGTAGGATCTATATCTGACGATTTTTTGGTTTCTACCGACGGTTGCATTTTTTGTAGTGATTTGACATACTAGTCTCCTTAGGTTGTCTTAAAAAATGGGTTGCCTCTTGAGGGACATTATCTAGGCAATGTGGTGCATCCCTAAAACCACTTCTCCTATTTATTTAGTGCCGCATTTCTCAGATATTACCTTGAAAAAATCTGGAGTTGGACAAAATTTATAAGATTAAATAACATGCATAAAATGGATTCAAAGGATAATATCTTCATAAACCAAAAATATAATTACCTCGATAGCAAAATCATTTGTATTCGATGAGGCGAATAAGGGTGCATCGATCTGGGCTACGAATTAATAAAGGTCTAAACCATTAATTTCTTAATCACTATCATATCATATCATTTATCGAATTCTTATTCATATTAAACATTTATAAAATTCTTAACAAGTCTTCCTAAACTATCGTACCATTACTTCACCTAGTTCAAATCCATCCCCTCATCCATTTACAGCTCATTTTGCAACATTCAACCTATCTTTAAACTTTTTGTCCATCTACCCTACTATCTGTAGATAGTCACGTGGGACTTATCACATGCCAACAACAACACGATCTAAATATGTAATACTAATATCTTTAAAGTAAGGATAAAGAAGTACTTTCACATATATTAAATTAAATATGCATACATGAAAGATTAACTATTGAATTTGAAATATTTTTTGAATGATATTGAGTATTTTATTTGAAAGAGTTAGAAACTTTTGAAAAAGAAAAGTACTAAAATTTTATGAAATATGGAATGAATTTAAGGAAAACAATTAAAAAATTTGGTGGAAGAAAATACGATTTTCTATAATTTTTTTTTAAATTTTTGGGAGGAAGAAAAAGTTGAAAGTTGGAAAATTATGAAGAAATGCCAAAACCATAAATACTAGATGGAGTGTAGCTGACCTGCTGGACCAGACCAGTCAACTGACCGATTGACTGGTGAGGCACCGGTAGACCGACCGGCCAGTTAGTCAGTTGACTGTCGGTTGACCAGTAGGGAACCAAAGGCATTTATTTAAAATTTGATTGGAGGGTGGTGACCGACTAGGCCGAATCGACATACCGACCTGCTGACTGGTGAGCAGCGATCGACTAACCAATCAACCAGTTAGTCGATCAGCCGGTCGACTAATAAGGGAAATAGTCAGCTGGTTTTTAAATGGAATTTTTGAAATTTTTTAAAGGTCAAACCGATTGATTGGGTAGTCACCAATAAGACCGAAAAACTTATATATAAAGCATTTTGAAGATAAAATTCAATTTACAAAATTGTTTTCTCTCTCTAAGATTATTCTTTCTCTATAAAAGCCTACAAACAGTTGATAAACACTTTAAAACTAAAGAATTGATAAATTGTGATTTGAATTATGGAGTTTACGGAAGGATTTCTAAGAAATCTAGAGGAAAGCTTGAAAAATGTAACATTTATAATTTTACTTTTGAAGGACAGGATTTTGATAGGATGTTCCTCTACATTTCTTAAAAAGAAGTTTCGAATTTGAATTTGAATATAATGAAAAGGAATTTCTATTGAAAATATTGAAAATTAAAAATAAAGAAAGTTAGGCATGCATTTATAGAAATTTACCCGATACAAGGTATAGAAATTTAAAAGTATAAGATATAGAAGAACTGAAGAAAAAGATAGAAAATCTAATAAATATGTTATGGTTAAGTGTCGGTGATCAACAATTAAGTAGAATTGCTGAAAGAAACAGAAAAGGAAACAAGGTTGTCCAAGAGTAGCTTTAAGTACTACTAGGTGGGTTGGATTTTTTTTTAGTAAATAAGACCAAAATGAAATATGAATTGATAATAAGATAATAATTATTGAACTATATTATAAATATGTTGATTTGATGCAGTATGTGTGATATATGATAATTGGTTTATTAAGTAAGAAAAATGAATAAATGATACGTTAAAAATTAAATATATGAGAAGTTAATGAAATTATATCTTTGAAATGAAAGATTGATAGAAATTGATGAGATGTGTATTGAAAAGAGAAAAAATCTTGAAAGTTAAGATTTATGAGTTGATATATAATAAGAAGAGCCAATTTGATAACATATGATAAATGAATGATTCTATGAAATAAATAGTTGAATTGTATTATATCATAGTATGGTTGCTTGCGTGTTGTTGATCATATACATAGAGGGAAGACCAGAACCATGGTTGGTCTAGATAAAACATGTCGACTTATGGGAATACGTTCCCAGATGTTGTACCAAGATTGGTATTCCCATACGTTGATAGTATGGAATGATGAGATGAAAAAAATTGGTGATATCGATACATGCATTTATTTATGTATTTCATTATTGTTGTTGAGATTGTAAGGCATCATATTGATTGTAAAATGATTGATAGAGATATGAGCCTCATAGTGAGGGAAGACCAGAACCATGACTGGTCTGGATAAAACATGTCAACGTGTGGGAAGATGTTCCCAAATGTTGTACCAAGATTGGTATTCTCATAATTTGATAGTATGGAATGATGATGAAATGATGAGATGAAAAAAATTGGTGATATCGATACATGCATCTATTTATGTATTTCATTATTGTTGTTGAGATTGTAGGGCATCATATTGATTGTAAAATGAATGATAGAAATATGAGTCTCAAGTGAGACAATTATGATAAGGAAGTGATTGAAAATGAGATATAATAAGATAAATGTAAATGATTTTTATATAATGTGAACCTCATAATAAGGTAAATATGATGAAATATATTTGAAAGATAATACTTTGGAATTGAATGAATTTATAAGAAGGAAGATAGATATGACAGTTAAAATTATATGATGATGGAAATGATTGATAGTGATTTGAATTATTTATATGTGAGATTTGATAGATAAAAAAGGATATATGAAATTATGATTAAATTATGAAATATGACTAAAAGTATATAAATCGAGTATTTCTAGTAAATTTAATTCACTGAGCTTGTGAAGGTCACTCCTCGTTGTTGAATAATTTCAGGTAGTGGGCAAGATTGGTAGACTATTGAGCTAAGATTCAGAGTAAGTAGTTTAGGAAGTCCCATGATCAGCATCTTCATACTACAGTAATAAGGAAAGAAAGAAAATTCTGAGAAATGTTGTATATTCATGCATTTTCTTATGTTTATTTATATTTGATTCTGACAAGAGAAAGATGTTGTATCTCCTCTAAAAAGAGTTGAGGATATGAATGTAATTATTATTTTCATTTGTTGTTTTATATTGTTGCATGTATGTGTCACGCTTGAATCGTAAATGTGACAATTTTGTCTCGGGTAGGCCAACTCTGGATGAGTCGTTACAAATTTGGTATCAAAGCATTAGGTTTTATGATTCTATAGACTGCATAAAATGTAAAAAAGTAGAAAATTAAAATAAATTATATCTTAATGTAGAAGTTTAAGGATACCACGTGAACGTACTTGATTATGCACAAAGTGTAACACGGTAGTTGTAGCACAGCTTTGGGGTGTCAATTCCACAGGGAAACAAGTTAACTATAAAAGGTGTGAACTTTAACACAAACGATAAAAGATTGATTGAAAGAATCTGAATTGTGTGAAAATAGTGTGAAGGAAATTGTGTAAATAGATTTATGATGGAGAAACAACAAGGTTTCGAGAATCCTCCCTAGGTTCGTTGCCCTAATCCTAACTTGATTCAATTGTTTTTATCTCGATTGCAAGTTTCACATCCCAAACAGGCAATCGGTAAATATTCAATTAAAGCATATATATAAGCCCTAATGTAACTGATATGAATTACTCTTTACTTTCAAGCACATATGACCTAACTTATAAATTATTAAGAGACGATGATATATCTACATGATAATATCGCAGCAATGGACAAATCTATAAAAGAGATCCACCGGACTCAATCACACCCAAACAAATACACATAAGAAGAGCATGACTAAACTTATATAGAGGAGAAGCATGCAATCACCGGATTAATAGGAAATCTTCTAATTAAATCAAGAATAAATCATAACAATGTTTAATGAAAATAATTCCAAACTACAACTGAATCAAATAAAGGAAGATAAGAACAACTACACCTAGGGATTCATCCATTTGCCTTGCTTGGAGACTAGTCGGCCATGGGGCTCATGCTTCCTCGAGCTGCCTCGGGCCTCCCAATGATCATCTCCAGCCTCTAATTTTCCTCCTAAGGGCCCTCTGGATTGCTCCTAAAGGCCTTCTGGATTCACTTTCTGATGATCTCAGATGATCCCAGATGATCCCCAGAGCTGAAGTGGAGTAGACCTTTTATAGTGAAATACCATGAGTGCAATGTGTTTTCAATCCGATGTGAGATATGGGATGTAGAAATGTGTTTCCAACTGATGAGGGATGTGGGATTTAAGCCCAAAAACTTCTACTCATGCTGAAATCCCGCATAGCCTGACCTTTGTATACTTAAACTGCCAAAACTTTCTCTAGAAAAATCATTTTTATGAACTGTAAAATTGTCCAGAAAATAGACTTCCGGATCTTTCTAATATATATGGCTCATCTCCTGGTTCTTCCTGTATCAATACAGTTTAATTTTCAAAAATGGCTGATCGGTATGGGCAATTCTGGCAATTTAGTGAAACTCCTTTCTTGGTTTCTCTTCATCTTGGCTCTTCCACAACCATTATCTCACTTGAGTATTCATTGAAGCTTCGTGTTTAAAATGATGATAGCTTTTCTATCCTTTTTTAAGCTCAAAGTACCTGAAAATGCATTGAAATAAGTCAACGATTCAAGAATAACACTTTAGAGTTATTAAGGTATAAAAGTATAATTCCAACCTCAATCAACCCTAAAATGCTAACAATTAAGTATTGTTTAGATGCATTTTATGACTCTCATCACAACCCCCAACTAGCTTATTGCTAGTCCCTAGCAATTCAAGCGAAAATAAGAGATGAATTCTATGGTAGGAGTTAAAAACAAAATAAAGCAATGCTAGCGTTGAACCAAGAGTATTTCACTTTTTGTCTCAAAAATCGCACATAACATACGACACATAGAATCATTAAATTTCACCTAAGTCCAAAAGTAATCCAAACATCAATCTTAAAATCGTTATTGACTCTTAACATCCATCTTACCACAAACCATTAATCCGAACACCCGGATGATTTTATGCATAACATTCATGAATACAAGTCTTGGCCTCTAAAACATGATAAATTTTGTGATGTCAATCACAAAAACAAGCTCCATATGCTTACATTTCAAACCACTCTCCACTATTGTAGAAAAATCACGTTACATTGGATCAATAGGTCTTTAATAAGTTTGTAACGTTAGGCTAAGGTAAAGGTTAAGAAAAAATGGGAAAGATTCACGAGAAAAATAACTCAATCTCTTAGCTTTTAAACACAATCACTTTTAAGCACTAGATAACTTTACTTCAACACCCAACTTTTTCAACCATTTTTCGAGCATTTTTCATTTTTTTTTTCAAAATCACAACTTTTCTTTTCTTTTCTTCTTTCTTTTCCATAATTCACTTTTCTTTTGTATTTTGGCATAAGACCATTCACCTCCTTTTTCATTTTTCTTTTCTTTTACATAACCCCCAACTAATCTCCTTTAATGTACTTGGGTTATGGTACTGATATTTTCTCATATTTCCATCGTTACTCCTTTTAAGTGCTTCTCAACAAATGTGTATAGCTAAGTTCTTTCAAGAGAAAGGTAAGGATAAAATATTCTATTTAGGCTCATAAAGGTGAGTAAATGGGCTATTGAAAGAAACAATGCTCACTTCTTTTTCAAGAAAAGCCTCAAATAGGTGACTAGTGGTAAATATAGCAATGGTAGGTTTAATAGGCTCAAACGGTCCAAAAATTGCCTATATCATATCCTAAGTAATGTGCATTCTAGGAATTCACCTCAAGTGATTATCAAATAAGTTCTAGAGCTTGTCGAGATAGCAAAAGTATTCACAAAGTAATCACACATAAAACTTCTCTAAATGTTTTAGACTAATCATACAATCTTACTGCAAACTAGAGTCTCAAACCAAATGAAGATTGACACTTAAATTATTCTCAAACTGAAGCAAGATTTAACTTCTTCTAAATGCTATATGCTATCTCAATTAAGCTCATATCATTGACATATGAATTAACTCAAAGGCTAACACCAAGCATGCTAAAAACACACAAAAGGGAAAATGACACCCAACAATTCAATGGAATGCAATAGGAATTGTGCATCCTCCACCCCCAAATTAAGATAAGCATTGTCCTCAATGTAAAAGCAAAAGTTAAGGAAACTCCCTTTTTTAACCAAAGGTGCATGGATCTAAAAGTTGTGCACGACCAATTGAACCGATGCGCATATTTGTCCCTGAAAAAGAAATACGAAAGTAAAACTGGAAAATAGCAAAATAATGATAATAAACAAGAAAAAAGAAATATAAAAAACAATAAAAATAAAAGGATATGTTGTGGGTTGCCTCCAATGAGCGCTAAGTTTTACATCTTCAGCCAGACGCTCTTATTCCCTCCTAGAAAAACATAGGTTGAACGCATTAGCCACTGCTTCAATGCCAAATTCGGTGCTTGTATGCTTTGACGATGGCAATGAATACTTAAAGTCCACCACATGTGGCTCAAGTGTTTTTGGTGATGCCCATTTACTATAAGCATTAGGGTGTTTGATTCCCGCATCCATGTGACTTCTCTCAAGCAACTTCTCAAAGCATGGTTGGCAAAATGTCTTAATAAATTCCTGTGGCTTATCAAAAACATCAACAACATTAACGGCATGGGGATAATTTGAAGAATCTTTGAACTCAAGATTATCAGGAATGAATTCCGAAGAGTTAAAATTATCTTTGATGTACTCATCCTCTTCATGTGGCTGCCATGGGACTCGAAAAACATTTACCTCTAGAGTCCTATTTCCAAATGATAATGTCATTAGGCCATTCCTACAATTAATAAGGGCATTGGCGGTGGCAAGGAATGGTCTATCAAGTATCAAAGGAATTTTGGACTCCGTGTTTATAGTAGAAACAGTATCTAAAACCAAAAAATCAACAGGATAATAGAAATTATCAATTTGTATCAAAACATCTTCTATAATACCTCTTAGTTTTCTTACCGATCTATCCGCTAATTGAAGCACCACAGAGGTTGGTTTGATCTCACTTAGACCGAGCTGCAAGTACATGGAGTATGACATGAGGTTTACACTAGCACCCAAATCTAGCAATGCTTGGCCACAAGGTTTATTTCCAATTTGGCAAGCTATTGTTGGACTGCCCATATCTTTATATTTGGGTGGTGTCTTACTATTAATTACAGCACTTGCTTGCTCCATTAAGAATGTCGTCTTCTTCACATTGTGCTTCCTCTTGAGTGTGCATAGATCCTTGATGACTTTAGCATAGTTAGGAATTTGTTTTATGACATGAAGAAGAGGAAGATTAATTTTAACATGCTGAAGTTGTTCAAGAATCTCACTTTTTAATGTTGTATTTATCTCTTTAGGTTTAAGGAGTGCTTGAGGGAGAGGCACCAGTGGGCGATAAACATCACAGGCTTCTTGTTCCTTGGGGGCTTTATCCTTGTTGCTCACGGTATTAGGAATCCAGTGTGATGGTAGAGTGGGACCATTAATTGTCTTATTGCTACGAGTAATTATGGCATTAACCTCTCTATTGTTTTGATTTTCAGGATTGGAGATTTGTGCCATATGTTGTCCCCTTAGATCAGGTTGTGGCTATGAAGGAAACTGACCTTGTTCTTGAATCGTCAAGAAACTAGTCAACTTGGTGAGTTGACTCTTTATTACCTTTTGTTCCTCTTTGATCGCTTGTTGTTCCTCTTTGATCGCTTGTTATTCCTCTTTGATCGCTTGTTATTCCTCTAACAACCATTGATTTATTTTTCCTTGATCTTCTACACTCTTGGCATGTACCTGCATAAAAGACTTAAACATATCTTCCAAAGGTAAAGATTGTTGAGGTGCATTAAATGAGGTTGTTTCCGGTTGCCATTGGGTACTAGAGTGGGCGGGGGGTTGTATGTCGGATTTCTAACTGAAATTAGGGTGATTCTTCCAACCAGGATTGTAAGTGTTAGAGTAGGGTGAGTGTGGTTTCCCAAAGGGTATACCTATAGTGTTACACTCATCTTTCATCTCAAAATAAACTGGACAATCCTTAGGTAAATGATCTACCCCATTACACATAAAACAAGGCTCATAGGACTCTACCCTAGCAACCGGTTTAGGGGTTCTAGTATCCTTGGTTTTTAAGGCTTCAATTTCCTTAGTTAGGCCTCTAAACGGGCTTTAAGGCTGTCCTCTTCCTTAAGTTAGTAAATCCCAGCTGGTTGATTTCTCCTAGTGCCTTCCATGGCATTTGGTTCAGTCCAAGTGTGAGCTTTTTCTGATAGGTCATCTAGGAAATCTATGGCTTGGTCGGGATCTTTTTGAAGAAAATTCCCATTGCACATCATTTCTATGAACTGCCTTTCCCTACGTAGGAGCCCATCATAGAAATAGCTAACTACCCACCAATTCTCATACCTATGGTGTGGACAAGAATTTCAAAAGGTCCTTGAAACGTTCCCAAACTTGATATAAGGTTTCACTCTCCTTTTGTGCAAAGTTTGAGATTTGTCTCTTGAGGTTGTTGGTCTTATGGGTTGGGAAGTGTTTTTGGAAGAAAATTCGGGTCATCTCATCCCAACTACCTATGGACCTTGGCCTTAACGAGTACAGCCAAGCCATGGCTTTTTCTTTAAGTGAAAAAGGGAAAAACCAAAGTTTGACGGTGTCTATCATATCAGCCCTACTGTGAAAAGTAGCTACAATATAGGGGTTTTCATTCTCAAACCCATGGAAAGTTGGTAGCAACTGGATCATGCTCGGCTTAAAATCAGGTTGTTGAACATTAGGGGGGAACATGATACACGATGGTGTGGCCGTACGGTTAGGGTGCAAGTAATCCTTAAGTATCCTAGGGGGTTGATCTTCGTATTCACTCATTTCTTCAGGATTAGATGGATTGTTAAATAAAGGATTTGAAAAAGAATTAAATTCTGACTCTAACACAAGCTTACAACCAAATCTACCCACAGCGTCTCTATGTCTGTGCATGTGAGGTAACACAATAATAAAAATACTATATAAAAAAAAGAAAGAGTCAAATAAAATAAAAAATAAAAAAATTAATGCAGCAAGCTAAAATAAGGAACAAAGTTACCGCCTTTACAGCTGCTGAAAAGAAAAAATATTTACAACTCTTCTACCGTCATGTCAAAAGTTGACAATCTTCTTTATACTTAAGCGCGTTTCCCCGACAACGGCACCAAAATTTGATTACGCCCAAAGTGTAACGTGGTAGTTGTAGCACAGTTTTGGGATGTCAATTCCACAGGGAAACAAGTTAAATATAAAAGAGGTGTGAACTTTAACACAAACGATAAAAGATTGATTAAAAGAATCTGAATTGTGTGAAAATTGTGTGAAGGAAATTGTGTAAATAGATTTATGATGGAGAAACAACAAGGTTCCGGGAATCCTCCCTAGGTTTGTTGCTCTAATCCTAACTTGATTCAGTTGTTTTTATCTCGATTGCAAGTTTCACATCCCAAACAGGCAATCAACAAATATTCAATCAAAGCACATATATAAGCCCTAATGTAACTGATATGAATTACTCTTTACTTTCAAGCACATATGACCCAACTTATAAATTATCAAGAGACGACGATATATCTACATGACAATATCGCAGCAATGGACAAATCTATAAAAGAGATCTACAGGACTCAATCACACCTAAACAAATACACATAAGAAGAGCATGACTAGACTTATATGGAGGAGAAGCAAACAATCACCGGATTAATAGGAAATATTCTAATAAAATAAAGAATAAATCATAAAAATGTTTAATGAAAATAATTCCAAACTACAACTGAATCAAATAAAGGAAGATAAGAACAACTACACCTAGGGATTCATCCCTTTGCCTTACATAGAGACTAGTCGGTCATGGGGCTCACGCTTCCTCAAGTTACCTCGGGCCTCCCAATGATCATCTCCAACCTCTAATTTTCCTCCTAAAGGCCCTCTGGATTGCTCCTAAAGGCCCTCTGGATTCACTTTCTGATGATCTCAGATGATCCTAGATGATCCCCAAAGCTGAAGTGGAGTAGGCCTTTTATAGGGAAATACCATGAGTGCAGTGTGTTTCCAATCCAATGTGGAATGTGAGATATAGAAATGTGTTTCCAACCAATGTGGGATGTAGGATTTAAGCCCAAAAACTTCTGCTCACGCTGAAATCCCGCACAGCCCGCACAGTCTGACCTTTGTCTACTTAAACTGCCATAACTTTCTCTAGAAAAATCATTTTTATGAACCATAAAATTTTCTAAAAAATAGACTTCCGGATATTTCTAAGTATATATGGCTCATTTCCTGGTTCTTCCTGCATCAATACAGTTTAATTTTCAAAAATGACTGATCAGTATAGGCAATTCTGGCAATTTAGTGAAACTCTTTTCTTGGTTTCTCTTCATCTTGGCTTTTCCACGACCATTATCTCACTCGAGTATTCATTGAAGCTTCATGTTTAAAATGATGATAGCTTTTCTATCTTTTTTTTTAAGCTCAAAGTACCTGAAAATGCACTGAAAGAAGTCAACGATTCAAGAATAACACTTTAGAGTTATTAAGGTATAAAAGTGTAATTTTAACCTCGATCAACCCTAAAATGCTAAAAATTAAGTATTGTTTAGATGCATTTTATGACTCTCATCAGTACTAGACCTAGAGATAGAGTTATAAATCAGAGGGGGTGTGGTAGGACCTCAATGTTTAAAAGGGTAGAGGTTGAGGTGGATGTTGAGTCTGTGGTTTCAAAAAGGGAACATGTTGATAGTGCATGTTGCACTGGTAGGGCTACGAGGGAATCTAGTGTTGGGAGAGATGAGTTAAGAGAAGCTCTTCCTCATGCTCTCGAGAGAATGAATGCAGCCGATGATAGAGTTGATAGTCTATAGCGTAGACTGGATGAAAAGGTTAAGGCAGAACCTGATGTGGTTGTAAATCCAATGAGACATAATGTTTAAAAGGTAGAGGGTGAGTTTGTACAAATAACGTAGGGAGATTGCTTTATTAGGTTCATTAAGTTGAATCCCCTAATCGTTTAGAGGATCTATAAATATTTCTAAGGTTGAGTTGTGGGTGAAACATATTGAGCGATTATTTGGTGGGTTGCCAATAACTGATAGGTGGAGGGTTCCCTTTGTTTCATTTAAATTAGAGGATGAGGCTTCTGAATAGTGGGAAGATACTCTTCTTAGGCTAAGTGTAGATGTTGATAGACCCTTAACCTAAGAGACTTTCTATGCTAAGTATTTCTTGGATATTTTTAGAGTACAGTATGAGAAAAATTTAATCTATTTAAGGTAAAACATGTTGATTGTGGCTCTATATGATAGTAAATTTGTAGCTTTATTGAGGTTTGTACATGAGCTAGTGAATACAGAGGAGAGAAAGTGTAAGAGATTCCTAGATGGGTTACACTTTGAGATCAGATCTAAACTTTCTTATATAAGACATGTGAATTATGCCGTGTTGGTTGATATAACACTTTAGATTGAGAAATATGTGGTGGAGTGCAGAAGAAGAAGAGAATGGTTGAAGAGAACTAGACTTGAAGGTTCTAGAGGTGGTGGTGGTGTGACTGTGTATGGTAGGAGACCACCCCAAAGGGGCCGTTCCTTTTCATAGAGACCTATGATGTAGAGTCAGAGGCAGGCTAGATCTATAACTTCTGTAGCTTTGAGTTCTGTTGGTGGTATCCCTAGGTTTATGAGACAACCTATGAGAATTGGAGGATACAGTAGAGGTAGGAATGTGCCACCCAAGGGAAATGGTAGTATAATGTTTGATAGAGAGACCAAAGATTGTTATAGGTGTAATAAGATAGGACATCTATCCCAAAATTATCTTACTTTAATGTGTTTTGTAAATGGAGATGGTGGACGTGTCAATGTGGATTATCCATTAGAGAGATCTGTTGAGATGAATACTGGAGGTGTTGGGAGGAGACAGCTAGAGAGATGTGGTGGATCTAGTGGTGTTCAAGGTATAACATTGGGTAGATGAGCAGTTGCTGAAAGGGGACAAGGTAGTTAGAAGGCCATGATAGTAGAGTTTATGCATTGACCCAGCAGGATGGTCAGGCTATTCCTGATGTTGTGATAGGTATGATGTCTATTCTTGATAGACCTGCTAGATTATTGATTGTTCTTAGTGTAACCCATGTTTTGCGTCCAATGTTTTTATGAAGTCTATTGATGCCTCTATTAGTCCTTTGATGCATAATATTATTATTAAGGTTCCCACTAGGGATAGAGTTATAATTAGAACTATTTATCAAGGTTATATGATTCGTATGGTTGATAAAGAATTTAAAGTTTATTTATTTCCTTTGAATATGATTGATTTTGATTTGATTTTTAGGATGAATTGGTTGTCGGCGTATCACAGTAAAATGATTTTTAGTGTTCAGGATACCTAGATAGGAAGAGTTTAGCTTTCAGGGAGAACGTAAGATAATTATGAATTGTCTTATTTTTGCCCTAACTGTTAGTAGATGGTTGAGGAAAGGTTGTGAAGAGTATTTAGCATATGTGATGGATTCTGGAAATGAGGCTAGAAAGTTAGAAGAAGTCTTAGTAGTAAAAGATTTTGCTGATGTATTTCCTGAAAAGTTGTCTGGTTTGCCTCCTAATAAGAAGATTGAGTTTTCCGTTGATGTGATTTTGAGTTCAGCACCCATATCTATAGTGCTCTATAGAATGGCTCCCGTTAAGTTAAAAGAGTTGAAAGTTCAGCTTCAAGAGTTGTTAGACAAGCAATTTATTCGACCTAGTGTATCAACATGGGGAGCCCATGTGTTGTTTATAAAGAAAAAAGATGGAACGATGACATTATGTATTGATTATTGACAACTGAATAAGATAACCATCAAGAACAAATATTCTTTACCCAGGATAGATGATTTGTTTGAGCGATTGTAGGGAGCGAGAGTGTTTTCTAAGATAGAGTTGAGATCATATTATCACCAGTTGAGGATAAAGGAGGGGAACATGCCTAAGACTACGTTGAGGACATGTTATGGCCATCATGAGTTCCTTGTGATGCCATTTGGGTTGACTAATTCTCCAGTAGCATTCATAAACTTGATGAATAGGGTGTTTAAATCATTTCTAGATAAATTTTTGGTTGTGTTTATTGATGACATTCTGGTGTATTCCAAGAATGAGGAAGAAAATGTGAAGCATTTAGAGACTATGTTGGAGATTCTAAGGAGAGAAAGATTGTATGTAAATTTTTCTAAATGTGAATTTTAGCTGAATGAAGTAATTTTCTTAAGGCATGTAGTGATTGGAGATGGTATAGCTATTGATCCACAGAGAGTAGAGGCAGTGTTGAATTGGGAGAGACTAACTAATGTGATTGAGATTAGAAGCTTCTTGGGGTTGGCTATTTATTATAGGAGATTCATTCAAAAAAAATCTATTAATGTTGCACTGTTGACAAAATTGATTAGGAAAGATGTGAAATTTGTGTGGTATGAGGAATGTTAGAGGAGTTTTCAGTTGTTGAAAGAGAAGTTTACTACTGCTCCAGTATTGGTGCTTCCTTCTAGTGATGAAGGATTTGTGGTGTCTAGTGATGCGTCACATCAAGGATTAGAATGTGTATTGATGCAACATGGGAAGGTATGCTTCTAGGAAATTGAAAAACCATGAGAGAAACTACCTGACCCATGATTTAGAGTTGGCTTCCATAGTATTTGCTTTGAAGATTTGGAGACATCATCTATATGAAGCCACTTGTGAGATATTAATTGATCCCAAGAGTTTGAAGTATTTACCTACCTAGAGTGAGTTGAATAGTGACTATGACTATACAATTCACTATCATCGGGGAAAGGCGAATGCGGTAACTGATGCGTTGAGTAGAAAGTCTACAGGAAGACTAGCTGCTATAGAAAGTCATGATGTGAATCTGATGGTGGAGCTAAAAGAGATAAGAATTAAGTTGTGTAGTAGTGATGGAGGAGTATTATTTTCAAATATGGTGGTACAGTCATCCATTGTAGAACGTCTGTTAGAGATGTAAGGTAGAGATGAGAAAATAGAGAAAATCAAGCAAGAAGTGTTGAGTGTGAAAAAGACTGAGTTAGAAATCTGGGATGATGGCATGTTAGTATTGGAACATAAGATTTGTGTTCCCAATGATGTTGAGATGAGAAAAGAGATATTGAGAGAGGCTCATGATTTAGTATATAAGATGCACCCAGGTAATAATAAGATGCATAAAGGGTTTAGACAGAATTACTAGTGCTCAGGAATGAAAATAGATGTAGTTGAATAAATTTCTAAATATTTGGTTTGTCTACAGGTGAAATCTAAGAATAGACATTCGGTAGGTTTACTACAACCTTTTCCTATGTCTGAGTGGCTACGGAAGAATGTTAGTATGGATTTTGTTTTAGGATTTTCCTGTATCCAGAGAGGCCATGATGTTGTGTGGCTGATAGTAGATAGACTTTCCAAGTCATATCGTTTTCTTCTAATTAAAACTACCTGGAGTCCTGAAATGTTGGATGAACTGTATGTAGCTGAGATAGTTAGGTTATATGGGTACCACTGAGCATAGTGTCAAATAGAGATTCTAGATTTACATCAAGATTTTGGAGAGGCTTTTAGAAATCTATAGGTACACAGTTGCAGTTTAGTATAGTTTTTCATCCTCAAATAGATGGGAAGATATAAAAGATCATTCAAGTGCTAGAAAATATATTGAGAGCTAGTGTAATGATTTTCTCAGTGACTCAGTATCCTTATTTACCTTTGATTTAATTTGCATATAATAATCAGTATCAAACTAGTATTAGGATAGAACCATTTGAGGCGTTGTATGGTAGATGATGTAAAACTCCTATATATTGGGAAGAGGTGTGAGAGAGAAAGAAAAATGGTCTGGAGATCATAAATTTGACTATTGAGAGGATCAAGCTGGTCAGAGAGAATCATAGAGTAACACAGAGTATACAGAAGAGTTATGATGATAATAGAAGAAGACCTCTTGAATTTCAAGTAGGTGATTTAGTTTATTTAAAGATATCTCCATGGAAATGTGTTTTGAGATTCAGAAAGAAAGGAAAGTTGAATCTGAGATATGTGGGACCCTATGAAGTGATTGAGAGAGTTGGGCCAATGATGTATAGACTGAATCTGCCTCCAGAGTTAAAGCAGTTACATAACATAATTTATGTTTCACTTTTGCGAAAGTGTTTACATGATGAATCTCATAGTATTTTGAGTCAAGATGTAGAAGTTCAGGAAGATTTGACCTTTATGGAAGTACCAATGAGAATTTTAGACAAAAAATAACAAGTTTTGCGTAATAAAGTAATTCGATTAGTTCAAGTTTTGTGGCGAAATAAAGATGTTAAGGAGATTACATGGGAGCGTGAGGTAAGTATGAAGAAAGATTATCCCAAACTTTTTCATGAGTTATGTAAGAAAATTTCAAGGACGAATTTTTTATAAGGTGAGTAGAATTGTAATATCTATATCTTTAAATTAAAAGTAAAGAATTAATTTCACACACACACATAAAATTAAATATGCATACATGAAAGATTGACTGTTGAATTTGAAATGATTTTTGAAGAATGATATTGAGTATTTTATTTGAAAGAGTTAGAAATTTTTTAGAAGATAAGTACTAAAATTTTATGAAATTAGAAGTTGAATGTGAAAGAATTTTGAAGAAAAATATGGAATGAATTTAAGGAAAACAATTAGAAAATTTAGTGGAAGAAAATTCAATTTTCTATATTTTTTTTTATACTTTTTGGAAGGAAGAAATGGTGAAAATTGAACAATAATGAAGAAATGGCAAAATCATAAATATTGGATAAAGTGTAGTTGACCGGCTGGACCAGACCGATCTACCAATCGGCTGACTGGTGAGGCACCGGTCGATCAACCAGTCAGATGGTCAGTAGACCATCGATTGACTGGTAAGGAACCAAAGGCATTTATGTAAAATTTAATTGGAGGGTAGTCGACCGATTGGGCCAGACCAATCGATCGATCAGTTAGGTCAGACAGATTGATCAACCGATTAGGTCGAACCGATCAACCAGCTGGGCCAGATCGACCGACCAGTTGGATAACTAGTGAGCACCAGTCGACCGACTAGTTAGCTGGTCAGTTAATTAATCGATTGACCAATAAGGGAATCAGCTAATTGGTTGTTAAATGTCATTTTTGAAATTTTTTAAAGGTCGAACCGGTCAACCAGTCATTCCAAAATATTTATATATAAAGCGTTTTGAAGTTGAAATACAGTTCACGAAATCATTTTCACTCTCTAATATTACTCTCTCTTGAAAAGCCTATGAATAGTTGATAAACACTTCCAAATTGTAGAATTGATAAATTGTGATTTGAATTGTGGTGTTTACGGAAAGATTTCTAAGAAATCTAGAGAAAAGGTTGAAAATGGTAACATTTATAATTTTATTTTTGAAGGATTAGATTTTGATAAGTTGTTCCTCTACATTTCTTAAAAAGAAGTTTCGAATTTGAATTTGAACATATCGAAAAGGAATTTCTGATGAAAATATTGAAAATTAAAAATAAAGAAAGTTAAGCATGCATATATAGAAATTAACTGATACATGGTATAGAAATTTAAAAGTATGAGATACTGAAGAATTGAAGAAAAAGATAGAAAATCTAATAAATATGTTATGGTTAGATAGAACCATTTGAGGCGTTGTATGGTAGATGATGTAAAACTCCTATATATTGGGAAGAGGTGTGAGAGAGAAAGAAAAGTGGCCTGGAGATGATAAATTTGACTATTGAGAGGATCAAGCTGGTCAGAGAGAAACTTAGAGTAACACAGAGTATACAGAAGAGTTATGTTGATAATAGAAGAAAACCTCTTGAATTTCATGTAGGTGATTTGGTTTATTTAAAGATATCTCCATGGAAATGTGTTTTGAGATTCAGAAAGAAAGGAAAGTTGAATCTGAGATATGTGGGACCCTATGAAGTGATTGAGAGAGTTGAGCTAATGACGTATAGACTGAATCTGCCTCCAGAGTTGAAGCAGTTACATAACATATTTCATGTTTCACTTTTGCGAAAGTGTTTACATGATGAATCTCATAGTATTTTGAGTCAAGATGTAGAAGTTCAGGAAGATTTGACCTTTATTGAAGTACCAATGAGAATTTTAGACAAAAAATAACAAGTTTTGCGTAATAAAGTAATTAGATTAGTTCAAGTTTTGTGGCGAAATAAAGATGTTAAGGAGATTACATGGGAGCGTGAGGTAAATATGAAGAAAGATTATCCCAAACTTTTTCATGAGTTATGTAAGAAAATTTCAATGACGAATTTTTTATAAGGTGAGCAGAATTGTAATATCTGTATCTTTAAATTAAAGGTAAAGAATTAATTTCACACACACACATAAAATTAAATATGCATACATGAAAGATTGACTGTTGAATTTGAAATAATTTTTGAAGAATGATGTTGTGAGTTTTAAATTACTCGCAAGCGCACGAGTCGTTTGCAGTATAGCGTTGTGAAAGTGCGAAGTCGAATCCACAGGGAATTGCGTTGTAAAAATATATTTTTAATCTAAACTAACTTTATCTTAACCTAGTTCCAAATTTGTAATTATATGTTGCAAAATAAATAAAAGCTAAACTTAGTTGATTTAAAAACTAATAATTAAAAACACTAAGGTTTCTGAATCCACCCCGCCAAAGTTTAAGCATATATGTCCTAAAAAATAGCCTATCAAAAGATTCCATGAATCCAACTATAAGACAAAAAGCAAAGAATATCCCAATTAAACCAAAAGCGTCCAATGTATCCGCTCTTAACAAATCAGAAAGGAAATCCAATTTAATCGAAAAGCATTCAATGTATCCATACGATGAAACATAAGGAATATCCAACAGACAATTTAAACTCAATCAATTATAAGATTAACTCAAATAATTGACAGAACATTTATACTAAAAATTGTCAGATTTGTACAAGCAAATCTAAACTACTACGCCAAACAACGGCGGGACTTCATCTTCAACCTTAGCTGAAGAGTCTAGCCACTCATAACTATAAAACTATAATAAAAAGTGCTAAACATTTAAACTAAAACAACTAAATATAAAGAAATAAATAAAAAAAACTTTACATGGGAGAAATTTCACTCGCTGACGGGCAGCGCTTCCCCTCGTGGTAGCAATGCCTTCGGGATCCACCAGAATGTTGGCGGACGTCCACCGGTAAACACAAAAGTGGCTCAGGAATTGTACACTGAATGATGAAGCCAGATGGTGTTTATATAGGGGAAGACCCGGAGCAATATGGGTTGCAGATTCGATGTGGGATACTGTCCGTGTGCGCTCGATCGCAGTATGGTGCGATCGATCGCAGGTACGATCGATCGCATGTCTCGTGCGCACGATCACAGATGCACTAAACTTCAAATATTTCGATGTGGGATGTTGACCATGCACTCGTTCGTAGGCAGGTGCGCTCGAGCGCAGGTGCGCTCGATCGCATATCTCGTGCGAGCGATCGCAATGTCTCCAGAAGCTTCACATCTCCTGAAATGCTTTATTTTCTCCACCAACCTATAAAAATACACAAAACACAAGAAAGATGTAAAATAAAGCGAAATACTACTAACTAAGAGCATAACAAATATAAGTTAAGGGTCTAAAATATGCAATATTTAAGACTCATTAAATACCCCCAAACTTATATTTTGCTAGTCCCTTAGCAAAACAAAATAAAAGACTCAATGAAAAATAAAGAACATAAAGATAAAGTCATCACTCATGGTATCCAAAAATTTAAGGAGCACACATCACCATGATATTCATTCATAAGCAAGCTTGAATAGAAATGTTAAAATCTAATTACTTACAAAAAACAGGATAAGGCATCACAAGCTTGAATCAGTGTAAGGTGAATTAGCATATAAAAATGAAGCTTCCAAGTAACTCTAATATGTAAGGTCTCCATGTCTCAAGATTCACCGAATTTCCCATAAAAAATGAACGAAAAGGCATAGTTTTTATTTTATTCTTTTTTTCATTTTTTTTAATAAAGCACGGCTATATTTAGTTCCCTTAAGCTTTCTAATTGACCCATGTAGCGAGTGTTGAGTCAATGACTCCCAAACCAGGTGGTTTTAGGGAATTAGGTGTAAAGACACCCCTAAGGACTTACTAACTCGAGTCAAAAAGGCTACGAAATTAAACCGACCTTAATATTACCAAGCAAAATTCCACCTTTTGACGTGAACACTCACTGCTTATTGAGGCAAGAGGTCCAGTTACTCAGCGAAAAGTTTATTGATAATTTTTTTTTTTTTAATATTTTCCTATGCCCAAGAGTTCATCCAATAAGTCATCCAGTTTCAGTTAAGATAAGGAAAAATACACATTAAAATCACGTGTCATACCTCACATAATTTGTGCTAATGTGCTCGTGTTAGATTAGATCAAACATGTGAATTCTCAAAATGCCTAAAGTAAGTAACTAAATTTTAAAAATTTATCACCAGATCATGTGTTCAAAATGTTAAGCTCACCAATGACATCACATCACAGAAAATGTTTAGATCAACTAAAATTTCACGATAACATGAGCATGCATTTATCTCTACGACGAAAAGACAACAAATTAGGACAAAGTGTGTGATGTGTCTCCTATACCCCCAAACTTAAATTACACATTGACCCCAATGTGTGACTAATATGGAAAGAGCTGACCTGAGATATGGAGAACTAGCTGGACAGGTATGGCTCATAGCATACCCCCAAACTTGGACTGAAGTACGCTTTGTCCCTGAAAAAAAAACACTGGAAAACAAAAAAAAAAACACTGGAAATAAACATTAATAATAAAAATGCGAAATAATAAATAAACAAAAAAAAAAGATAAGCTGTGGGGTGCCTCCCATGAGCGCTAAGTTTAACGTCTTCAGCCAGACCCAACATTAGTAAAAAAGGCCCAACTAAGCTCTCCACCATCTGATCAATAAATGGGAATGGAAAATGATCAGGCCTAGTGGCATCATTCAATTTACGGTAGTCTAGACACTTTCTCCATCTTGACTGCACTCGAGTTGGAGCCAACTCGTCGTCTTTATTTACTACCGTCAATTCAGCACGTTTGGGCACGACTTGAATCAGGCTCACCCACTTGCTATCAGAGATGGGATAAATGATCCCTGCCTCTAACAGCTTAATATCTTCCGCCCTCACAACCTCTTGCAAAGCAGGGTTGAGCCTTCTTTGTGGCTCCCTCGATGGCTTGGCATTCTCCTCCAACTGTGTCGTGTGTATCACCAACGAGGGGTTGATTCCTTTGACATCCTCAATAGTCCAGCCTATAGCTTCCTGATGCTCTCTTAAGACGTCCAATAATTTCTCCTCTGGAGCATCACCCAAATATAAAGCTATAATTATAGGCAAAGAATCTGCTGGACCTAGGAACTTATACTTAAGATTGTTCGGTAAAGGCTTAAGTTCCTTCTTGGGGGGTTCAGGTGTTGTGGTTTCCTCCATCTCACTGATCTTTTGAGGAGCAGACTCCACGATAGTATTTGCTTGCTCAAGTAACTTATCTAAATCCAAATCCTCTTCAAACTGAGCAAAGCATGCCTCCATAATGTTCTCAGACTTCCCTTCTTTCTTGGGCGCTTGTAGTCTCTCAGGGTAAGGCACTTTAGGTAAAAATGACCTAGAGAGATCATTAATAATAGGTGTGGTTGTAGATGGCTCAGCATCTCTCTTCTCATTGTTGCCACTTTCTTGCCCTTGGTGCATAGCAGGGTTATCTTCCACTTGATTGTGCACTTGTCTCCCAAACCTCACTGGGACAATTGATTGCACTTGTTCCTGCCAATGTATAGGAGTTAATAAATTTCCCACTGTAAACTATTCCTTTGGGTTAGGATCAGTTTGACTGGGGAACGTTCCTTCCTCTCCTTCACCCACATAACTTGCGATTTGATCAATTTGACTCTCTAGTGTGGCAATCGCTTGGGTGTTTTCTATTGTTGCAGTCATCACTTCACTCATAGAATGGCTAGTCGTTTTCATGAAATCATTGAGAGCATCCTCCAATGACTGTGAAACCGACGCTGGCGCTTGAATGGGAGCTTGGTAAACGGGTGATGGTGTTGGATAAGCTGAGTGACCATAACTTGGAATTGGTGGAGGAAATTCGGGAGGGTATTGATTGTGAGCATGATAAGGGTCTCCTCCCTGATTCCTCAATTGGTTCTGCGTCCATGAAACATTAGAGTGGTCCCACCACTCTGGATTGTATGTTTCAGAGTAAGATCCATTTGATTGCCAACAACACTCATTGAAAGCATTCATTTGTTCCATGGGATACTCGGCACAAGCCGGCATTGATGGACAATTCTGTGCTAAATGCAGAGGACTAGCACAGATGGAACAACTATCAACATTGAATGTGCTGGCAGCATTGAGGGACGGGCCGATCATTTTAATGAAATCCTTGAGGGCATCCTCTAAAGACTGTGAAACCGGCGCTGGATTCATCCACATTTTGTTTTTAAAATTAATTAATTAATTTTTTTTTAAATTGATAACTAACTAGTAGAAAAATAAAATCAATTCAGACAAAATATTTTCACAAACCAAACAATTCCCCGGCAATGGCGCTAAAAACTTGTTGTGAGTTTTAAATTACTCGCAAGTGCACGAGTCGTTTGCAGTATAGCGTTGTGCAAGTGCGAGGTCGAATCCACAGGGAATTGCGTTGTGAAAATATATTTTTTAATCTAAACTAACTTTATCTTAACCTAGTTCCAAATTTGTAATTACATGTTACAAAATAAATAAAAGCTAAACTTAGTTGATTTAAAAACTAATAATTAAAAACCCTAAGGTTTCTGAATCCACCCCGCCAAAGTTTAAGCATATATGTCCTAAAAAATAGCCTATCAAAAGATTCCATGAATCCAACTATAAGACAAAAAACAAAGAATATCCCAATTAAACCAAAAGCGTCCAATGTATCCGCTCTTAACAAATCACAAAGGAAATCCAATTTAATCGAAAAGCATTCAATGTATCCATCAGATGAAACACAAGGAATATCCAACAGACAATTTAAACTCAATCAATTATAAGATTAACTCAAATAATTGACAGAACATTTATACTAAAAATTGTCAGATTTGTACAAGCAAATCTGAACTACTACGCCAAACAACGGCGGGGCTTCATCTTCAACCTTAGCTGAAGAGTCTAGCCACTCATAACTATAAAACTATAATAAAAAGTGCTAAACATTTAAACTAAAACAGCTGAATATAAAGAAATAAATAAAAAACTTTACATGGGAGAAATTCCACTCGCTGGCGGGCGGCGCTTCCCCTCGTGGTAGCAATGCCTTCGGGATCCACCAGAATGTTGGCGGACGTCCACCGGTAAACACCAAAGTGGCTCAAGAATTGTACACTGAATGATGAAGCCCGATGGTGTTTATATAGGGGAAGACCCGGAGCAATATGGGTTGCAAATTCGATGTGGGATACTGCCCGTGTGCGCTCGATCGCAGGTGCGATCGATCGCATGTCTCGTACACACGATGTCATGTGCACTCGATCGCATGTCTGCTGCGATCGATCGTAGATGCACTGAACTTCAAATATTTCGATGTGGGATGTTGACCATGCGCTCGTTCGTAGGCAGGTGCGCTCGATCGCATATCTCGTGCGATCAATCGCAATGTCTCCAGAAGCTTCACATCTCCTAAAATGCTATATTTTCTCCACAAACCTATAAAAATACACAAAACACAAGAAAGATGTAAAATAAAGTGAAATACTACTAACTAAGAGCATAACAAATATAAGTTAAGGGTCTAAAATATGCAATATTTAAGACTCATCAAATGATATTGAGTATTTTATTTGAAAGAGTTAGAAATTTTTTAGAAGACAAGTACTAAAATTTTATGAAATTAGAAGTTGAATGTGAAAGAATTTTGAAGAAAAATATGGAATGAATTTAAGGAAAACAATTAGAAAATTTAGTGGAAGAAAATTCAATTTTCTTTAATTTTTTTTATACTTTTTGGAAGGAAGAAATGGTGAAAATTGAAATATTATGAAGAAATGGCAAAATCATAAATACTGGATAAAGAGTAGTTGACCGGCTGGACCAGACCAATCTACCAATCGGTTGACTCGTGACGCACCGGTCAATCAACCAGTCAGATGGTCAGTAGACCGTCGATTGACTGGTAAGGAACCAAAGGCATTTATGTAAAATTTAATTGGAGGGTAGTCGACCGATTGGGCCAGACCAATCAATCGATCAGTTAGGTCAGACAGATTGATCAACCGATTAGGTCGAACCGATCAACCAACTGGGCCAGATCGACCGACCAGTTGGCTAACTAGTGAGCACCGGTCGACCGACTAGTTAGCTGGTCAGTTAATTAATCAATCGACCAATAAGGGAATCAGCTAATTGGTTGTTAAATGTCATTTTTGAAATTTTTTAAAGGTCGAACTAGTCGACCAGTCATTCCAAAATATTTATATATAAAGCGTTTTGAAGTTGAAATACAGTTCACGAAATCATTTTCACTCTCTAATATTACTCTCTCTTGAAAAGCCTATGAATAGTTGATAAACACTTTCAAATTGTAGAATTGATAAATTGTGATTTGAATTGTGGTGTTTACGGAAAGATTTCAAAGAAATCTAGAGAAAAGGTCTAAAATGGTAACATTTATAATTTTATTTTTGAAGGATTGGATTTTGATAAGTTGTTCCTCTATATTTCTTAAAAAGAAGTTTCGAATTTGAATTTGAACATATCGAAAAGGAATTTCTGTTGAAAATATTGAAAATTAAAAATAAATAAAGTTAAGCATGCATATATAGAAATTAACTGATACATGGTATAGAAATTTAAAAGTATGAGATACTGAAGAATTGAAGAAAAAGATAGAAAATCTAATAAATATGTTATGGTTAGATAGAACCATTTGAGGCGTTGTATGGTAGATGATGTAAAACTCCTATATATTGGGAAGAGGTGTGAGAGAGAAAGAAAAGTGGTCTGGAGATGATAAATTTGACTATGGAGAGGATCAAGCTGGTTAAAGAAAAACTTAGAGTAACATAGAGTATACAGAAGAGTTATGCTGATAATAGAAGAAGACCTCTTGAATTTCAAATAGGTGATTTGGTTTATTTAAAGATATCTCCATGGAAATGTGTTTTGAGATTCAGAAAGAAAGGAAAGTTGAATCTGAGATATGTGGGACCCTATGAAGTGATTGAGAGAGTTAGGCCAATGATGTATAGACTGAATCTGCCTCCAGAGTTGAAGCAGTTGCATAACATATTTCATGTTTCACTTTTGTGAAAGTGTTTACATGATGAATCTCATAGTATTTTGAGTCAAGATGTAGAAGTTCAGGAAGATTTGACCTTTATGGAAGTACCAATGAGAATTTTAGACAAAAAATAACAAGTTTTGCGTAATAAAGTAATTCGATTAGTTCAAGTTTTGTGGCGAAATAAAGATGTTAAGGAGATTACGTGGGAGCGTGAGGTAAGTATGAAGAAAGATTATCCCAAACTTTTTCATGAGTTATGTAAGAAAATTTCAAGGACGAATTTTTTATAAGGTGAGTAGAATTGTAATATCTGTATCTTTAAATTAAAGGTAAAGAATTAATTTCACACACACACATAAAATTAAATATGCATACATGAAAGATTGACTGTTGAATTTGAAATAATTTTTGAAGAATGATATTGAGTATTTTATTTGAAAGAGTTAGAAATTTTTTAGAAGATAAGTACTAAAATTTTATGAAATTAGAAGTTGAATGTGAAAGAATTTTGAAGAAAAATATGGAATGAATTTAAGGAAAACAATTAGAAAATTTAGTGGAAGAAAATTCAATTTTCTATAATTTTTTATACTTTTTGGAAGGAAGAAATGGTGAAAATTGAAAAATTATGAAGAAATGGCAAAATCATAAATACTAGATGAAGTGTAGTTGACCGGCTGGATCAGATCGATCTACTGATCGGCTGACTGGTGAGGCACCGGTCGATCAACCAGTCAGATGGTCAGTAGACCGTTGATTGACTGGTAAGGAACCAAAGGCATTTATGTAAAATTTAATTGGAGGGTAGTCGACCGATTGGGCCAGACCAATCGATCGATCAGTTAGGTCGGACAGATTGATTAACCGATTAGGTCGAACCGATCAACCAGCTGGGCCAGATCGACCGACCAATTGGCTAACTAGTGAGCACCGGTCGACCGACTAGTTAGCTGGTCAATTAATTAATCGATCGACCAGTAAGGGAATCAACTGATTGGTTGTTAAATGTCTGTTTTGAAATTTTTTAAAGGTCGAACCGGTCGACCAGTCATTCCAAAATATTTATATATAAAGCGTTTTGAAGTTGAAATACAGTTCACGAAATCATTTTCACTCTCTAATATTACTCTCTCTTGAAAAGCCTATGAATAGATGATAAACACTTTCAAATTGTAGAATTGATAAATTGTTATTTGAATTGTGGTGTTTACGGAAGGATTTCTAAGAAATCTAGAGAAAAGGTTGAAAATGGAAACATTTATAATTTTATTTTTGAAGTATTGGATTTTGATAGGTTGTTCCTCTGCATTTCTTAAAAATAAGTTTCGAATATAAATTTGAACATATTGAAAATTAAAAATAAATAAAGTTAAGCATGCATATATAGAAATTAACTGATACATGGTATAGAAATTTAAAAGTATGAGATACTGAAGAATTGAAGAAAAAGATAGAAAATCTAATAAATATGTTATGGTTAAGTGTTGTTGATTAGCAATCGGGCAGAATTGCTAACAAAACATAAAAGGAAATGAGTTTCTCCAAGAGTAACTGTAAATCGAGGTACAAATCCAAGAGGAGAGTGAATTAGGTTTTAAAAACTATTTGCTAATTAACTCACGAGTTTTTAACAGTTCAAGCAAGCAAGGCACACAATAAATAATATGCTTGAAAATAAAGGAGTTAAGGAAGAAAATATGCAAACTCTGTTTATAGTGGTTTGACAATATTGGAATCTCTTCGACCCTACATCCACTCTCTTCAAGGAACCTCCTTGAAGTAATCCACTAAATATAGTTGAGCAACTTCACAGAAGTTTCACAAACCTTACAAACAATCTCTTTCTTAAAGAAGTTACAACAAAGTGTTTAATCCTAAACATTCTAAGAGTTACACCAACTCTTTTTCTTTACAATGAATGGTATTAAATGTAAAGGAATGGTAGAGAGATAGCAATAAATTCTTTACAAAATGAAGATTATCTCTCTTTCAACAACAAGCTTAAAGAATGGCTCACAATAAATTTTTCCAGGCTTTTGAGAGTATTAATGAGCTATAAGATGAATTGAATGTTCTTTTCCTATTATTAAATGCTCATTGAAGGGGATTTTTATAGCCTTGGACTTATATGGCTGTTAGACACTGATTTGATAGGTTTGGAGCATTAAATACTCAAGTTCTGCATCTCAAACGGTCATATTTTTAAATTACCAGTCGATTGTGTCTTTATACCAATCGACTGGGTGAAGTGAAAAGTTCATTTTTACGCTTAAGTAGAGTACCAGTCGATTGGGTTAAGTTACCAGTCGACTAGGTCCTATTACTAGTTGACTAGGAACTTACTATTCCTTTTACCAGTCGACTAGGTTGTCCACAAACCCAATTTTTATGTTTTAAATCAGTTTTTGACTTAGAAATGTTTTTTATATTTTAGTTTTGTCAAAGACTTTTGTAAAATGAGCCATAGTTCAAGCTAGATAATTGAAATTAGAGATTTACAATGTGATTCAATTACCTTAGAGCCTATTACAGATCTTTTATCTTCTTTTAGTATTTGAATGTGTTGTGTTCTTGCGTCTTGTTTCTGTATTGAATGTTTTCGCCTCTTAAACACTTAGATAAAACTATTAGTGCAATTTAAGTAGTATTTTGTCATTATTAAAATCAAGTACAGGTCAACAATCTCCCCCTTTTTGATGATGAAAAAACCCTAGAGAGAAAAAACAGTTTTAAAACCTAAGTTTTGGTTTTTTGAAAAAAATTTGGACAGAGTTTCCTCTGTTTTTGTGATAAAAATCAACCTGCTAGCATGCAATAATAATAATAACAATCCCAACCAAGCAATATCAGACTATTTTCAATGAGCATTTTAACATATTCGGAGCAATGCTCCCTCTAATACTATGCTTTATATCTCATTTTACATAAAAAAAATTCTCTTTTTCTCTCTCGTTTTGAAAACAGTGGAAAAAGGGGATAAACTTAAAAAATAAGAAATACAAACACCATAGATAGGAAGATAAGGCATAACAAACTTGTGTGCAAAAACTAAACATAAACCGGGGTTAAAAAGACCTCTTGGAAAGAATCAGAAGTTTGCATAGAAGCTTGAAACTTATAAAGCATATTGAAGAGCTCAAAGGGCTCAAACTAGGCAACTATATAGCTAAAAGAAATCACGTATATGAGCGAAAAAGCTATATAAATGAAAAATAAACATGCATATACAAAGGTCCATACATCACCGAGCTTAAATTGGTTGTCTGATACAAACCAACCAAATGAATGTATGAAAAATAAAATGAAAAGCAATGTTCTTTCTAAATCATCCATGGAGCTAAAAAAAGGTAAATGTCAAAGACTAATGACTCAGCGAGCTAGGGAGTCAAAGTTGTCTTAGAGAAGATCCCAAATCTCAACCAAAGAGCCTTCTGAGTGCTCTCAGAGTAACTCAAAATCATCCCATAAGGTTCTGATGTCGTGATGCATGTGATCGATATCGGTCCACGCCATCTGGAAGCTCTGGTTGATGGAAGAGCTCAAGCTCTGGTCAACGGAAGAGCTCAAGCTTTGGAAGCCGGACTGCATGACATCTGGAGGCTCGCTATCCCCTATAGTACATCATTGTGCCCAGCTTGACCAGCAGTCGAGCCACCATATCCAACATGCTATGGACTAGGTGCTTGCTTATCAATGTCCATGGAAGTAGGAGGAGCTGCATCATCAGGCATATCGTCGTCCTCATCGATATCATCATCCCCGATGTGAATGTTCTTCCTAACCTTGGAATAAACCATGCCATTCCGGATCGTGCACCCCATTTTCTTCAGTGAAGAGACATTGATGATGTCTTTGGGTCTGATGTCTTGAGCTTTAAAGTGTTGCAAGATTAGGGTGATGAGCATGCCATAGGGGAGGCACCCCAAGTCATAAACCTCACCATTGAGCATATTGGCCAGTAATAGGGGGTAGATATTGAAATGGTCTAATTTTGAGACACCATATCAATACTATGTCAATTTTTGACATATAACCCCGACTCCCGAGTCGTGGGTGGATGGTTCAACTCACGATGAAGTTAAACAATTTTGAGTCGAGAGGCATGTCACTACATTGATGAAATGTAGTGGGTCGAAAGATATAGTTAGAGTCTCCCCTAACTATCTAACATGCTTCCTTGTAATCAAAATTATTAGGCCATCCATCCAGACTCCATTAGATTCCAACCACTGGGATTCTCAACAAGCTGACCAATAGGTCAGTGTTTACCTCAAACTCTTTACCCATCACACTAGTCTTAAACTTACGAGCTAGGGGACTAGGTTTGACAATATTGGCATAAAATTGATGCATAAGGAAGGGGTAGTATTTATGATTGATATTTACAAGTGGGGTTAGGCTTATCACCTCAAAAGCAAGAAGTATATTGAAATTGACATGACGAATAGACATGCGATCGAGCGCACATGCGATCGTGCGCACGAGACATGCGATCGAGCGCACATGCGATCGATCGCACCATTCTGCGATCGAGCGCACTCGGGCCAGTATCCCACATCGAATCTGAAACCTGCAGTGCTCCGTGACTTCCCCTATATAAACACCATTTGGCTTCATCATTCAGTGTACAATTCCTGAGCCACTTTGGTGTTTACCGGTGGACGTCCGTCAGCATTCTGGTGGATCCCGAAGGCATTGCTACCACGAGGGGAAGCGCCGCCCGTCAGTGAGTGGAATTTCCCCCATGTAAAGTTGTTTATTTATTTCTTTATATTCAGTTGTTTTAGTTTAAATGTTTAGCACTTTTTATTATAGTTTTATAATTATGAGTGGCTAGACTCTTCAGCTAAGGTTGAAGATGAAGCCCCGCCGTTGTTTAGCGTAGTAGTTCAGATTTGCTTGTACAAATCTGACAATTTTTAGTATAAATGTTCTGTCAATTATTTGAGATAATCTTATAATTGATTGAGTTTAAATTGTCTGTTAGATTTTCTTTGTGTCTCATCTGATGGATACATTGAATGCTTTTCGATTAAATTGGATTCCCTTTGTGATTTGTTAAGAGCGGATACATTGGGTGCTTTTGGTTTAGTTGGGATATTCTTTGTTTTTTGTATTATAGTTGGATTCATAGAATGTTTTGATAGGCTATATTTTTAGAACATGTATGCTTAACTTCGGTGGGGTGGATTCGGAAACCTTAGTGCTTTTTATTATTAGTTTTAAAATCAACTTAGTTTAGTTTTAATTTATTTTGCAATATCATTCTGAAATTTGGAACTAGGTTAAGATAAAGTTAGTTTAGATTAAAAATATATTTTCACAACACAATTCCATGTGGATTCGACCTCGCACTTGCGCAGTGCTATATTGCAAACGACTCGTGCGCTTGCGAGTAATTTAAAACTCACAACAAGTTTTTGGCACCATTGCCGGGGATTTGTTTGGTTTGTGAAAATTTTTTGGTCTAAAATGATTTTATTTTTCTACTAGTTAGTTATCTTTTTTCTTAAAAAAAAAAAAATCATGTGGATGAATCCAGCGCCGGTTTCACAGTCTTTAGAGGACGCCCTCAAGGATTTCATTAAAATGACCGGCCCGTCCCTCAATGCTGCCAACACTTTCAATGTTGAAAGCTGTTCCATCTGTGCTAGTCCCATACATCTAGCACAGAATTGCCCATCAATGTTGGCTTGTGCCGAGTATCCTATGGAACAAATGAATGCTTTCAATGACTATTGTTGGCAATCAAATGGATCTTGCTCCGAAACATACAATCCAGGGTGATGGGACCACCCTAATTTTTCATGGGAGCAAAACCAACCAATGAATCAGGGAGGAGCCCCTTACCATGCTCACAATCAATACACTCCCGAATTTCCTCCACCAATTCCAAATTATGGTCACTCAGCTTATCCAGCACCATCACCCGCTTACCAAGCTCCCATTCAAGCGCCAGCGTCGGTTTCACAGTCATTGGAGGACGCTCTCAATGATTTCATGAAAACGACTAGCCAATCTATGAGTGAAATGATGAGTGCAACAATAGAAAACACCCAAGCGATTGCCACACTAGAGAGTCAAATTGATCAAATCGCAAGTTACGTGGGTGAATGAGAGGAAAGAGAGTTCCCTAGTCAATCTGAGCCTAACCCAAAGGAACAGTTTGCGGTGGAAAATTCTTCAACTCCAATGCATTGGCAGGAACAAGTGCAATCAACTATCTCATACTTGTCTGGGAGACAAGTGGACAATCAAGTGGAAGAGAACCCTGCTATACACCAAGGGCAAGAGAGTGGCAACAATGAAAAGAGAGATGCTGAGCCATCTACAGCCACTCGTATTATTAAGGATCCCTCTAAGTCATTTTTACCTAAAGCGTCTTACCCTGAGAGACTACAAGTGCCCAAGAAAGAAGGGAAGTCTGAGGACATTATGGAGGCATGCTTTGCTCAGTTTGAAGAGGATTTGGATTTAGATAAGTTACTTGAGCAAGCAAATACTATCGTGGAGTCTGCTCCTCGGGAGAGTAGTAGGACAGAGGAGACTATGGATGAATCCTGTATTGAGGATCCCTTGGAGGCATGCTTTGCTCACTTTGGAGAGGACTTGGGCTTAGATAAGTTACTTGATGAAGTAAATGTCATTTTGGAGTCTGATCCTCGAGAAAGCAATGATAAGGAGGAGACCACCGCACCTGAAACCCCCAAGAAGGAACTTAAGCCTTTACCAGATAATATTAAGTATAAGTTCCTACGTTCAGCCGATAGTTTGCCTGTGATTATACCTTCCGATTTGGGTGATGCTCCAGAGGAGAAATTATTGGACATCTTAAGAGAGCATAAGGAAGCTATAGGCTGGACTATTGAGGATGTCAAAGGAATCAACCCCTCGTTGGTGATACACATGTTACAGATGGAGGAGTCCGGATATTGAGACGATACTGTTGGAGGATCCTAGTTACTCAGATTGAGTGTAGTATTCTAGGGAGAGTTTGGCTGAAGACGTTAAACTTAGCGCTCATGGGAGGCACCCCACAACTTATCTTTTCTTTTGTTTATTTATTATTTCGCATTTTTATGATTAATGTTTGTTTCCAGTATTTTTTGTTTTCCAGTTTTTATTTTTCAAGGACAAAGCGTACTTCAGTTCAAGTTTGGGGGTATGCTATGAGCCATACCAGTCCAGATAGTTCTCCATATCTCAGGTCAGCTCTTTCCATATTAGTCACACATTGGGGTCAATGTGTAATTTAAGTTTGGGGGTATGGGAGACACATCACACACTTTTTCCTAATTTGTTGTCTTTTAGTCATAGAGATAAATGCATGCTCATGTTATCGTGAAATTTTGGTTGATCTAAACATTTTCTGTGATGTGATGTCATTGGTGAGCTTAACATTTTGAACACATGATCTGGTGATAAATTTTAAAATTTAGTTACTTACCTTAGGCATTTGAGAATTCACATGTTTGATCCAATCTAACACGAGCACATTAGCACAAATTATATGAGGTATGACACATGATTTTAATGTGTATTTTTCCTTATCTTAACTGAAACTGGATGACTTGTTAGATGAATTCTTGGGCATATATAAAATATATATATATATATATATATATATTTATCAATAAACTTTTCGCTGAGTAACTGGACCTCTTGCCTCAGTAAGCAGTGAGTGTTCACGTCAAAAGGTGAAATTGTGCTTGGTAATATTAAGGTCAGTTTAGTTTCGTAGCCTTTTTTACTCGAGTTAGTAAGTCCTTAGGGGTGTCTTTACACCTAATGCCCTAAAACCACCTGGTTTGGGAGTCATTGACTCAACACTCGCTACATGGGTCAATTAGAAAGCTTAAGGGAACTAAACATAGCCGTGCCTTATTAAAAAAAAAAGAATAAAATAAAAACTATGCCTTTTCGTTCATTTTTTATGGGAAATTCGGTGAATCTTGAGACATGGAGACCTTACACATTAGAGTTACTTGGAAGCTTCATTTTTATATGCTAATTCACCTTACACTGATTCAAGCTTATGATGCCTTATCCTGCCTTTTGTAAGTAATTAGATTTTAACATTTCTATTCATTGCGAAGATGGATTTACCTTTTTAAGCTTGCTCATGAATGAATATCATGGTGATGTGTGCTCCTTAAATTTTTAGATACCATGAGTGATGACTTTATCTTTATGTTCTTTGTTTTTCATTGAGTCTTTTATTTTGTTTTGCTAAGGGACTAGCAAAATATAAGTTTGGGGGTATTTGATGAGTCTTAAATATTGCATATTTTAGACCCTTAACTTATATTTTTTATGCTCTTAGTTAGTAGTATTTTACTTTATTTTACGTTTTTCTTGTGTTTTGTGTATTTTTACAGGTTTGTGGAGAAAATGAAGCATTTCAGGAGATTTGAAGCTTCTGGAGACATTGCGCTCGATCGCACGAGATATGCGATCGAGTGCACCTGCCTATGAACGAGCGCAAGGTCAACATCCCACATCGAAATAGTTGCTGTTCAGCGCGTCTGCGATCGATCATAATAGACATGCGATCGAGCGCACATACGATCGAGCGCACATGCGATCGATCGCACCATTCTGCGATCGAGCGCACTCGGGCCAGTATCCCACATCGAATCTGAAACCTGCAGTGCTCCGTGACTTCCCCTATATAAACACCATTTGGCTTCATCATTCAGTGTACAATTCCTGAGCCACTTTGGTGTTTACCGGTGGACGTCCGTCAGCATTCTGGTGGATCCCGAAGGCATTGCTACCACGAGGGGAAGCGCCGCCCGTCAGCGAGTGGAATTTCTCCCATGTAAAGTTGTTTATTTATTTCTTTATATTCAGTTGTTTTAGTCTAAATGTTTAGCACTTTTTATTATAGTTTTATAATTATGAGTGGTTAGACTCTTCAGCTAAGGTTGAAGATGAAGCCCCGCCGTTGTTTGGCGTAGTAGTTCAGATTTGCTTGTACAAATCTGACAATTTTTAGTATAAATGTTCTGTCAATTATTTGAGATAATCTTATAATTGATTGAGTTTAAATTGTCTGTTGGATTTTCTTTGTGTTTCATCTGATGGATACATTGAATGCTTTTCGATTAAATTGGATTCCCTTTGTGATTTGTTAAGAGCGGATACATTGGGTGCTTTTGGTTTAGTTGGGATATTCTTTGTTTTCTGTCTTATAGTTAGATTCATAGAATGTTTTGATAGGCTATATTTTTAGAACATGTATGCTTAACTTCGGTGGGGTGGATTCGGAAACCTTAGTGCTTTTTATTATTAGTTTTAAAATCAACTTAGTTTAGTTTTAATTTATTTTGTAATATCATTATGAAATTTGGAACTAGGTTAAGATAAAGTTAGTTTAGATTAAAAATATATTTTCACAACACAATTCCCTGTGGATTCGACCTTGCACTTGCGCAACGCTATATTGCAAACGACTCGTGCGCTTGCGAGTAATTTAAAACTCACAACATTCAGCAATATCGGATTCATTCCGACCCTACGTACACTCTCTTCAAGGAACTTCCTTGAAGTAATCCACTAAGAAACTTAGTCGTGCAACTTCACGGGTGTTGCACAAACCTTGCAATCAATCCCTTCCTCTTGGAAGAAAATCCCTTCCTCTTAGAAGCTAATCTCTTCCTTTCAGAAGCTAATCCCTTTCAAATAAATGAGTTGCTGTAAAGCAAATGGAAGAGAGATAGCAATGAAAGCTTATACAACTGAATAGTATCTCTCTTTCAAGGTAAAGCTTGAAGAATGGCTCAACAATAAATATTTCAAAGCTTTTGTGTATTAATGAGAAAAATCTTGATTGAATGTTTAATCTCTCTTTTTTAAAAGCTTAATAGAGTGGATTTATATAGCCTTGTATTGATATGGCCATTTTGTACTGACTTAGAATGTTTTGGTGCATTTTGTGCTGAAGTCTCGCGTCTCAACGGTCATATTTTTTTAATTACCAGTCGACTGGGTCTTAGTACCAGTCGACTGGGTCAGGTGAAAAGTCTCATCTTTAAGGTTTTGAAGAGTACCAATTGACTGGGTTGTTCTTACCAGTTGACTAGGGACAGTCTGTCCAAAACACCAGTCAACTGGTATGAAGCATACAGTCGACTGGGGACACACTGTCCAAAACACCAGTCTTCTGATATAAGTACCCAGTCAATTGGGTTGCCCTTAACCCAGTTTTTCATTCTTTGAAATGTTTTTGACTTATAAGTGTTTAAATAAATAGTTTTGTTAAAATTCTTTTTCAAAAGGAGCCATAAAACAAGCTAGTTACCTGAACAAGTAAGATTTACAACTTGTTTTAATACCTTATACCTATACTAAATCTTTCGTCTTGACTTGGAGTTTGATTCGGGTTGAGTTCTTGCACCTTGATTTCTGACTGTATGCTTTTATCACTTAATACACTTAGATAGCACTAATAGTACAATTAAAGTTATGTTTTGTCATCATTAAAATTTAGATAAGGGTCAACAATCTCTCTCTTTTTGATGATGACAAAACTAATGAGAGAAAACAGTTTTAAAAACTAAGTGTTAGATATTTTGAAAAATCAGACAGAGTTTCCTCTGTTTTTAGGATAAAACCAACCTGTAACAAGTTCAAGAGCAATTTATATGCAACCAAACCAATCGACTCAATATATAGAATCATACAACATGTTCTTTGGAGCAATGATCCCCCTAAATCTATGCACTATTTTGAGTTTACTGGTTAGTTTTCTCATATTTCTCCCCTGTTTTGACAATAGCAAAAAAAAGGGCATGAAACCAAAAAATAAGCCATATAGATACCATAAAAATTAAGAGAATGTATAAACAAACATGTATATAAAAATTTGGCATCATTCGGAGTTGGAAAGCCTTCCCGAGAAGAACCGAAAGTTTCCATACATGTGTAAGCAGTTTAAAGCATTTATCCGAACACAGAAAGATTTAAAGCAAGTAAACATATGGTGTAAATGTAAAACATGTATAAGAATCAAGTGTAAGCATAAAATATAGTCATATACATCATAAATCCATACAACACGGGCTTCGGAGAGCTGAAACTGAAAGATAAAATATAATAAACGATGAAATGATGTCAATGCTAAGAACAACTGAAAACTATATCTATATATACATCAAAATGAAGATAGAAAGCAACTCAAGGAGTGGGTGAGTCAGAGCTATCATGAACGAGATACCGAAGCTCAGCTAAAGAGCCCTCAGTATGCTCATGGTCTGGAAGCCGAACTGCATAGTCAGCTGAAGGCTCATGATAGCCTGAAGAAGATCATCATACCCAGCTGGACCAGCACTCGAGTCGTCCAGAGGAGGTGCTCGGTCATCCGCATCAATAGCAGTAGCAGCAGCATCTGGACCCTCGTCCTCATCATCACTGCTATCGTCCTCTCCTATCCGAATGTTCTTCCCAGCCTTTGAGTTAATCATGCCATCTCGGACTGTGCATCTCATCTTCTTTAGTGAGGAGACATTGATAATGTCCTTGAGGCCAATTTCTTCAGCCTCGAAGGCAGGGAGAGGTACCCGAAAGTGCTGGAGGATGAGTGTGATGAGCATCCCGTAGGGAAGGCATCTGGAGTTACTCGCTTCTTCATTTATAATGTTGGCAAGCAGCAGGGGGTAGATATTGAAGTGGTGCCCAGTTTTAAGGCACCAAATCAATATGACATTTATCTTAGATAGATAGCCTTGACTCCCGAGTCTTGAGTGAATGGTCCAACTCATAATGAGGTTGAACAATTTCGAGTCAATGGGCATGTCACTACATATGTGAAATGTAGTGGGCTGAAACACACAGTTAAGGTCACCCCTAACTATCCGACATGTCTCTTTATAATCGAAATTGTCTGACCATCCGTCCAGACTCCATTGGATCCCTCCCACAGGGATCCTCAGGATACTCATCAAGAGGTCAGTGTTGACCTCAAACTCCACACCCATAACACTGGTTCTGAACCTTAAAACCAGTGGACTGGGTTTCACCAAGTTCGTATAGAACTGGTGAATCAGTCTCGGGTAAAATTTTTGATGTATCTTGACCATTGGGGTCAAGTAAATGGCATCAAAAGCAGGTAATACATCAAAATTACCATGACGAATATATTCAAAGTCGATGAATCTACCCATCATGATATTTTTATGGTGGATAATGGATGTATACCTCTCTTTTGCAGTCGAGCTAGAGAACAGGGAGTCGTTGAGCTCTTTCCTCGCCTTCTTGCTAGAGGAGCCCGCTATACCTTTCCCTTTGGAATTCAGAGCCGTAGATTTGGTGGACATTGGCCTAGTAGGCACATGAGGTCCCCCAATAGTGGTTTTGATGCGGATTCGATTGGTTATTTTGGAAGATAAGAGTTTTTGGGAGAAAAAAGGGATTTGGGTGGAAATTAGAGATTTCAACCGTAGAAAGTTGAAATGGATGGTGTGGATGAGTAGATCGAGGTGTGTATGAAGTGTTTTGAGCATTTTTTGATCAAAAGGATGAGATTTTTTAGAGAGAGAAAGCTTAGGATTTTGAAAATGGCGTGAAAATCTAAAAAAAAAAAACAAAGAGACTATTTATAGAACCGCGATACCAGTTGACTAGGGTTAGGGTATGACTCGACCGGGTCCTTTGCAAATTTGAACAGTTGAACATACCAGCCGACTGGGTGGTTAAGTGAATTTCAAAAAATGGCTTTAAACAAGGTTTTTTATTACTAGTCGATTGGTATAAACTTACCATTCGGCTGGGATAGACTTACCAGTCGACTAGACCCTTAAGAAAAATTTCAGTCTTGAGTCTTAGCACGAAATTTGTTTATCTATGCCATCTTGAGTGAGGGAGATATTAAATAAGGTTTAAGACTCTTTCACTAGATGTCAAATATGCAAAATGATGAATGATGAAACAATCAGACATACAGTTTATCATAATCTAAAAATCCCATTGACAGTCTAATTTTGCAAAAACTTGCTTCACTTAGAGGTTTTGTAAGACTATCAGCTATTTGATCTTCTGAAGGTATGAATTCTAGTCTTATATTACCTTTTTTAGCATGGTCTCTCAAGAAATGATGTCTAATTTCTATGTGTTTGGTTCTAGAGTGCTGAATAGGGTTCTTGGTTAGTTTGATAGCACTAGTATTATCACAATGTATTAGGACACTTTTAAAGTTCATGCGATAGTCTTCTAGTTGTTGTTTCATCCACAACACTTGGGCACAACAACTTCCAGCTGCTTCAAATTCCGCCTCGGCGGTTAATAGTGCAACAAATTTTTGTTTCTTGGAAAACCAAGAGGTTAACATTACACATAAGAATTTGCATGTTCCACTTATGCTTTTTCTATCTAACTTACACCCTGCAAAGTCAACATCTGAATATCCTACAAGCTTAAAAGATGAATCTCTAAAGTACCATAATCCTAGGGTTTGAGTTCCTTGTAGATATCTAAGGATCCTTTTTACCGCAACTACATGTGATTCCTTAGGATTAGCCTGAAATCTAGCACACATGCATACACAGAACATAATATCAGGTCTACTTGCAGTCAAATAAAGTAAAGCTCCTATCATGCTTCTATAATATTTAGTATCTACACATTTACCTCCTTCATCAAGATCAAGTTTTGTTGAGGTGCTCATAGGTGTACCAAGTGGCTTTGAGCTTTCCATCCTGAACCTCTTTAGTAGGTCCTTAGTGTATTTTGATTGATTGATGAAGATGCCTCATTTCAATTGTTTGATTTGAAGTCCAAGGAAATAGGTAAGCTCTCCTATCATGCTCATTTCAAATTCTCCTTGCATGCACTTGGCAAACTCGTGACACATAGATTCATTAGTAGCACCAAATATAATATCATCAATATATATTTGGACTAGTAGAGTGTCATTTATGTGAGTTTTTGTGAAGAGAGTTGTGTCTACTTTACCTCTTATAAAATTATTGTCAATCAAAAATCTACTTAGTCTTTCATACCATGCTCTTGGAGCTTGCTTTAACCCATATAGAGCTTTAGAAAGCTTATAGACATGATTTGGAAGACTAGGATTCTCAAATCCAAGAGGTTGCTCAACATATACCTCTTCTTCTATAAAGCCATTTAAGAAGGCATTCTTTACATCCATTTGAAGTAACTTAAATTTATTAAAGCATGCAAAGGCCAATAACATTCGAATATCTTCTAATCTTGCTACGGGAGCATAGGTCTCATCAAAGTCTATTCCTTCTTCTTGATTATATCCCTTAGCAACTAGTCTAGCCTTGTTCCTAGTTACTATTCCATTTTCATCCATCTTATTTCTAAATACCCATTTAGTTCCTATTATTGTATGATTTTTAGGTCTAGGAACTAGATTCCATACATTATTTCTTTCAAATTGATTTATTTCTTCTTGCATGGCAATTATCCAATCGTTATCCTTTTCGGCTTCTATAAATGTCTTAGGTTCTATTTGAGACAAATAAGCTACATACATGCAAATATTTCTAATTGAGGAACGAGTTCTTATCCCTTGTAAATGATCACCAATCACTTGATTGATTGGGTGATAATTTACATACCTCCAATTTTGGGAAGACTATCCTCTTGTAGATGGTTGGTCTAATTTAAGAGTTTCCATCTCTTTATTTGTTTGAGGTGAGCTCTCCTTTGGGTCAATAATGGGAGTAGGTACCTCTATTCTTGGAATGAAATCTGCATCATCATTGAAAGAAACTTCTCTACTACTAATTGGGTTAGACTCATCAAGAGTTACATGTATGGATTCTTCTAACACTAGAGTTCTCTTATTGAAGACTCTATAAGCCTTACTAGATGTTGAATATCCTAAAAATATTCCTTCATCGGTCTTAGTGTCAAATTTACCCAAGTTAGTTTATTGTTATTTAGGATGAAGCATTTACAACCAAATGTATAAAAATATGAGATATTAGGCTTCTACCTTTCTATAATTCATAAGGAGTTTTGTCAAGCATAGGCCTAATTAAAATTCTATTCAAGATATAGCAAGAAGAGTTTACTGCTTCAGCCCAAAAGTATTTTGGTAAGCTATTTTCACAAAGTATCGTTCTTACAAATTCTTCTAGAGCTCTATTTTTTCTCTCAACAACTCCATTTTGTTGAGGAGTTCTAGGAGTTGAAAAGTTGTGATCAATTCCATTTTCATCACCAAATTTTGAAAAACTTTGGTTTTCAAATTCTTTTCCATGATCACTTCTAATGCTTGAAATACAAATTCCTTTTTCATTTTGAACCGTTTTGCAAAAGTTTTCAAATCCTTTGAAAGCTTCATCCCTGTAAGCAATAAAGGTAACAAAGGTATATCTTGAATAGTCATCAACAATAACAAGAGCATATTGATGGCCACTTAGACTAATGGTACTTAGACCAAATAAGTCCATATACAAGAGTTCCAATGGTCTAGTAGTTAACACTAAAATTTTATATTTAAAGAAAATTCTAGTTTGTTTTCCGTTTAACAAGCATGACATACTTTATCTTTTTCAAATTTGATTTTGGGAAGTCCAATGACTAAATCTTTTCTTGAAATGATTTTAAGCAAATTCATGTTCACATGACCAAGCTTTATATGCCATAACCATGGGTTTTCACTAAATGCTGGAAAACATTTTTCATTTTCGGAATGCAATGATTTTAAATCAACTATATAGACATTTTCATGTCTATGGCCAACAAACTTGATCTTTTTACTCTTGATGTCTATAACTAGACAATGAGAGGTTTTAAATATGACTTTATTGCCTTTGTCACATAGTTGACTAATACTTAGTAGATTTGGCTTGAGGCCTTGTACTAGCAATATATTATCTATGGTTGAGAAATCATTACCAACTTTTCCATGCCTGGTGATCTTTATTTTAGCGTTGTCTCCAATGGTGACATGTCTGTCATCTCTTAGAGTTAACTCTTTGAATACACTTTTATCACTGGTCATGTACTTTGAGCATCCACTATCAAGGTACCAACAGTTACCTTTTTCCTTGGTGTGGAGACATATCTACATCACACAAGAATACAAAATTGCATTTTTAGGTATCCAAAATTTCTTAGATCCTTTGGGGTTAGTCCTTGAAAATACGGTTCCTTTTGGGACCTATATTTTCTTAACAGCATATGATGATCTATAGACATTTTGATAATGCATAATCCTAGGACAATAATTATTGAAATTTCTAGGATGACTTAGTTGTGCATGTCTATAATTCTTAGGATAAGTATTCATAGGATACATGTTACTAATGTGAGGAATACACATGTCATTTCTAGGAAATATATGATGATGATTTCTTGAAAACATACTTGCATTATTATGAATATGCATGTTATTTCTAGGATAACCATGATGATAATTCCTAGGATATGCATGTGCAATGTGCAAATCTTGAGTATACATATTATTTCTAAGATGCATATGATAGTTACTCCTAGGATGTGTATAAGCGTTTCTTGAATGAGCATACATATAAGCATGAGTATTTCTAGGATATTTCATTCTTGTATATGCATTAAAATTAGCATTTCTAAACTTGCTAGCATTCATTGAGGGTATACTTTTGACCTTGCTAGTGATCTTTGAAGTAGAGGCTTCATTCACACATGATTTTTTCATGAATAAGCTCTCTTTTTATTTTTGCTTGCCTAATAGAGAATATCCTAACCCGGATTTTCCTCCACTTAATCTTTGGCAAGATAGCACTTCATCAAGCTTTTCTTTTCTAAGCATGAGTCTAGATATTGTGCCATTCAATTCTAATATCTTCTTCATTAAATTTTCATTTTCATCTTTAAGAAAATCTTGAGAAGAATCATAAAGCAATGAAGATAGTTTATCTTTTTCTTCTTTTAGACATATCATCTCTTTAGAAAGAGATGACACCTCTTTCTTAAGAGTAGAGTTCCTAGATCGAATTTCTTCAATTCTTCATGACTTCTATCAATTCTTCACTACTACTAACAATGTTATTTTTTGAAGAGGGAGAAGATAATACCTAATTTTCATCATCGATTGCCATAAGACATAGGTTGGCAATTTCCTCGTATCCGATTTCTTTATCCGAAGATTCTTCTTCTTCATCATCACTCCAAGTGGTTGTAATCATAGCTTTCTTCTTGATGCTCGTGTATGGTTTGCTTGTAACTGTACAATCGGCCTTGATGTGACCGGGCTTTTGCATCCATAACACATAAGTGGTTCCCTTTTTGAAGGGATCCTTTGTGTAAGGTTTCTTGCTTTTCTTCAAGAATCTGTGAAATCGTTTGGTGATTAAAGTCATCTCACCATCTTCTTTACTGCTCTCCACTTCTTCTTCTGTTTCCTCTTCTCTGTAGCATGTAGAGGCTTTGAGAGCAATTATCTTTTTCTTTTTCTCATCATCATTGACAGTGGGATTCATTTCTTCCATCTCATATGTCAATAGTGATCCGAGAAGTATTTCGATGTCAAGTTTGTCGAGATCTTTGGCCTCCGTGATGGCCGTCTTCTTTGCTTTCCAAGTAGGTGGCAAAGATCTTAAGATTTTTCTTGTTAGTTCAAACTCCTCAATGTTCCTACCAGGAAGCTTCAAACCGTTAACAATAGTTGTGAAACATGAGTGCATTTGAGAAATTGTTTCGTTAGAAGACATTCTAAAAGATTCATATTCGGATACTACCGTATAGATTTTTTATTTTTTAACCTCACTAGTTCCTTCATATGTAACTTGCAATTTATCCCATATCTCCTTAGCCGAAACATATGCAAAGATTTTATTATATTCTGATATATCTAAAGCACAATGTAAAATACTTGTGGCTCTACTATTGAGAGACATCATTCTACAATCCTCATCACTGAACTCAGTTTTGAGTTTAGGCATTGTATGATTTATTTCTCCAATAGTTATTTCCTTTGACAGAATTCTAGGTCCTTCCTCAATGACTCTCCATAGATTATAATCTTGTCCCTCGATAAAGATTTTCATCCTATTTTTCCAATAGTTATAGTTGGAGCAATTGAACAAATGAGGCCTAATGTAGGAATGTCCCTCATAATAGCTATTTGCTGCCATCGGATCCACTCAAGGATAGTAAGCCTAAAATTGAGAACAATGCTCTAATACCAATTGTAAACTGAGGTTTCAACCCAAGAGGGGGGTGAATTGGGTTTATAAAAACTTTCTCTAATTAATCGCAAATTTATAAAAACAAATAAGACCACAAGAATGTAAACAAGTAATGTGTTGTAAACAAAAGAGTTTAAGGAATAGAAGATGCAAACTCAGTTTATAGTGGTTTGGCAATATCGGATTCATTCTGACCCTACGTCCACTCTCTTCAAGGAACCTCCTTGAAGTAATCCACTAAGAAACTTAGTCGTGCAACTTCACGGGTGTTGCACAAACCTTACAATCAGTCCCTTCCTCTCAGAAGCTAATCTTTTCCTTTTGGAAGCTAATCCATTTACAATAAATGAGTTGCTGTAAAGTAAATGGTAAAGAGACAGCAATGAAAGCTTATACAACTGAATAATATCTCTCTTTCAAGGTAAAGCTTGAAGAATGGCTCAACAATAAATATTTCAAAGCTTTTGTGTATTAATGAGCAAAAACTTGATTGAATGTTTAATCTCCATTTTTTAAATGCTCAATAGAGTGGGTTTATATAGCCTTGTAGTGATATGGCCGTTTTGTACTGAATTGGAATGTTTTGATGCATTTTGTGCTAAAGTCTTGTGTCTCAACGGTCATATTTTTTGAATTACTAGTCGACTAGGTCTTAGTACCAGTCGACTGGTCAGGTGAAAAGTCTCACTTTTTAGGTTTTGAAGAGTACTAGTCGATTGGGGACAGTCTGTCCAAAACACTAGTCGACTAGTATGAAGCATCCAGTCGACTGGGGACACACTGTCTAAAACATCAGTCTTCTAGTATAAGTACCCAGTCGACTGGGTTGCCCTTCAACCCAGTTTTTCATTCTTTGAAATTTTTTTGACTTATAAGCGTTTGAATGAATAATTTTGTTAAAATGCTTTTTCAAAAGGAGCCATTACCTGAACAAGTGAGTTTTACAACTTGTTTCAATACCTTATATTTATACTAAATCTTCTGTCTTGACTTGGAGTTTGATTCGGGTTGAGTTCTTGCACCTTGATTTTTGGCTGTATGCTTTTATCACTTAATACACTTAGATAGCACTGTTAGTATAATTAATGTTGTGTTTTGTCATCATTAAAATTTAGATGAGGGTTAACAATGCTCATTTCAAATTCACCTTGCATATACTTAGCAAAATCTTGACATATGGATTCATAGAAGCACCAAATATAATATCATCAACATATATTTGGACTAATAATGTGTCATTTTTGTGAGTTTTTATAAAGCAGGTTGTATTTATTTTTCTTCTTGTAAAACCATTTTCAAGTAAAAACTTACTTAGTCTTTCATACCATGCTCTTGCAGCTTGCTTCAACCTATAGAGAGCTTTAGAAAGCTTATAAACATGGTTTGGAATACTAGGATTTTCAAATCCAAGAAGTTGCTCAACATGCACCTCTTCTTCTATAAAACCATTTAAAAAGGCATTTTTCACATCTTTTTTAAATAGCTTAAACTTATTAAAGCATGCAAAGGCTAATAGCATATGAATGGCTTTTAATCTAGCTACGGGAGCATATGTCTCATCAAATTCTATTCTTTCTTCTTGATTAAAACCCTTAGCAACTAGTCTAGCCTTGTGCCTAGTCATTATTCCATTTTCATCCATTTTATTTCTATATACCAATTTAGTTCCTATAATTGTGTGATTCTTTGGTCTAGGAACTAGAGTCCATACTTTATTCTTTTCAAATTTATTTAATTCTTCTTGCATAACACTTATCCAATCAACATCTTTTTCAGCTTCTACAAAAGTTTCAGGTTCTACTTGAGATAAGTAAGCTACACAATTGCAAATATTTCTCATAGAAGATCGAGTTCTTGCCCCTTGTGAAGGATCACCAATCACTTAATCGATTAGATGATAATTCATATACCTCCAATCTTTGGAAAGACAATCCTCTTGTTGACTTGTAGATTGTTGATCAAGATTGAGAGCATCTGCATCTTGATTTGTTTAAGGTTGGCTCACCTTCGGGTCAACAATGAGAGTAGGTGTATCTATTCTTGGAATAAAATTTATGTCATCATTAAAAGATACTACTCTACTACTAATTGGGTTATATTCATCAAAGAAAACATGTACGGATTCTTCAACCACTAGAATTCTTTTGTTAAAGATTCTATAAGCTTCACTAGAGATTGAGTATCCTAAGAATATCCCTTCATCGGTCTTTAAGTCAAATTTACCTAAATTAGTTTTATTGTTATTTAGGTTGAAGCACTTACAACCGAAAGCACGAAAATAAGAGATATTAGGCTTTCTACCTTTCTATAGTTCATATGGAGTTTTATCAAGCATAGACCTAATTAATACTCTATTTAAAACATAGCAAGAATTATTTACTGCTTCCACCCAAAAATATTTTGGTAAACTATTTTCACAAAGCATGATTCTAGCAAATTCTTCTAGAACTCTATTTTTCCTCTCAACAACTCCATTTTGTTGAGGAGTTCTAGGTGCTGAAAAATTGTGATCAATTCCATTTTCATCACAAAATTTTGAAAAACTTTGGTTTTCAAATTCATTTTCATGATCACTTTTAATACTTGAAACAAAAATTCCTTTTTCATTTTGAACCTTCTTGCAAAAGTTCACAAATCCTTTATATGCTTCATCCTTGTAAGCAATAAAAATAACAAAGGCACATCTTGAATAATCATCAACAATAACAAGAGCATATTGATGGCCACCTAGACTAATGGTGCTTATTGGACCAAATAAGTCCATATGTAAAAGTTTAAATGGTCTAGAGGTTGAGATTACATTTTTTTATTTAAAATAAATTCTAGTTTTTTTTCCAATTTGATAAGCATCACAAGCCCTATCTTTTTCAAATTTTATTTTGGGAAGTCCAATAACTAAATCTTTTCTTGAAAGAATTTTAAGCAAATCCATGTTCACATGGCCAAGTCTTCTATGCCATAGCCATAGGTTTTTACTAAAAGTGGGAAAACATTTTTCATTTTTCGAATGTAAAGATTTTAAGTCAACTAGATAGATATTGTCATGTCGATGGCCAACAAACTTGATCTTGTTACTCTTGATGTCTATTACTAGATAATAAGAGAATTCAAAAATGACTTTGTTGCCTTTGTCACATAATTGACTTATACTAAGTAAATTTGGCTTAAGGCCTTGCACATATAAAACGTAGTTAATGGTTGAGAAATCATTACCCACTTTGCCATGCTCGATAATCTTTATCTTTGTGTTGTCTCTAATGGTAATGTATCTGCCATCCCTTAGAGTTAGGTCTTTGAACATGCTTTGATCATCAGTCATGTGCTTTGAGCATCCACTATCAATGTACCAATAGTTACCTTTTTCTTTAGAGTGTAGACATATCTACATTACACAAGGATATATAATTGCACTTTTAGGTACCCAAAATTTCTTGGGTCCTTTGGGGTTAGTCCTAGAAAATACGGCTCCTTTAGGGACCCATACTTTCTTAACATTATATGGTGCTTTATAATTGTAGACATGTTGATAATGCATGATCCTAGGATGATAGTTATTGAAGTTTCTAGGATTTCTTGAATATGTATTCCTATTGTCCCTTAGATAAGCATTCCTAGGATACATGTTTCTAGCATGAGAGTTATGAACATACATGTTATCTCTAGGATATGTATGATGGTAATTTCTAGGATGTGCATTTGTAGCATGTGAGTTATGAACATATATGTTATTTCTAGGATATGCATAATGGTAATTTCTAGGATGTACATTATTAGCATGTGCATTCCTTGAATGATTATTCCTAACATTTGCATGTCTTGGATGAGCATACATATATGCATGTGTATTTCTAGGATTTTTATCTCTAGCATATGCATTATAATTTAAATTTACATTCTTGGTCCTACTAGCATACATTGAAGGAGTGCTTTTAATCTTGCTAGTGGCCCTGGAGGTGGAGGGTTCATTCACACATATTGCTTTCATAAACAGAGTCTCTTTTGACTTTTGTTTGCCTAATAGAGAATAACCCAAGCCAGATTTTCCTCCACTTAACCTTTGGCAAGATAGCACTTCATCTAGTTTTTCTTTTCCAAGCATAAGTCTAGATATAGTGCTATCCAATTCCATTACTTTTTTTCTTAAAACATCATTTTCATTTTTTTAAAAGTCTTGTGATGAGTTATAAGCATGGAAGATTGTTTTTCTTTTTCTTCTTTTAAGCCTTCCATCTCTTTAGAAAGAGATGAGACTTCCTTCTTGAGAGCAATGTTTCTAGAATCGAATTTCTTCAATTATTCATGCATTTCATTTATTACTTCAATTAATTCTTCACTACTACTAACAATATTATTATTATTAGAAGGAGAAGAATTTGATACCTAATTTTCATCATCGATTTCCATTAAGCAGAGGTTGGCAATCTCCTCGTATCCAACATCATTGTCTGAAGATTCTTCTTTTTCAGCATCGCTCTATATGGTTGCAATCATGGATTTATTTTTGAAGCTATTATATGGTTTGCTTGTAGTTGGAAAATCGGCCTTGATGTGACCGGGCTTTTTGCAACCGAAGCACACAATAGGTTCCTTTTTACAGTGGAATCTTTTGTGTAAGGTTTCTTGCTCTTTTTCAAGAACTTGTGAAACCTTTTGGTGATTAAGATCATCTCACCATCTTCTTCACTGCTCTCATTCTCTTCTTTATTTTCTGCCTCTTTGTTGCTTGTAAAGGCTTTGATGGCAATCAATTTCTTCTTCTTCTCATCATCATTGTCAACGAGATTCATTTCTTCCATCTCGTATGTCAATAGTGATCATAGGAGCGTTTCAACATTAAGTTTGTCGAGATCTTTGGCCTCCGTTATAGCCGTCTTCTTTGCTTTCCAAGTGGATGGCAAAGATCTTAAGATCTTCCTCGTTAGTTCAAACTCCTTAATGTTCCTACCAAGAAACTTTAAACCGTTAACAATGGTGGTAAAACATGAATGCATTTGAGAAATAGTTTCGTTAAGAGACATTTTGAAAGATTCATACTCGGACACTAACATATAAATTTTTTATTTTCTCACTTCGCTAGTGCCTTCATATGTAACTTGTAGTTTATCCCAAATATCCTTAGCTAAAATACATGCAAAAATTTTATTGTACTCAGCAATATCTAGAGCACAATGTAACATGCTAGAGGCTTTACTATTTATAGACATCATTCTACAATCTTTTTCATTAAACTCCGTTTTGAGTTTAGGTATTGTATAACTAGTCTCTCCAATAGTTATTTCCTTTGTAAGAATTCTAGGTCTTTCTTCAATGACTCTCCATAAATTGTAATCTTGTCCTTCGACAAAGATTTTCATTCTATTTTTCCAGTAATTATAGTTTGAGCCATTGAACAAAGGAGGCCTAGTATAGGAATGTCCTTCGGTATAGCTCTTAGATGCCATCAGATCAACTCATGGATTTTAAGCTTGAAATTGAGTACGAAGCTCTGATACCAATTGTAAACTGAGGTACAAACCCAAGAAGGGGGTGAATTGGGTTTTAAAAACTTTTTTCTAGTTAACTCACAAGTTTTTAACAGTTCAATCAAGCAAGGCAAACAACAAATAATATGCTTGAAAATAAAGGAGTTAAGCAAGAGAATATTCAAACTTCGTTTATAGTGGTTCGTCAATATTAGGATCTCTCTGACCCTACGTCCACTCTCTTCAAGGAACCTCCTTGAAGTAATCCACTAAATGTAGTTGAGCAAATTCACACATGTTGCACAAACCTTATAAACAATCTATTCCTCAAGGAAGTTACAACGAAGTGTTTAATCCTAAACACTCTAAGGTTTACACCAACTCTTTCTCTTTAGAATGAATGGTATTAAATGTAAAGGAATGGTAGAGAGATAGCAATGAATGCTTTACAAGATGAAGATTATCTCTCTTTCAAGAACAAACTTAAAGAGTGGCTCACAATAAATTTTTCAAGGCTTTTAAGAGTATTAATGAGCTATAAGATGAATTGAATGTTCTCTTCCTATTTTTAAATCCTCATTAAAGGGGGGTTTTATAGTCTTGGACTTATATGGCTGTTAGACATTGATTTAATAGGTTTGGAGCATTAAATGCTCAAGTTCTGTGTCTTAAATGGTCATATTTTCGAATTACCAGTCTACTAGGTCCTTATACCAATCGACTGGGTCAAGTGAAAAAGTTTATTTTTAGGCTTAGGGAAAGTATCAGTCGATTGGGTGAAGTTACCAGTCGACTGGGTCCTATTACCAGTCGACTTGGAACTTACTGTATCCCTTTTACCAATCGACTGGTTTAGAGACCCAGTCGACTGGGTTGTCTATAAACCCAATTTTTATGTTTTAAAGCAGTTTTTGACTTAGAAACATATTTTGTTTTTTAGTTTTGTAAAATAAGCCATAGTTCAAGCTAGGTAATTGAAATTAGAGATTTACAATGTGATTCAATTACCTTAGAGCCTATTAAAGATCTTCTGTCTTCTTTTGGTATTTGAACGTGTTGTGTTCTTACTTATTGTTTATGTATGGAATGTTTTTGTCGCTTAAACACTTAGATAAATCTGTTAGTGCAATTTAAGTAGTGTTTTGTCACTATTAAAATCAAATACTAGTCAACAGTAACTTTAAGTGCTACTAGGTGAGTTGGATTTACTTTTAGTAAACAAGACCAACATGAAATACAAATTGATAATAAGATGAATAATTGTTGAACTATATTATAAATATGCTGATTTAATGAAGTATATGTGATATATGATAATTGGTTGATTAAGTAAGAAAAATGAATAAATGATATGTTGGAAATTAAATATATGAGAAGTTAATGAATTTATATCTTTGAAATGAAAGATTTATAGAAATTGATGAGATGTGTATTGAAAAGAGAAAAGAAATTCTTGAAAGTTAAGATTTATGAGTTGATATATAATAAGAAGAGACGATTTGATAATATATGATAAATGAATGATTTTATGAAAGAAATAGTTGAATTGTATTATATCATGGTATGCTTACTTGCATGTTGTTGATAATATGCATAGAGAGAAGATCAGAACCATGGCTGGTCTAGATGAAACATGTCGATATGTGGGAAGACATTCATAGATGATGTACCAAGATTTGTTTTCCCTTACGTTGATAGTATGGAATGATGATGAAATGATGAGATGAAAAATAAAAGAAATGATGATATCGATACATGCATTTATTTAAGTATTTTATTACTGTTGTTGGGATTCTAAGGCATCATATTGATTGTAAAATGATTGATAGATATACGAGTCTCATAGTGAGACAATTATAATAAGAAAGTGATTGAAAATGAGATATGATAAGATACATTTAAATGATTTTTATATGATATGAACCTCATAATAAGGTAATTATGATGAAATGTATTTGAAAGATAATAGTTTGGAATTGAATGAATTTATAAAATAGAATTTGAAGGAAGATAATTATGACAGTTGAAATTATATGTTGAAAAAAATGATTGATAGTGAATTGAATTATGTATATATGAGATTTGATAGATAAAAAGTACATATGAAATTATGATTATGATTGAATTATGAAAAATGACTAGAAGTATACAAATCGAGTACTTTTAGTAAATTTAATTCACTGAGCTTGTGAGCTCACTCCTCATTGTTGAATAATTTCAAGCAATGGGCAAGACTGGTAGACTATTGAGCTGAGATTCAGAGTAAGTAGTTTAGTAAGTCCCATGGTCAGCATCCTCAGACTACAGTAAGAAAGAAAATTTTGAGAAATGTTGTATATTCATGCATTTTCTTATGTTTGTTTAAATTTGATTATGATAGGAGAAAGATATTGTATCTCCTCTAAAAAGAGTTGAGGATATGGATGTAATTATTATTTTTAGTTGTTTTATATTGTTGGATGTATGTGTCGTGCTTGGATCGTAAATGTGACGATTCTGTCTCTGGTAATCCAATCCGAGATGGGTTGTTACAAAATATAACATTTAAAAAATTCAACACGTAAAGATTATAAGAACAATGTGATCTGAACATAACATATAATAAATTTAACATGGTAAGATTATATGCATATGGTGTATGACATTAGTAAAACTAAAATAATATGTGCCCTATGGGATAAGAGGCAAGCATTAGTGAAAAGTATAAAACCCTCTTAAAACTTGATCTAGTAGGTAGAGAAAGTAATCGTTCCTCTATGCTATGAAGCCCCAAATCAAAGCATAATCGGAGGCCCAACTCTTCTTTGAAGTCGTTCCTTGATGTTATCATGTTGTCGCCCTACTGGCTTAATCTCTACCCCATTACAAGATATGTCAAATATTAAAAATGGATCATCCTCTAAAACTTACAAATAATTTTGTTCACCCAACTCAATGCATAGTACAAAGGATTGAACTTCTTAATTAACCAATCACATAATACTCTTCTCACAATTTTGACTTGAAGATGAATAAGCTCGCAAAAATCGACCTCCCTTATACAGTTTCTTCTCGGCTTATTGCTAATTTTCCCAACTAAACTTACAAATCTGATATGGTCCAACATACTCCTGCCCAAATGAGCCCCAGGCCTAGCAGAAAAATGCCGCCCGAATGAGCTCCAACCCAGATGAGCATCGGGCCCACCAGAGCGGTCCAGTCCAAATGAGCCTCGGGCCCAGCAAGATGCTCCAACCCAATAAGAAGCCTGAATGGACTCTCTGACCCAAGTAGCATTTTGATCCAGCAACCCCTCCAGCCTAAACCAAAGGCCAATATCCCTTTCGGCCCGGAAAAATATCCAAGCCCATGAAGGATGGCCCGACGAACCTGCACCCGGATCCCCCCTACGACTTGACACCGTGCAGCCGCCAGCCACCCTACGACTGCCGCCCTGCAGCCACCCTACGGCCGTCCTACAGCCACCTTACAACGCCCCCTTCTCCTGAGCTTGCAATCATAACCTCTTCATTGGCAGACTACTATAAATGGACCAAGGTATGGACTTCACCATTCATTCATACACACTTGCACTTACACTTGATATACTTAAGCCCTCGGCTTCTTTTGAGCCCTCGGCTTCTCCTTTGAATCGTAGCTGACTTAAGCATCCGAGTGCCCTCGGAGGTCCCCCCTCCCCTCCTTCCGAGGGCCCTTAGTTCCCTCTGTTATTTGTGCAGGGCCCGACCACGTCCTCACCAAAGTCACGTCCTCACTTAGGCTACGTCAACACCAACCGTTTCTTGGCATCAACAGATTGGCGCCGTCTGTGAGGAACCACAATCTCTCGCTACAACAGGAGCAAAGAAGTAAAAGAACTCATCTGTCACGATGCCATCAAGGACCAGCACAAGAATCAACAAAGGAACCCCAGCGGCGCGCTCGGCCCTGAACAAGGCAGCACTCGCAGTCGCCATTCCAGACCCAGATTTCTAACAGTACCCGAACATGCCACCCCTGCTAGAGAGCAGTGCCCCCACCTTCGAGAGACCGACTCGCCCGATGATGAGGAAATAGCCGCTCACTTTCAAGCCCCAGTAACTCAAGCCCAGTTTCAGGAGCTGTCCAGGATGATAGCCAATTTAGCGGCCCAGGTTTGGGAGGGAGGTAGCGGGCTTGCAGCTTTCCTGGCCAAGCTTCGGGACAAGTAGAGTTGACCGGTAGAAACGACCCCACTTATAGCCCATCTCCTGCGGAGCCCTCCTCGCTTTGCAATCGGTCCAAGGAAAGTTTCTCCTCAAAAGGTAACCTCAGCCTGGACAGGTGGTTTGAGGAAATGGAATGAAAGATAGACTTAGCCCTGAGACACAAGAATCCTAGCCTTATGGACGAACTCTGCGTCCAGGACCCTCATTTCATGGAGGGTGTCCTCGAGACCCCTCTCCCACTAAACTTCAAGATGCCCTAAGTCAGAATGTATGATGGAACCGCAGATCCGATGGACCACCTCCAGCATTATAAGACGACGATGGTCCTACACCGGCACTCAGACCCGATCATGTGTCGCACCTTCCCTCTGACTCTCGAAAATGTGACGGGTACTTGGTACTCTCGCTTAAAGCCGGGAACCATTAGCAACTTCAAAGAGCTCAGCTATGCTTTCGTCTCTCACTTCCTCAACAGCAAGGGGCCCAAGAAAACCTCGAAAAGCCTTTTCAACATTATCCAGCATAAGGGAGAAAGGCTTCGTGCTTACATCTCCCAGTTTAGCACAGTGGCATGGGAGATTCCAGACCTCGATCCGAACGTCCAGGTAATGGCCTTCAAAAATGAATTGGGGTCTAGCATCTTTAGTTCCAAGCTAAGTCGGCGCTCGCCCCGAGACATGAACGAGATCCTAGCCCGGGTAGAAAAGTACATGCTGGCGGAGGACGACCAAGCTTTCAGAATGGAAAGAGAGGGAGAAACCAAGAAGAAGAAGAAATACCCTGCCCCCCAGAGAGGAGCAGCCAAGAAGCCCCACCAGGAGGACAGGTATAGACCCCATCCTCGGGTCGACAGCTTCACTCCCCTCAATAGTTCTAGGACCGACGTCCTTATACAGCTTCAGGACAAGTCTGTCCTATAGTGGCCACCCAAGAAGTCTCTTGGGGGGAATCAAAAGAAATGGTGCCGGTTCCACCAAAGTCGTGGCCACGATACTGAGGAATGTCACGACTTGAAGGAACAAATTGAGAATCTCATTAACCAAGGGCGCCTGAAGGAGTTTACTGAGCCTTAAAAACCCCCACACCACCAAGAAGAGATGACAGACGCCCTTATCAGCAATGGCAAGAGAAGCCGAACCCTCGGAGAGACCCCAGGGCGGAACAAGAAAGGCCCCGCCAGAAGAAGCCAGAAGTGGTCGCAACCACCCAAACCATCAAAACTATTTGTGGAAGGCCAGCCACAAGGGGCAATTCGAGGCAGAGCAGCAAAGCATATGCCAGGGCCATAGCCTCCATTAACGGTCCCCCCAAGAAAAAAATAACAGAATCGGTGATCTCCTTTACAGAAGATGACCTCGAGGGCGTGCAGACTCCTCATGATGACGCTGTGGTAGTTTCACAATGCCTATCAACGCATGGAGTTGAATAAGGGGAATTTAGAGCCTACCCCTGCCCCCCTCTATGGCTTCAGAGGATCCCCAGTCTTCGCCAAATGAAGCATAGTCCTCCCCGTGACCGCGGGGATAGCCCCGAGGATGTCCACTGTACAGACTACATTCTTAGTGGTCAAGCAACCATCTTCCTACAACATGATAATCGGCCGGCCCACCCTCAACAAGCTAAAAGCCATCGTCTCCACCTATCACCTGAAGGTCAAGTTCCCCACCAGCGAAGGAGTAGGGGTGATTAGAGGGGACCAGAAAGTCTCCTGGTCCTATTATTTGAGTGCTATCAGAGAAGGAAAAAAGACTGAGGCCCTACCACTTGAAGTAGAGGATCTGCGGGACGAGATGAAGACACCCAGAGGTCGGCCCACAGAAGAACTAACCACTGTCCCCCTAGGGAAAGACCCCACCCGAACCATACAAATAGGAGCGAACCTCCCAAATGAGTCCAAGGAAGAACTCCTTCGCCTCCTCCGAAAGAACCGGGATCTATTCGCCTAGTAAGCCCTAGATATGCCAAGGGTTAACCCTGAAACCATCGAGCACCACTTGTATGTAAATCCTAGGTGGAAGCCAGTTATTCAGAAGAAGAGGTCTTTTGCCCCCGAGCGCCAGGTAGCCATCAACGCTGAGGTGGACAAACTACTGGAAGCTGGCTTTATCAGGGAAGTAAGGTACCCAGATTGGGTATCCAATGTTGTGATGGTAAAAAATGCCAGCAGTAAATGGCGTATTTGCATTGACTTCACCAATCTCAACAAAGCTTGCCCAAATGATAGCTTTCCTCTTCCCCAGATCGATCAGACGGTAGACGCCACTTACGGGCACGAACTCCTCTCTTTCATGGACGCCTACTATAGTTACAATCAGATTTTCATGCACAAGTCTAACCAAGAAAAGACCGCCTTCATCACTGAGCGAGGGCTGTACTGCTACAAAGTGATGCCCTTTGGGCTGAAGAATGCTGGGGCAACCTATCAGAGGTTGGTAAACAAAATCTTCAAAAGGCAGATTGGACGGAATATGGAAGTCTATGTGGATGATACGTTGGTCAAAATCTCCGAGGCACGGAACCACTGCTCCAACCTAGAAGAGGCCTTCGGAGTCCTGCGTAAGCATAATATAAGGTTAAATCCGTCCAAGTGTGCTTTTGGGGTAACCGATGGCAAGTTCTTAGGATTCATGGTCACTCAGAGAGGGATAGAGGTTAATATGGAAAAAATATAGGTCATCCTCAACATGGCCCCTCCCAAGTTTGTGAAAGAAGTCCAGCGACTCACCGGACGAGTCGCGACCTCGAGCTGTTTCATGTCTAAGTCAGTGGAAAGGTGCCTTCCTTTCTTTAAGGTTATCAAAAAGATGAAGGACTTCACCTAGTCCGAGAGTTGCCAGGAGGCGTTTGAAGACTTAAAGAAGTATCTGAGTTCGCTGCCCCTCTTGACCAAACCACTCCCAGATGAAGAGCTCTTCCTTTATCTATTCGTCGGCCCAAGCATTGTGGCCTCTGTTCTGATACAGGAAGAAGCAGGTACCCAGAAGCCCATCTACTACGTCAGCCGAATTCTCAACGACGCTGAGACAAGGTACCCTCCCATTGAAAAAATGGCCTACGCCCTAATAGTAGCCGCACAAAAGCTCCGGTCTTACTTCCAGACACATACTATCATCCTCCTGACGGACCAACCCTTGAGGCAAGTCTTTCACAATCCAGGTGCTTCAGGGAGAATGGTAAAATGGGCGGTCGAGCTGGGAGAGTTTGATGTCCGCTACCAACCTAGGAAATCTATCAAGGGCCAGGCTCTGGCCGACTTCATTGTACAAACGACCCTGCCTATAGACCCGGACGAGCCCACAGCATCTGAGGACAGTGGCCCCCTCGGGGATAGAGTCTCCATGTGGATGGGTCCTCAAATTTACAAGGGAGTGGGCGGGGCTCATCCTCTGTAGTCTAGAAGGCTTCACCATTGAATATGCGTTGAGGTTCAAGTTTAGGGCCTCCAATAACGAAGTAGAATACGAAGCCCTCCTAGCCGATCTAAGGTTGGCCAAGGCACTGGCAGTGGAAGTACTGGAAGTATTTAGCGACTCTCAGTTGGTGGTAAGCCAAGTGCAAGGAGAGTTCGAGGTTAAAGGGGAGAAACTCTCCCAGTATCTCCAAAAAAGTAAAGGAATAAGTCACCATGCTTAAAACATTCCGGATAACTTAAATCCCTCGAGCCGAGAACTCCAAAGCAGATGCCCTTGCAAACCTGGCCTCTTCTTAAGAACTGACGCCCAACCGAGCTGTCTACCAAGAAATCCTCTCTGCACCAAGTATAAATAAAGCTTTAGTCCTACCAGTGGAAGAGGGACCCACATGAATGGATCCAATCCTCTAATATCTAAAAGAAGGCACGGTGCCGGCACAAAATGATCAAGCCAGGAAGTTAATTTCTCGCACCTCGCGTTACACCCTCATGGAAGGGCAATTATTCAAAAGGGCTCTAACCAAACCTTAACTACGATGCTTCGGGCCGAGAGAGACCGACTATGCTCTCCGAGAGGTCCACGAAGGGATATGCGAAAACTACCTAGAGGCTCGGGCCTTAGCCTTTAAGGTCCTTCGCCAGGGGAACTATTGGCCTACAGTTAAAGATGAGGCGGCAAATTTGGTCAAAAAATGTGAGAACTGTCAGCGGTGGTCTCCAATATCACGCCGCCCCGCTAACCCCCTTGTCTCCATCACCAGCTTTCTCCCCTTCGCCATGTGGGAGATGGATCTCCTAGGCCCGTTCCCAACGGCTGTTGGACAGAAGAAGCACCTTATTGTGGCCATTGACTACTTCACCAAATGGGTCGAGGCCGAGCCATTGGCCAGTATCACGGATCACCAAACTTGGAACTTTGTCTGGAAATCAATAGTATACCGATTCGGGATCCCTCGAGTGCTGATCACCGACAATGGAAAGCAGTTTGACAGCTCACGGTTCAAGACATTCTACGATGACCTCCACATCGAACATCGGTTCTCTTCTGTGGGGTATCCACAGGCTAATGGTCAGGCTGAAGTAACCAATAGGACACTCCTTCAAGGGATCAGAAGAAAACTTGACAAGGCAGATAATCAGTGGGCAGAGCAGCTCTACCATATCCTTTGGGCCTACCGAACAACAACCCGGACGCCGACTGGGGAAACCCCCTTCTTCATGACGTACGGGTCAGAGGCTATCATCCCTCTGGAAATTGGGATCCCGTCAATCCGAGTGCAGTGCTTTGAACCAGGCAATAACGAAGAAGGGTTGAGAACGAATATGGACCTAATTGAAGAGACCAGGGACAAAGCCCAGATCCGCCTCGCAACCTACCAGCAAAGGGCTGCTTGATACTACAACTCCCAGGTCCGATAAAAAAACTTCAAGCTTAATGACCTCATCCTTCAGAAGAGCGAAGTGTCACACCCTCGCTACACAGGGAAGCTAATATCAAACTGGGAAGGCTTTTACCGAATTTAAGGGGTTTGTAGAATGGGCACCTACGAACTAGAGGACATGGAAGGAAAAACCATTCCCCGCACCTGGAACGCGGAAAACCTCCGTAGATTTTATTAGTGAAATGAAGATAAAGTAAAAAATCAATAAAGATTTGAAGTTTCAATCGCATAGGTTTATTCATATCGAGAAGTAGTACAAAAGCCGGGAACTTTTTGCCTCGAGTACAAAAGTACTAAGCTACTACGGAGAAATAGGGAATAAAAGAAAAGACATTTTATTAATTCAAAGGATTACAGGTAACGACCTCGAAGTACAAGTAAAAGAGGACCTTAACGGCCTTGAAGTACAAAGAAAAATATAAAATGCCAGAACCCTCAGGCTGCGTCAGTTACAAGCTCCCTCACCCTCTTCAGGCTGAAAAGCTCTTGGCACGAGCCTAAAAGAGCCGGTGCGAACCTGAGACTGAAAGTGTTAACCACTATTATCAGCCCCAGGTTCAGGACATCCCCCCCCCCCCCGCCCGCTCTCGAAACAAGAAGAAGAGGGCAGCACCAATCCCCTTGCTGCCACCAGAAGAACGGACGCAGCCTTACTCTCAACTTCTAAGAACTCAGAGTAAGCAGCCCCACCCTTCTTCTTCTTCTGTTCCTAAGCAAGCTGGGGCACGAGGGGCCCACCTTTCAGAGACATGACACTCCTCCTCTCTCGACTCCACTCGGAGTCTGGAAGAAGTCCGTGTCTCCACTCGGAGTCAGGAAGAAGCCCGAACCTTAGTGTCAAGCCAGAAATGGGGAACCACGGTCCTCTTCCAGAGTAACCTGGTCCTCCATACTTACTCTCATCAAACCCTTAAGAGACTGTTGATGATGGCTATCCTCAAGAAGTGCTTTTCTCTCCCTCTCCTTATCTCAGAAACTAAACTTGTTTCTGCTTAAAACACAAGATGTCAGAAGTCCCTATTTATAAGACCAGAAAACACGCTGAGCGATACAAATTAATTACGGTTTTATGGTTTTGAGGAGACACTTCGTTTCTCCAGGCAACTTTTCACCTTTCGAAGGCAACAACGCTACTTTCAAGAGCAGCTAGTTAAAGCAGGTCTGACCCTACAAATTCTAGAAACCATTCCGCTCTCCAGATGACCCTTCACCTCCCAAGAATGACGGTCCGGCTCCTGTAACCGAGTCATGCTCCTCCGCTCCCTTTCAGGTATGTCCCTCAAAGTATTTCCTTAAGCACGCAAACGTACTCAAGAAAGTGGGGGGCCTGTGATATGGCCCAGAATACTCCAGGCCCAGAATGTTGTATATTCGCTCGGCACGATTCTCCAAGAGTTCGAGCCTTGTCTATCGCTCGACGCGATTCTCCAACGGTTCTCCAAAAGTCCGAGCCTTGTCTATCGCTCGGCACGATTCTCCAACGGTTTTCCAAAAGTCCGAGCCTTGTCTATCGCTCGGCACGATTCTCCAACGGTTCTCCAAAAAGTTCGAGCCTTGTCTATTGCTTAGCACGATTCTCCAACGGTTCTCCAAAAGTTTGAGCCTTATCTATCGCTCGGCACGATTCTCCAACGGTTCTCCAAAAGTTTGAGCCTTTTCTATCGCTCCGCACGATTCTCCAACGGTTCTTCAAAAGACCAAGCCTTGTTTATCGCTCAGTATGATTCTCCAATGGCTCTCCAAAAAGTTTGAGTCTCGCCTATCGCTCGGTTAGATGATCCAAAAAGTCTGAGGGACTAATCTACGTTACTAACGTTTGACCTTAGGCTCGGAATCAAGTCTGTTTTATTGAATCAAAGTTTGCTTTATCAACTAAAGTATGAAAGGCAAAGACATCGCGCAAAGCAAAGATTGAAAGAAAAGACATTTTATTAATTCAGAGAATTACAACTAACGACCTCGAAGTACAAAGTAAAAAGGGCCCTAACGGCCTCGAAGTACGAAGAAAAAGTTAAAATGCCAGGCCCCTCAGACAGTACTGGTTACAAGCTCCCGCACCCTCGTCAGGCTAAAAAGCTCTTGGCACAATCCTGAAAAGCTCCTGGCATGAGCTTGAGACTGAAAGCGCTCACCTGACAGGTACAGCCCCAGGCCCAGGTGCCCTCCTCAACCCCTCTTCTTCTTCCGTTCTAATATGCTCAAGGGGTCGAGGAGCCCACCATCCAGAGACACAGCCCCCCGAATTTTAAATAAATCTGTGGTACTCGTTTGAGGTCAACTGTGTCCCTCTTCTTCTTTCGTTCCTAGAAACGAAGAAGGTCTCGGCACAAGAAACCCTCCCAGCTCCCACTCGAAATCTGGAAGAGGTCCTTGCCTCCACTCGGAATTTGAAAGAGGTCCTGACCCTTGCTTGAAATCAGGGAGAAAACCATGGTCGCTGAACCACTGTCTTCCTCTAAGGTAGCTTCGTCTTCCTCTTTGGCTTCCATAAAACCCTTAAGAGACTGATGACTCCTCCCTCTCTCTGAGATCATTACCCTCGGTATTACCCAAACCAATGTTTCTACTACCAGAAAGTGACATCTCCCTCTCAAGCTCTTCAGAAGCTGAAGTCGTTTCTGCTTAAAACAAGAAGTGTCAGGAACCCCTACTTATGAGAAGGGAAATCACGCTCAACGAAGGAGAATAAATGCAGAAAACAAAAAAAGAGGAAACGTTTCACTTCTCCAGCCGACCTTTCACTTCCCGAGAGTGACGCTCCGATTACCAAGGGCAACCACCCAAACGCATAACCGCTCTCACGGTTCCAAGATGTCCTCTCGCTCTCCCAGGCAATAATGGCCCGGCGCCCACGCACATTCTGGGTTCAATTAAAAGCCCATCCCAACAAATAACTTCCTCAAGCACATAAATGTACTCAAGGAAGTGAGGGGCCTGTGATGTGGCCCAAAATACTTCGGCTTAAACGAGCCCCAAGCCCAGCAGAAAAACCCTAGCCTGAATGAGCTCCAGCCCAGATGAGCACCGGGCCCACTAGAGTGGTCCAGTCCAAATGAGCCTCGGGCCCGATAAGATGCTCCAACCCAATAAGAAGCCCAAATGAATTCTCCGACCCAAGTAGTGTTTTGATCCAGCAACCCCTCCAGCCCAAACCAGCGGCCAATATCCCTTTCGACCCAGCAAAATATCCAAGCCCATAAAGGATGGCCCGACAAACCTACGCTCGGATCCCCCTTACGACTTGACACCCTGCAGCCGCCAACCACCCTACGACTGCCGCCCTGCAGCCACCCTACGACCGTCCTATGGCCACCCTACAGCGCCCCCTTCTCCTGAGCTTGCAATCATAACCTCCCCATTGGCAGACTACTATAAATGGGCCAAGGTATAGACTTCACCATTCATTCATACACACATGCACTTACACTTGATATACTTAAGCCCTCGGTTTCTCCTTTGAATCGTCGCTGACTTAAGCATCGGAGCGCCTTCGGAAGTCCCCCCTCCCCTCCTTCCGAAGGCCTTTAGTTCCCTTTGTTATTTGTGCAGGGCCCGGCCACGTCCTCACCAAAGCCACGTCCTCACCAAAGCCACGTCCTCACTTAGGCCACGTCAGCACCAACCGTTTCTTAGCATCAACAAAATCTTTTTGTAAAACTTTGAATTTGCTGCTCATCTTGCAAAAGAAAGAAAAAAATAAACTTGTTAATAATAACCATAGATAGAATTAAAAGATTTTTGTGAAGCGCGGCTCTTCGTACATGACTGTTACTGTCATTGTGAGGATTGTTGCCTTGTTGGCCATCTACAAAGGAAGATTAAGAAAGATATATTCTCCATGGAGGGAGATTTAATAGAGGCAATAATAGTCCAAATATTGTAATAAATTATTATATGTAAACAAGAATTAAACAAAGGTGAAAACAACCATAATTTAGAAAACAATAAAAAAAATATTTTAAGCCATCCTGAAAGAGAAGAATAAATATGGAACATGCCTCGTGGGCTAGTTTGAAAAGAAATGATATGTACTTATAATATATTTGGTTCTAAGTTATGAACAGCCCGCCATTTATAATGCAAGACCAAGTAGCTGATCAGTAAGAAATATATGTCACTTTGACTAAGTCACACCGATTTCATATGATCATGAGCAAGCATTAACTGTTTTGACTAAGTCTCCCATATTTCCCATGTTCTTCTGGACTTCAAAATAACTACATATTTGGATAAGTGAAAGGTTACTCCAAGAAATTAGAGGAGGAGGTTGCAACTACTTATAAATTCCTATAAATAAAAGAGAAGCATCAAAAATGAAAAGAGGATATTACACACAACTATAACAGACCCAGCGTCTTTGCAAAGCACCAACTACTATCTCTCCAACCTTCAAATCTTCTATAATTATTCTTCTTCTCATTCCTCTTCTTCTTCAACCTCAAGCATTCAACTATAATCATCCACTTCTTTTCTTCTTTTTCTTACTCTATCTCATATTTTTACTTATTGTAACCAAACTATTCAGACACGTCTCTACCAGTTTATTTCTTCTTTCTTGCAATCTTAATACAAATTCTCAATACTATTCATTTTGTGACTTGCATTATTTTTTAATTACTATCTGTGATAGACGTTCAAAAAACCAAGTAATTTATTAACTCAAAATTATTGAACAACCGTTTGACTGTCAGGCTTATTCAGACTAAAGTAAGGTGCACTACAGCAAATAATATTTTAACACACCTGATGGGACCCAAGTGATCAAACTCAAAATGGTGAGAAAAAAATAATAGTGAAAAAGATGACAATCTTGACACCCTGCTTCGAGAAGAAATGCTTATAGAAGTAGCACTAAAACAAGCTCAAGAAGATGGGCTGGCAGGCACAGGTTCCATTAGCAATATCTCAAACCTCAAAGCGATGGTCATCGCATTGATTAATGAACTAAAGGAGACCAGCCAATGTATGAATTCAGCAACTAAGGAAAATTGTACAAACAATCAATGGTTTCTCAATATCCTCAACCATTCTATGTAAGAACGCATGAGCCAAATTGGAGGAAGTGCTCTCAAATAGCACCTTTTGTGATTCCAGTGGTTAATGTATCTGATAACAGTCTAAACAGAAAGAATAGTCAAACACAAGTTGATCACCAGGCTGTAAAGACAATGTCCCAAGCTTTTGGAAAGTTTATAATCAATGGGGCTGAAAAATGCCAAGCCCCACCATTGAGGTTAGGAGGAAATTCATGAAGTTACCAAATTGGTTATTCTAGTAAGTCACCTATCCTTCCCATGCCTGTATTATAAACAAGCCCACTAATATCTGTCGACTTGAGCTCTTAGGCCATAACTATAGGACACGTTGATGTGGGTCACCTTACCACATTGATCTAGGAATTATATGGTCTGGCCCTAAGACTGGTAGGTTGACTCTTATACCAGAAGCCGTATCCAGAGAGGATTGATCAAGAGAATCCTTTCCCAAAAGAATACAAATTATCGAACTTCACATTGTTCACTATCAAGCCAAGACAGTCTACAGTGGAGCACATCAGCAGGTTTATTGTGTAACGTGGAGAAACAACCACGAGAGACGGCATGAAACTATGACTGTTTGTGAATTCTCTATTTGGTCTTACTTTTACATGGTACACTATTCTTCTAGCCTGTTGATGCCTAAAATATGTTGCTGAGCTAGAGGTTGGTACTTCAATGACTTGCACAAAAAAATAGGGGTGAACTAGAGAGTCACCGGAGGAGAGGGGTGATGCCTCCGAGGACACTCCGATGCTCTTGTTAGTGTAAGATATTGGAGAAATGGAGAGAATTAAAATACTAACCTTTTCAGTAATGAGCTTGAAATTGAAGATGGTTTGGTTTTGCATACCTTTGGGTCTTTTATAGTGATTCAGAGGTGAGGTCACCCATGTGTTAGGATGGAGCAATCCTGGAGATCCTGTTCCTCTGGTAGAGAATCTAGTTGTGTGTTTGGGAATGGTGTAATCCCGATGATTACGCTTACATGTCTGCACAGGGGAATCCAGAAGTTTGTGATGGGTCACCAACTGCTGGTCCATATGTCATTAGATAGGAACTGTCCATGGGTCGTCATGTTATTGGATAGGTGGTGTCTTAGTGTCGCTATGCTATTGGATAGATGGTGTCCAGGTGTCGCTATGCTATTGGATAGATGGTGTCCACGTGTCACTATGCTTTTAGGGAGGGACTGTCTACGTGTCGTCGTGCTATTAGATGGTGAATTATTAGTGTGATCACATGTTGCCCGTTCATTGGAAGTGAGTGTTATCCACGTGTCACCAGGCTACTAGAGGGTAAATTTATTCGCTGCATCAGAGGCCCCCCACTTCCTTCAGTGCATTTATGTGCTTAAGGAAGTATAATAGAGCTTTACGTCGTTGGTTGCATGCTTCACCCTGTAAGGCCTGGGGCTGATCATATGGATCTCAGTTAAAATACTCGGCCCTGGAGATTTTTTAGAGACGTTAGACCGAGCATATGAGGCTTAGTCAAAATGCTAGGCCTTTGAGATTTTTTGGAGACGTTGGACCGAGCATATGAGGTTAAGTCAAAATACTCTGCCTTGGAGAATATTTGGAGATGTGGGACCGAGCATATGAGGCTCGGTCAAAATACTCGGCCTTGGAGATTTTCTAGAAACGTTGGACTGAGTATATGAGGCTAAGTCAAAATGCTCGGCCTTAGAGATTTTTTGGACACGTAGGACCAAGCATATAAGGCTCAATCAAAATGCTTGACCTTAGAGATTTTTTGGAGATGTTGGACCGAGCATATGAGGCTTAGTCAAAAATGCTCAGCCTTGGAGATTTTCTAGAGACATGGGACCGAGCATATGACGCTAAGTCAAAATGCTCGGCCTTGGAGATTTTTTGGAGAAGTGGAATTGAGCATATGAGGATAAGTCATAAATGCTCGGCCTTGGAGATTTTTTGGAAATGTTGGACCGAGCATATGAGGCTTAGTCAAAATGCTAAGCCTTGGAGATTTTCTTGAGACGTGGGACCGAGCATATGAGGCTTAGTCAAAATGTTCGGCCTTGGAGATTCTATGGAGACGTGGGACCAAGCATATGCGGCTAAGTCAAAATGCACAGCCTATCTGAGGGTGTGCACACTAATGCCAGGTCACAAAGGGAGGCGTGCGCACTAATGTCAGAGCTCGAAAGGAGGCGTGTACACTAATGCTTGGCCTATCCAAGGGTGTGTGCATAAAATGCCAAGGCTCGGAGGGAGGTGTAAGCACTAATACTCAACCTGTCTGAGCGTGTGCACACCGATGCCAAGGCTTGGACGAAGGTCTACACACTGATGGTCGACCTCTCCAAGTGTGTGCGCACTTACACCAGCACGCAGGGGGAGCATGTGCACTAATGCCAAGGCTTAGTGGGAGCGTGCGCACTAATGCTCGGCCTGTCCAAGGGTGTGCGCACTGATGCCAGGGCTCAGAGGTAAGCGTGTGCACCGATGGTCGGCCTGTTCGAGGGTGTGCCCACTGATTCCATGGCTCGAACGGAGGTGTGCACATTGATGGTCGGCCTCTTCGAGTATGAGCGCACTTATGCCAAGGCTCAGAGGGAGCGTGCGCACTGACACCAAGGCTCTGTGGGAGCGTGCGCACTGATGCTCGGCCTGTTTGAGGATGTGCGCACTAATTTCAGGGCTCGGACGGAGGTTGCACACTGATACTCGGCCTGTCTGAGAGTGTGCGCACTGATGCCAAGGCTCGGCCAGAGCCGTGCGCACTATTGTGAGTTTTAAATTACTCGCAAGCGCACGAATCATTTGCAGTATAGTGTTGTGCAAGTGCGAGGTCGAATCCACAGGGAATGTGATATGAAAATATCTTTTTATCTAAACTAACCTTATTTTAACCTAGTTCCGAATTTTGAATTATATTTTTGCAAAACAAATATAAACTAAACTAACTAAATTGATTAATAACTAATGATGAAAACACTAAGGTTTCCGAATCCACCCAACCAAAGTAAAGCATATATCTTCAGGTTCTATATAAAAATAATCTATCAAAACATTCCATGAATCCAATTTAAACAAAAAACAACGAATATCCCAATTAAACCAAAAGCATCCAATGTATCCGCTCTTAACAAATCACAAAGGAAATCCAATTTAATCGAAAAGGATTCGATGTATATATCGGATGAATAATACAGAATATCCAACAGAGCAATTAAAAACTATCAATCATAAGAATTTACTCAAACAATTGAAATAGAACATTTAAACTAAACATATCATAATTGTATAAACATATCTGAAAATATAATACTAAACAATGGCGAGGCTTCATCTTCAACCTTAGCTGAAGATTTTAGCCACCCATTATCATGAAACTAAATTTCACAATAAAAAGTGCTAAGCATTAAAAACTTGAAAAGAATTAAAACTGACTGTACATTGGGAGAAATTCCACATGCTGTTGGGCAACACTTCCCCCGGTGGTGGCAAAAGCCCTTAGGAGATCTACTAGAATGCTAGTAGAAATCCACTAAACTGCACACTGAATAATGAGGTGGGATAGTGCTTATATAAGGGAATTCTCGGAGTACAATGAGCTGTAAATTCAATGTGGGATACTGCCTCTTTGCGATCGATCGCAAGTCTGGTGCGATCGATCGCAGCATGGTGCGCTGCAATGCGTCTAGCGCGCTGTAAGTGCTTCCTATCCGATGTGGGATGTGCGAGTCAACTGCGATCGATCGCAGCCCTGTTGCACTCGAGCGCATCACAGTGCACTGCCATATATATGCAGTATCAAATGTTTCATTTCCAATGTGGGATGTGTGAGTCACTTGCGATCGATCGCAAGTCTTGTGCGCTCGAGCGCAGGTGTGATTGATCTCATGCCGTGTGCGCACGATCGCAGGTGCGATCGATCGCACGTCCTGTGCGCTCGATCACACTGAGCGTCCTCAGCTTTTGCTCTTTAAGCCCTGAAGTTTTCACATTGCTTCATTTTATTCCAAAACCTATAAAAACACAGAAAATATAGAAAATAGATAAAATAGCACGAAATAACATAATTAAGACTCAACAATTGTAAACTAAGGGGCTAAAACATGTAATATTTAGCACTCATCATGCACTAATACTCAACCTATCCGAAGGTGTGCGCACTTATGCCAAGGCTTGGAGGGAGGCGTGCGCACTGATGCTAGGGCTTGGAAGGAGGCATGCGTTTTGATGGTCGAACTCTCCGAGTGTGTGCACACTTATGCTAGGGCTTAGAGGGTGGTGTGCGCACTGATACGCAACCTGTGTAACGGTGTGCATACTGATGCCAAGGCTCAGAGGGAGGCATGCACACTGATTCTTGGCCAGTTCGAGGGTGTGCACACTGATACCAGGGATCGGACGAAGGTGTGCGCACTGATGCTCGACTTGTCTGAGGGTGTGCGCACTAATGTTAGGGCTTGGAGGGAGCCATGCGCATTGATGCTCAGCCTGTCTGAGGCTGTGGGTACTTATGTTGGGGCTTGGAGGGAGGTGTGTGCACTGATGCTCGGCCTGTCCAAGGGTGTGCGCACTAATTGCAAGGCTCGGAGGGAGGTGTGTGCACTGATGCTCAGCCTATCCGAGGGTGTGCGCACTAAGGCTATTGCTCGAACGGAGGTGTACCCATTGATGGCCAGCCTATCCAAGGGTATGCGCACTAATGCTAGGGCTCGGGGGGAGCGTGCGCACTAACGCTAGGGCTTAGTAGGAGTGTGCGCACTGATGCTCAGCCTATCTAAGGGTGTGCGCACTAATTCCAAGGCTTGGAGGGAGGCATGCGCACTGATTCTCGGCCTATTCGAGGGTGTGTGCACTGATGCCAGGGCTCTATGGGAGGTGTGCGCACTGATGGTTGGCCTCTCTAAGTGTGTGTGCACTTATGCTAGGGTTCGAGGGGAGTATGCATGCTGATGCTAGGGCTCTGTGGGAGCGTGCCCACTAATTCTTGGACTGTCCGAGGCTATGCGTACCAATGCCAGGGCTCCGACAAAGGTGTGTGCACTAATGCTCGCCTTGTCCGAGGGTGTGCACACTGATACCAAGGCTCGGAAGGAGGCGTGCGTACTAATGCCCGTCATTGGAGGTGACGTGCTCACTACGGCTTGGTAGTGTGCACTAGTGTGCGCTCGAAACTCCGAAGTGTGCAACATGGTGTCGCACGGCTCGACATTGCAACAGATGAGTTCTAGATTTCTTTGCTTCTACTGTTTAGTGAGAGATTGGTTTTTCCCACGGACAGGGTCAATCTGTTGATGCCTAAAATATGTTGCTGAGCTGGAGGTCGGTACTTTAATGGCCTGCACAAGAAGATAGGGGTAAACTAGAGAGTCACCAGAGGAGAAGGGGATGATGCCTTCGAGGACACTTCGACACTCTTGTCAGTGTAAGGTTTTAGAGAAATGGAGAGAATTACGATACTAGCGTTTTCAGTAATGACCTTAAAATTGAAGATAGATTGGTTTTGGATACCTTTGGGTCTTTTATAGTGATTCAGAGGTGAGGTTGCCCACGTGCTAGGGATAGAGCGATTCTAGAGATCTCGTTCCTCTAGTGGAAGATCCAGTCGTGTGTCTGGGAATGGCGTAATCCCGGTGATTACGTTTACACGTCTGCACAGGGGAGTCTGAAAGTTTGTGATGGATCACCAACTACTGGTCCGTGTGTCATTAGATAATTGGATGGGAACTGTCCATGTGTTATTATGTTATTGGATAGGTGGTGTCTAGGTGTCGCTATGTTATTGGATAGATGGTGTCCATGTGTCGCTACATGATTGGATTGATAGTGTCCACATGTCTCTATGCTTTTGGGGAGGGACTATCCACGTGTCGTCATGCAATTGGATGGTGAATTATTGGTGTAGTCACGTGTCGCCCGGTCATTGGAAGTGAGTGTTATCCACGTGTCACCAGGCTACTGGAAGGTAAATTTATTTGTTGCATCACAGCCAATTCGGTGTTAACATGGGGTTAAATGGAGGGTTTGTTTCATGCCCAGTTCTTTATAACAGAACCAGAAGTTTGTTTGTTAGAGTTGTCTAGACTAGAATACAAGACATGCAGATCCACTGAAAGCTTCCTAAACTGGTTTAAAAGGCTTAAGAATCGCTGCAAGGTTGTACTTCTAGAATCAAAGTACCTTAATATGGCCAAGAAAGGGCTCTCTCTTGAGTTTAGGAAAAACTTCCAAGGCATACCATTTAGGGATTTCTTTGAGCTAGAAATAGAGGTGGCTGAATATAATGAGATCCTGAATGAGGAAGCCAAGAAGAAGGCTTCATCGATGGGCATGTATTGTCTGGATGCGAATTACGGGATGGGTATAACTGAGGTAATTCGTGAAGGTTCGTTTGTTTTTCCTTTTTCCTTTAAGGTAGAAAGCTAGTAAGAATTTCAGAATAAAAGTACAAATTTTAGAATTAAAGGCAAGTGTAGGACACTAGGAAGCAATACTTCTTCAATGTGTCTAAAGCCAACGAAATTTTTGACTTCTTGTTGAAAGAGAAGTTCATCACGCTTCCAATTGGACATGTACTACCAATTGCTAATGAGGGAAAAGGAAAAGAATACTACAAATATAATTACGCCAGGACCCACACTACCAACAAGTGCATGGTGTTTAGGAACATCTTGCAAGATCGCAGAACTCGTGGCGTATTAAAGTTTGCTGAGAAACCACAAGATGCAATGTTGATCGATGAAGATCTATTCCCACCATTAGCATATGTGGGTATGACAGTTGTAGATTTGAGGTCTCTAATCCAAGCAAGAATTGTGAAGCCCAAGATGTAAGAATCGATACGAGCAAGTAAACAGTGGGTAGAAAAGGCAGACAACATAATGAAAAGGCATTCAAGCAGCCAAAAGCATTTGGCTGTAAGGCCGATGTTCAGGTCCAAGCAGTATGGCAACTAAATTGTAAGGCCAATGGGTCAGCATATAAAATACATCGATAACTAGACCAAATAAGCATTGTAAACCTAAGAGATCATATCATATCATGGCATCTAGGCCGTCAGAATGATCCAAGCTTGCACCAGAATCTAGGTCGAGGAGTCCAAGAATACTGGTTATACCTCCAGTAGTACCTCCAAGTCAACAATGGAGGAGGATGGAACATAACAAATTTCCTCATACATTAACACACTCAAAAATATCACCAATAACGGCATAAACTTCTGCCTCCGAAGGGTTCCAAAGTTGGCTTCAGAGGGAGAAAATATGGGGCAATAAAGAGTAAAGTGAAGATGGTGAAACAGTAGAATCCACTAGAGGATCTTATGTTGAATCAATCAACACTAACCAGGCTGAACCCAAGTGCCACATTATGATTGGCACTATCCCAGTGCCTATAAGTTGTAACATGCCCATCTTACTAATAATGACCCAACTAATAATGACCAAACCAAAGCTCCGGGGACAAACAGTGTGGCAAGTCAGGCCAGCTCTTCAGTCCAAGAATCTGTTAATGAAGAATTACCACCAGGTAGCCTGATGAAGATTGAGTTTGATGAACCAATAGTCAAAATGACTACATATCAAACCGTCGTATATCACAGCCCACATAGATGGCCGACCAGTCAACAAAGTCCTGGTTGAAAATGGAGTAGCAGTCAATGTTTTAACCTCATTCATGATTAGAGCTTTGGGTAAAGAAGAAGAAGATTTAATTGATACTAACGTCACTATCAATAATTTCGTTGGAGGGGCTACCCGCACTTTAGGAGTTTTACCTATTAAGATCACCGTTGGAAGTAAGATAGGTTTATCTGTGTTCTTTGTTGTATATTCTTCATCCAGCTACAACACAGTTCTAGGCTGGGATTGGATCTATTCAAATGCTTGTGTGCCCTCATCTTTACACCAAGCATTAATTATGTGGAATGGCAAACATGCTAAAATTGTTATGGCAGACAAGAGACTGTTTCTGGCTGAAGCCAACTAGATTGAAGTAAGGTATTATGGCTGTGATATTGGTCCGCCTAGGCAAATCACAATTGAAAATCAGCATGAGAAGAAGCAGTCCTTGGCAATAGTTTGCAAAGAGATGTTCAAGCCAAATGTGGTTATCCCACAAAGGCCGACTAGCAGTCTAATAATCGAAGAGCTTCCATGAATCCCCACATTAATTAGAAAAAAGAGCATTTGGAAGTGGCTACAACGGCCATTCACAAACTAATCTTCTATGCAGCAGAAAGCAAGGTTATTACGGAGGAAGATACTTTAGTTGGTCGAGCAGAAATAATCTTCGAAGGTAGTGAAGATAAATTACCTACTGATGAAATACAGTTAGACAACTTAGAGCTAGCTCCAGCAAGGCTAGATGATCTAAAAAGAGAAACTCATGACCCGATGGAAAAAATCAATCTGGGATCAAAGGAGCAGCCAAACCAACATTCATCAGTAGTTTACTTGAGTCAGACATGAGGAATAAAATGATCGAATTGTCGTATGAGTTTCGCGATTTCTTTGCGTGGATTATATAGAGATGCCAGGCCTGGATAGAAAATTGGTGGAACACTGCCTACCAATCAAACTAGATTTCAGGTCATATAAGCAGCCACCCAAAAAAAATGCCTAAATAGGTAGAACGACTGGTAAAGATATATTGAGATAGAACGCTTACTCAAGGTTTATACGGACACCAAGATACGTGGAGTGGTTGTCTAATGTTGTGCCAGTGATCAAGAAAACGGTCAGCTACGAGTTTGGGTTGATTTCATAAATTTGAACTTGGCAACGCCAAAGGAAGAATATCTTATGCTAGTGGCAGATTTACTAATTGACAGGGCAACCAGACATGATATCCTCGCTCTCTTGGATGGGTACTCGGGTTATAATCAAATCTACATTTCCAGGGATGATATACTAAAGATAGCATTCAGGTGTCCGAATTCAGTGGGCGTAAGAAGAATCGGTGGCGCGATCGTCGGTGGAAACTGATTAATGCGAGCCATAGAGGGTGAACTGACGGTGGGTTTGAGAGTATGAGCAAGGTTTTTACCGTGAGAAAGAAAACATATAAAAAAAAATACAGAGGAAGATAATAAATACCTATAAATGGAGTAAAGGATTTCTTTGGGAGTCTGTCTTGTCAAAGTTGATATGGAATGGAATTCTAGGAGTTCAAGTTACAGTTGAACTTAAAATAACACAATTATTGGATAAAATTAACCATTATTGGTGGGGGATTGTTAACCCCAATTTTGGCACCAAAGGTTAATTGTAGACTTTATGGGCCGGCCTGAAAGAGAAGAATGAAGATGGACCAGGTCTCGTGGGACGGTTTGAAAAGAAATTATATAACTTTATAATTTATTTGGGTATAAGTTGTGAATAAACCATCAGCTATAATGCAAGACCAAGTGATAGATCGTTAAGAAAGGAATGTCAGTCTAACTGAGTCAAACCGATTTCGCAGGATCAAGAGCAAGCAGTAACTTTTTAAACTAAGTCTCCCATGTTGCCCATGTTCTTCATCATGGTCTCCAAAATATACGCATATTTGGATAAGTGGAAGGTTAATTCAAGAAAGAGGGGGAGGAGTTTGAGAGAATTAAGGAGCAAGTATTGCAACTATTACAAATGTCTATAAATAGAAGATAAGCATCAACAATGAAAATAAGGACATTACACAAATATAATGGGCATAACGTCTTTGCTAAGCACCAGCTTCCATCTCTAAAAGCTTTTAATCTTCTATAATTTTTTTAATAGTAATATGCTCTACAAGTCAATGACATTTGATGTTATAAACATATTACTTGTAATTAATCTTATTCATTTATTGATAATAAATATTAATGAAAAAATTTATTTTATTTATTATGTTCATTACAAATCACTATATGTTCATTACATGGTAAATCTCATATAATAAAAGTAATAGAATTAAGCATCATGATGAGATCATGCTAGTGAGATATATTTCCTTAAGCTTTATTCTTAAATGTTCCTAATCATAGGAACACTAATAATGACATTAGTGAATCCAGATAGATTAGTATATACTATGTTTCCTTGAGTTTAGGGTGATTGATCACATAGTAACTAGTGTATGAGAAACTAAAACAAGTTATGTAAATGCTTGTTAGAGAACAAGTACATCGAAATGACTCGACTAAGAATTTCTTAATGGAAATTATACAAACTATCAATAGGATTTTTTACGTTGCAATTATACAAAAGATACTTTGACTTGAGGCACCATAGATATCTTGTGTATAGATCATCATTCTTTGATACTATTTAAATATGGTTCTAATCATGGGCCAAATAAATGTAGTAATTGGGTATGACCACTTACGCATGGATGTATGTGAGTGTACAATAGAGAATCAATCACTCAGTAAAATAGAGAGAATGTCATGTGATTTGATTAAATCATAAATTGGAAATTATTTGGCAAAGGTGGGTGAGAATTAGAAATAAGTTTTTAATTTCACATTTAAGTTATGGACTTGAGATTGAGATACATATGATTAAATAATTATGGCTTGACAATAAATCTATGTTTTAGGTTTGATTAGGGACATTATATGATGAAAGGATTGAATTGTAAGGTAACTAACGTTGAAAATGTTCACACTAATTTATATTGTCTAGGTAGTCATGACACACTACTAAATGTTAATCCTGACTTATACTTAATTCTTAATTAAAGGGAGAATTAAAAAGAGTTTTAATTCGAATTAAAATTAAAAAGATTTTTAATTAATTGGATGAGATCCAATTGTTACATAAAAGTTACAACCTAATCAGTGAAATATTGAAGCTAAAGGGTCCACACAAAAGGAAAATTATAAGAATAGAGAAATTAAGGGGTCAATGGAGAGATTTTAGGAATTAAATTAAACTAGAGGTTTAATTGCAATTCTAAATTAATTCTTGAGCCTTTAAGAGTAAAGATTCTATATAAATCAGTCTTCTATTTGATAGAAAATCTAATGTTAATAATTAGAGTTTTGAGATTAGATTTAAAGCTTTCTCTGTACAAGCCATAGCCAAAAATCCCAAGGATCTAGCACTCCATAATTATAGGTCACCCTAATTGGAGATCTCCTAGTTTGTGTTGCTCAAGTAGATACACTTAGAGGTTTGACACTTGAACGGATTGCAGACTCTTCTCTAAAAGATCAACCTTAATCTTCATTACTAGTATGCATATTAATTGTTTATCACTCTAATATATTCATAGAGAATTCTTGGTAGAATTTTATTGGCGTAGTTCAGAAAAAAAAATTAAAATTTCGTTGCGTTATCTACATCGATAGGCTTACAGTCACAGCCAACTCTATTAATTATTAGAATGAGTTTAATTCTATTGTTCTGGCTGTAAATGATTTTATCTTAGAATTCTAAATATTTCAAATTGATAATATAAAAGTTAGATTAGGGTTTATGAAATCATATGTAAAGAAAATTTAAGAATGTGTTCTTGAATTGATTATCGTCATATGATTATGATAAAATTATTATGGATTGCTTTGGAAATATATTAAATTAATGGAGATTGATTGAAAAAAAAATTATTGATGAAACTATGATTTTGTGTCAAAGAAATTTTGTTTTAGGGATGAAAATCGTGAAAATCACATTAAAAACTTGCAACAAAACAAATTTTCTAGTCCAACTTCAAATGGGCATAATTTACTCATTTTAAATCGAGTTGAGGCATTTTCAAAGGAGTTGAAAAGATAAGGATGTTGGATTTTATATTCCACTAATATTACTTCAAAATTCTATGTATTTTTTATTCTATGATTAATAAACCAAACAATATCCAAATAAAAAAAACAGTTTTTCAAAATTGAAAGTTTTTGCTCGTTCTTGAAATTCTGAATTCGTTTAGAATTGAAATTCAAAATAAAAATTTTATTCAACTAAATAAATTATTTTTAATTATAAAAAATTAAATTTTAGTTAATCAAGAATTGTTCTTAATTTTGGATTAAATTTTTAAGAAATTAGAGTTTAATTAGGAATTGAAAGTCTAAAATCCTTCTTACATTCGAATTGTGAATTCTAATGCAACAAGGAATCTTAATCCTATTTGGAAAAAGATTAAGAAATATTTTTGATAACCTAATGGGATTAGGAATGCAATCTAAGAATGAATTCATAACTAGAATAGAATTAATTTTGTTTATTATGCAATTTGATTATATGAGTGGATGACTATTGGACCTAGACCTTAACAATTGGTTAAATTTAATTGTATTATTTTGGTTGTTTAATTTTAAATGGGGTTTGCATGCCTTGCTGTCTCTTATTTCTCTCAATATAATTCTCCTTGACTTCTAATGAAGGTTTCTTATGTATATTTGATGTATGTAAAGTTACTTAGAGTTAGATAGGATTTTATTGAGACGAATCAAGAAGTGTATAAGGAAGCATGGTGGACTATTTGAAGATTAGAGACCTGTGAATGTATAGGATATATTCATGTAATAATTACTTAGGATTTGACTAGGTGATTTACTTAATTGGCTCAAGTAAATCACGCTTAGAAATTCCATAGTCATCCACTTAGATATATATGCATGCGGTGTATGTATATTTTGCATGTAATTTGATTATATGTTTTTATATGTATTTGATGCATGTCAAATGATGAGATCTAAATGTAAAGACCTAAATCTCTCATGTGCAAATATTTAATATTAAGTTATAAACAAAAATCATTAGAAAGCATTGTTCGTAGCCTTCCACTATTGTAGTCAATATACGAAGTTTCTTAAGTGTGTAAATTGTTGCGCTACTGTAAGGTTTACAATTGTAGAAAAATTATATCGTCTATTAAAACATATGATGTACATGAGGTAAAAAAAATTTATATAACTTTATTTTTCTACCACAAGGGTTATATCACTAATTTGTATTGGTGAGGAATGGTGGGTTTGACTTAATTATAATGCATATGATTTGCTGCACTACTGTAAGGTTGTATGCATTTAGAGGCTAAATGATTATTAGGAATTGCATGAGATTCAACTGATATAAGTGCTAGATGAAGGAAATCAATGTAGAAATGCAGTGAAAATTTAAAATTTTTCTGTGATTCCTATAAACATTAATCACCTTATGATTTAGATAGAATATATATTGAACAAGAAAATTCAAGGTTTAGAATCATTACCTTTGATTCGTTGTATCCTTGTCTCTTTGAAGTTGTTGTAACTGAATTCTCCAACAAGTCTGAATCCAAATTCTTGCGTTCTTGAATTCACAATAATCACAAAACAATGTGATCTCTAAAGATTGTCCACATAGAGCAAGTCCTGAATTAAGATTTTTATCTCTTTATGGCAGAAGAAGAACTAAACTCTAGGAGAAACTTGTGTGTAGATTATATGCTAGCAAATTTCTACACACTCATAAACTATTTATAGTGTTAGGTTAAGTGTAACTAACTATTAATTTAAAACTAAACCCATACAGTTATTTCCTAATTACACATTGTTCCTTTTCATGTGTGACCCTTTGGGTTCAAACTAATAGGTCAATTAATGATCCCTGAATAGAACCATATTATATAGCATCAAACTATAATAAGTCGCATATAAGAAAACCATGGTGCCTCGGGTCTAAGGATCACATGCACAACTGTAACATAAGAACTATCTATTGATAGAAAAGTAAACTCTATTAGGTGTTCTTAAGTTGAGTCGTGATCAGTTAACTCATTCTCCAATGAGCACCCGTATACTTGTTTTGGTGTCTATCACACAGTTGATATTGAGATTAATCACCCTCCCAATTAAGCAATCATAGTGTTGACCCATATTTATTTTGATAATGAAAAACATATTATTGTGCCAATTCTCTTTATCTAGTCTTATTTTGATTTTAAGGATAAAGGAACACACTTTAGAAGCAATGCGTGATCAATGGAACCTTGAAGTATTTCTGAAGACTTAGAAGCAAAGTAAGAGACTACTAGTCCAATAAAGATTAAATTCCTTATAAATATCTCTTTATACTCCTAGATCAATTGTGACTCAAAGAGTAAATTTTTTTAAATGATTTTAATTAAAAACAAAGTTTTTCTTCAGATCGTAGTCAACTACAGAGAACCGTAGCCAACTATACTTTGTTGTAGCCAACTACAAAACCTTGTTGTAGTCGACTACACCACTTAGTGTAGCCAACTATAGATTTTTGTAGCCAACTACAGATTTCTGTAGTCAACTACAGAACCTTATCGTAGTCGACTACAGGGTATACAAAAAGGGTATAAAACTTGCTGTAGTCAACTAAGCAATGTGCAGTCGACTAAAGGGTCCTTTTTGGATTCAAACAAAGTTATAGTCGACTACACCTTTCTATAGTCGACTACAAGACATTCTTGTTATTTAATTCTCATTCTCAGATGGTTGTAGTCGACTACACCTTGCTATAGTCGACTACGCCAAATCCAATAATGACTATTTTGCATAAAATCTTATTTGAATCAGTTGCATTTAATGCTCAAACAGTCATATTGTATTTGAATTGGCTGTTTATAGTTTTTGCTATAAATACCTAGCTATCACAAGCCTCAACAACCATCTTGAACACCATAGAAAATATTTATTGCAAGAATCAAGCTTCTAATTTTATTCTTGAGCCATTGTTGAGCTTTAAGCTTTAGAGAGAGAAACTTTCTGAGTTGTAACCATTTATTATACATTCTCTCTTATTCCAAACTATTCATTCCTTCTCAAATTGAAAAAGAGTTGGTATAAGTCTTAGAGTGTTTAAGCATTAAACACTTCCTTATAAATTCTTTGCGGAAGAGATACTTTTAAGGTTTGGGTAACATCCGTGAAGTTGTTTGACTATCCTTAGTGGATTGTTTTAAGGAGATTCCTTAAAGAGAGTGGACGTAGGGTCGAAGTGATTCTGATATTGCTGAACCACTATAAATGGAGTTTGTATATTCTCTTCCTTTACTCCTTTAATTTCAAGTAATTTATTTATTGTGTACTTTACTTGATTAAATTGTTAAAACTGGTTTGTTAAGTGCAAAAAGTTTTTAAAACCCAATTCAACCCCCTTCTTGGGTTTGTACCTCGGTCTATAATTGGTATCTGAGCCAAGTACTCAATTTTAGGCTTAAAATCCTTAAGTTAATTCAATGGCTTCAAACAGTTATACTGAAGGTCATTCCTATACTAGACCTCCTTTGTTCAATGGCAGAAATTATAATTATTGGAAAAATAGAATGAAAATCTTTGTTGAAGGACAATATTATAATTTGTGGAGAATGATTGAAGAATAACCTCGAATTTCTACTAAGGAAATAACTATTAGAGAAATCAATCATACAATGCCTAAAATCAAATCGGAGTTTAATGAAGAGGATTGTAGAATGATTTCTCTAAATAGTAGAGCTACTAGTATGCTACATTATGCTTTAGACATTAATGAATACAATAAAACTTTTGCATGTGTTTCGGCTAAAGAGATATGGGATAAACTTCAAATTACTTATAAGGGCACTAGTGAAGTTAAAAAATAAAAAATTTATATGCTAGTGTCCGAGTATGTATCTTTTAAAATGTCTCATAACGAAACAATTTCTGAAATGCACTCCCACTTCACCACTATTGTTAATGGTTTAAAGCTTCTTAGTAGGAACATTGAGGAGTTTGAGCAAACAAGGAAGATATTAAGATCTTTGCCATCAACTTGGAAAGCAAAAAAGATGGCCATAACAGAGGCCAGAGATCTCGACAAACTTGATGTCGAAACACTTCTCGGATCATTATTGACATACGAGATGGAAGAAATGAATCCCGATGCCAATGATGATGAGATGAAGAAAAAGAAAATGATTGCTCTCAAAGCTTCCACCAGCAAGAAAGCGAAAGAAATGGAACAAGAGAATGAGAGTAGTGAAGAAGATGGTAAAATGATACTCATCATCAAAAGGTTTCATAAGTTCTTAAAGAAAAGCAAGAAACCTTACACAAAGGATTCTACTCCAAAAAGAGAACCTATTGTGTGCTATGGTTGCAAAAAGCCCGAACACATAAAGGTTGATTATCCAACAACAAACAAACCATATAAGAACTTCAAAAATAAAGTCATGGTTGCAACCACTTAAAGTGATGATGAAAAAGAAAAATTTTCGGACAACAACATCAGATATAAAGAAATTGTCAATCTTTGCTTAATGGAAATTGATGTTGAAAATGAGGTAACAAATTCTTTCTCCACTAATAATAATAATATTGTTAGTAGTAGTGAAGAATTGATTGAGGTAATTAATGAAATGCATGAAGAATTGAAGAATTTTGATTATAGAAATATTGCTCTCAAGAAGGAAGTCTCATCTCTCTCTACAAAGATGGAAAATCTAAAAGAAGAAAAAGAAAAACTATCTTTCGTGCTTTATAACTCATCACAAGATTTTTTGGAAAATGAAAATGATGATTTAAAAAAGAAAGTGATTGAGTTGAATAACACTATATCTAGGATTTTTCTTGGAAAAGAAAAACTAGATGAAGTGTTATCTTACTAAAGAATGAGTGGAGAAAAATCTGGTTTAGGTTATTTTCCATTAGGCAAACAAAAATCAAAAGAGACTTTGTTTATGAAAGCAATATGTGTGGATGAACCTCCACTTCTAAGGCCTCTAGCAAGGTTAAGAGCTTTCCTTCCAAAAATGCTTGTAAGCCTAAAAATGTAAATTTCAATTCAAATGCAAAGAATTCTAAAGCATATACTAAAGGTAGAAATCCTATAAATACATATGCACATATGTATGCTCATCCTAGAAATAAAATGCTAGGAATACACATTCAAGATATGCATATGCTAGTAATGCATATCCTAGAAATTACTATCATGCCTATCCTAGAGATAACATGTATGTTCATAACTCTTATACTAGAAACATGTATCCTAGGAATGCTCGTCCAAGGAATAATAAGCATACATATTCAAAACATCCTAGAAACTTCTATGACTATCATCTTAGGATCATGCATTATCAACATGTCTACAATTATAGAGCACCTTATAATGTTAAGAAAGTATAGGTCCCTAAAAAGAGCCATATTTTCTAGGACTAACCCCAAAGGACCCAAGAAATTTTGGGTACCTAAAAGTGATATTGTGTATCCATGTATAATGTAGATATGTTTCCACACCAAAGAAAAAGATAACTATTGGTACCTTGATAGTGGATGCTTAAAGTACATGACCGGTGATCAAAGTATGTTCAAAGAGCTAACTCTAAGGGATGGCGGACACATCACCATTAGAGATAACACTAAGATAAAGATTATCAACTATGGCAAAGTGGGTAAAGATTCTTCAACCATTGACCATGTTTTATATGTGCAAGGCCTCAAGCCAAATTTACTTAGTATTAGTCAATTATATGATAAAGGTAAAAAAGTCATATTTGAATCCTCTCATTGTCTAGTAATAGACATCAAAAGTAACAAGATTAAGTTTGTTGACCATAGATATGATAATGTCTATCTAGTTGATTTAAAATCTTTACATTCGAAAAATGAAAAATGTTTTCCCGCTTTTAATGAAAACCCATGGCTATGGCATAGAAGGCTTGGTCATGTGAACATGGACTTACTCAAAATTCTTTCAAGAAAAGACTTAGTCATTGGTGAGCCAAAATCAAATTTGAAAAAGACAAAGTTTGTGATGCTTGTAAAATGAGAAAACAAACAAGAGTATCTTTTAAATCTAACAAGGTAATCTCAACCTATAGACCATTAGAACTTTTACATATAGACTTGTTTGGTCCAATAAGCACCATTAGTCTAGGTGACCATCAATATGCTCTTGTTATTGTTGATGATTATTCAAGATATACCTTTGTTATTTTTTTTTTGCTTATAAGGATGAAGCCTATAAAGGTTTTGTGAACTTTTGCAAGAAGGTTCAAAATGAAAAAAGAATTTCTATCTCAAGTATTAAAAGTGATCATGGAAAAAAATTTGAAAACCAAAGTTTTTCAAATTTTTGTGATGAAAATAGAATTGATCACAATTTTTCAGCCCCTAGAACTCCTCAACAAAATGGTGTTGTTGAGAAGAAAAATAGAGTTCTAGAAGAATTTGCTAGAACCGTGCTTTGTGACAATAGTTTACCAAAATATTTTTAGGTAAAAGTCGTAAATACTTCTTGCTATGTTTTAAATAGAGTTTTAATTAGGTCTATTCTTAAAACTCCACACGAACTATGGAAAGGTAGAAAACCTAATATCTCTTATTTTCATGCTTTTGGTTGCAGGTACTTTATTCTAAATAACAATAAAACTAACATATGCAAATTTAACTCTAAGACTAATGAAGGAATATTCTTAAGATATTCAACCTCTAGTAAAGGTTATAGAGTCTTTAACAAAAAAACTCTAGTGGTTGAAGAATCCATAAATGTTGTTTTTCACGAATCTAACCCAATTAGTAGTAGAATAGTATCTCTTGATAATGATGCAGATTTTATTCCAAGAGTGGATGCATTTACTCCCATTGTTGACCCTAAGGGAAGTCAACCTCAAACAAATCAAGAGGTATATGCTCCTGTAGACTGAGGTTTCAACCCAAGAGGGGAGTGAATTGGGTTTTAAAACTTTTTGCGGATTTAAACACAAGTTTATAAAACAAATAACATAACAAGCATATAACAAGTAATATGTCCTGTAAATAAAGAGATTAAGGAATAGAGGATGCAAACTTAGTTTATAATGGTTCGGCAATATCGGAATCGTTTCGATCCTACGTCCACTCTCTTCAAGGAACCTCCTTGAAGTACTCCACTAAGAAACTTAGTCGTGCAACTTCACGGGTGTTGCACAAACCTTACAATCCCTTCCTCTTAGAAGCAAACTCCTTCCTCTCGGAAGCAAAAACCTCTTCCTTTCGAAAGCAAATCCCTTTACAATAAATACTATAAAGAAAATAATAGAGAGATAATAATGGAAGCTTATACAACTGAATAATATCTCTCTTTCTAGGCAAAGCTTAAAGAATGGCTCAACAACCAATTTTTCAAAGCTTTTTGAGTATTAATGAGTAAAAGCTTATTTAATGTGTAAAGCTCTCTTTTAAATTGTTTAATAGAGTGGGTTTATATAGCTTTGATGTAATATGCCCGTTTGTAACTGATTTTGTCCATTTAGGTACAAATTGTGCTGAAATCTCGTGTCCCAACGATCATATTTTTTAAACTACCAGTCGACTGGGTCTTAGTACCAGTCGACAGGGTCCTCTTTAAAAATGACATTTTTAAGGCTGTTGAAGGTACCAGTCAACTGGGTATGACTTACCAGTCGACTGGGAAACTTCTGCCCAAAGTACCAGTCGACTGGGTTGTTCTTACTAGTCGACTGGGAAACTTCTGTCTAGAACACCAGTCGACTGGTATGAAGCATCCAGTCGACTGGGAACATACTGACCTTTATACCAAAAGATTGGTATAAGTATCCAGTCGACTGGGTTGCTTTAACAACTCAGTTTTCATGTGTTTGAATAGATTTTAACTTTAAAAACATTTGTTTAAAAAGGTTATGTTAAAATATTTTTTTCAAAAAGAGCCATTGGACAAGCTAAATACTTGAACAAGTGAGATTACAACTTGTTTTAATACCATAGACCTATTCAAGTTCTTCTGTCTTCACTTGATGTTTGATTCGGGTTGAGTTCTTGCACTTTGATTCTTGGTTGAATACTCTTATTGCTTAATACACTTAGATAGCATCGTTAGTATAAAAGAAGTTGTGTTTTGTCATCATTAAAATAGAGGTGCGGGTCAACAATCTCCCCCTTTTTGATGATGACAAAACTTATGAGAAATAAAAACAGTTAAGAAACTAAGTGTTGGATTTTTTTTTTGAAAATCGGGCAGAGTCTCCTCTGTTTTTTGAATAAAACCAATCTGAAAAAGGATCAAATGCAGTTCATATACAACTTAACCAACCAAGATAACATATATAATCATATTCCAATATCTTTGGAGCAATGCTCTCCCTAAGTCTATGCATTATCTTGAGTTTACACTTAGTTTTCACATTTTCTCATTTTTCTCCCCTGTTTTGACAACAGTAAAAAAGGGAGCAGGAAACTAAAAAATAAGCTAGATAGCTACTATAGTCATCATGAACATGTATAAACAAACTTGTACAAGAAAATTTGACATCATTCGGAGTTTGGAAGCCTTCCCGGGATGAACCAAAAGTTTTCATACAAGCAGAAGCAGTTTTAATTCATATATCTGAATTTAATGAATTATAAAGCATGCAGACATATGTAAAACAAGTACATGAGGTAGATTAAAGTCTAAACATAAGTCATAATCATATACATAGAGTAAAAGTCTATACAAGGTAGGCTTCGAAGAGCCGAAACAGAAGTACAAAATAAAGAAACTACATATGCTTGTGCTAAGAACAATGAAAAGGTCTAGATCAAGTACATCAAAAGAAAGATAAGAAAGTTGTAGATCGAGGTTTCAACCCAAGAGGGGGGGTGAATTGGGTTTTTAAAACTTTTTGCGGAATTAATACAAGTTTATAAAAAAGTATAAGCAGCAAACAATTAAGACAAGTAATGCGCTGTAAATAAAGAGTTTAAGAGTAGAGGATGCAAACTCAAATTATAGTGGTTCGGCAATATCGGATTCGTTCCGATCCTACGTCCACTCTCTTCAAGGAACCTCCTTGAAGTAATCCACTAAGTAACTTAGTCGTACAACTTCGCCAGTGTTGTACAAACCTTACAATCCCTTCCTCTCGGAAGTAATCCCCTTCCTTTCGGAAGTAATCCCTTTACAAAAGATGTTGTAAAGTAAATGGTAGAGAGACAGCAAATGAAAGCTTATACAACTGAATAATGTCTCTCTTTCAAAGTAAAGCTTGAAGAATGGCTCAACATGAGTATTTCAAAGCTTTTTTGAGTTTCAAAGAATGAATGACTTGATTGTGTGTGTTCTTCTCTTTTTGAATGTCTTCTCCTTCTTGTTGAATGCTGAATTGAGTGGGTGTATATAGCCATCAATTAATATGGCCGTTAGACTTTAATTTAAATTGATTGTGCCTTTAAAATCTCAAATTTTGAGTCCCAACGGTCATATTTTTGAACTACCAGTCGACTGGGTCGTGATACCAATTGACTGGATCCTCTTTAAAAATCACATTTTTGCTATTACAGTGTTACCAGTCGACTGGTATGACTTACCAGTCGACTGGGAACCTTCTACCCGTTTTACCAATCGACTGGGTCACTGTTTGAGCGCTGCTACAATGTTTTTTGGATGAACAGTGTTTTCAGCATCAATTTTCTTCATATCTCTTTATTCTTTTTGGATTTTTGAGTTCCAAAAAATCTCCTAATTGAATCAAACTTTCTTGCACATTAAACACACGAGTTAAACACTTCAAAAGTGTTTTGTTATCATCAAAATTAATCTAATCAATTTCTTGATTAAAGCATTTTTTATGATGACAAAACATATTACAAATTTAAGCATAATGTGTGTGCAAGATATATGAAGAATGATATATTACAAATGCTCAAGTAATTTTCTATGTCAACATAAATTCTTCTTAAGTTTAATTAGAGAATGTTAAGTATTGAGCCCAAAGAATTTATTTGCATTTAATAAAATCACTTGGAGATTTTATATCTTCAGTTAATTAAGACTATATAATAAAATGCAATGCAAATATAATTAGCTCATAACAATTGAAATACTTACAAAGAGTATCTTAGGATTCAAACCTATAACTTATCCCTATTGTCTTTGAAGTTGCATTTCAATTATTCTCCTTGAATTTGATCTTTTGGAGAGCTTATTGACTTTTGAGATCATCAACTTTGATTCACCAATTTCTACAATCTTGATCTCATTTGATGTATAAGCACTATTAGCAATCTGTATTACTTAAGTAATATTCATTAGTGCCTAATTAAGATTTTTGTCACTATCAAAATCATTCAGGGTCAACAATCTCCCCCTTTTTGATGGTGACAAAAATCTTAAGAATAAGATCTAACAATATCTCTAATATTCTTATTTTTCTCCCCCTTTTTGTCATAATAAAAAAGGGTGGATTTCAAAGAAGAGCTCCCCCTCAAAATATGCTATTGAAAATATTTTGATGAAACATATTGAGAAAAGAATCATTTTACAATATATCAAGAAATATAAAGGTTTTGAAAGAGTTCCTTTAGCACATAAAGATAAAATACGTGTAGCCAATTTCCCACAAAAGAATGAATTCAAGTCCCACATGATCTAAAACAATTTTCAAGCTTTATAGATCTTCAAAATAACCTCAATTCTTAGAGCATCTTACACTTAATCAATAAAGGACAAGAGTTTGAACTCATTGCTTGATTTACCAATAGGTTTTCTCTTTTACCAATAAATCATATTTTCTCCCCCTTTCAAAAAGTCTAAAGTAATTACTTTTAACTTTCAAGAGAAATAAAATTGAATAAAACTTAACAAGCCTTATTGGTAGTTGATTGATTGAATAATCAAGACAAATAGCTCATCAATTACTCAAAAAGATGTTCAAATTGGAAATATCTATAATTACTTGAAAAAAAAAATTACTTCCCCTGCATATATGCACCGAAATATAATTTTCAAATATCGTAATCTAGCAATCCCATTAACATTCTAATCTTACAAAAACTAGCTTCACTTAGGGGTTTTGTAAGAATGTCAGCTATTTAATCTTCTGAAGGTATGAATTCAATCTTTTATCACCTTTTTAAGCATGGTCTCTTAAGAAATGATGTCTAATTTCTTTGTGCTTTGTTCTAGAGTGCTTAATAGGGTTCTCGGTTAGGTTGATAGCACTAGTATTATCACAAAATATTGGGATGCCTTTTAGGTTCATGCCATAGTCTTCTGGTTGTTGTTTCATCTATATCAATTGGGCACAACTTTCAGCTGCTACATATTCCGTTTCAGCGATTGATAATGTAACAGAATTTTGTTTCTTGGAAAACCAAGAGGTTAACATTGCACCTAAGAATTGGCATGTTCCACTTGTGCTTTTTCTATCTAACCTACATCCAGCAAAATCAGCATCTGAATATCCTACAAGCTCAAAAGATGAATCTCTAGAGTACCATAATCCTATGGTTTGGGTTCCTTGTAGATATCTAAGGATTCTTTTTACTACAACTACATGTGATTCCTTAGGATTAGACTGAAATCTAGCACACATGCATACACTAAACATTATATCAGGTCTACTTGCAGTCAAATAAAGTAAAGCACCTATCATGCTTCTATAATATTTAGAATCTACAGTTTTACCTCCTTCATCAAGATCAAGTTTTGTAGTTGTGCTCATAGGTGTTCCAAGTGGCTTTGAGCTTTCCATCCCGAACCTTTTTAGTAGGTCCTTAATGTACTTCTGTTAATTGAAGAAGATGCCTCATTTTAGTTACTTGATTTGAAGTCCAAGGAAGTAGGTAAGTTCTCCCATCATGCTCATTTCAAATTCACCTTGCATGCACTTTGCAAACTCTTAACACATAGATTCATTAGTAGCACCAAATATAATATCATCAACATATCTTTGAACTATCAAAGTGTCATTTTTGTGAGTTTTTGTGAAGAGTGTTGTGTCTATTTTACCTCTAACAAAATTATTGTCAATCAAAAATTCACTTAGTCTTTCATACCATGCCCTTGGAGCTTGCATTAACCCATATAGAGCTTTAGAAAGCTTGTAGACATGATTTGGAAGACTAAGATTTTCAAATCCAAGAGGTTGCTTAACATAAACCTCTTCTTCTATAAAGCCATTTAAAAAGGCATTTTTCACATCCATTTGAAATAACTTGACTTTATTAAAGCATGCAAAGGTTAATAACATTCGAATAGCTTCTAATCTAGCTACGGGAGCATAGGTTTCATCAAAGTCTATTCCTTCTTCTTGATTATATCCCTTAGCAACTAGTCTAGCCTTGTTTCTAGTTACTATTCCAGTTTCATCCATCTTATTTCTATATACCCATTTAGTTCCAATTATTGAATGATCTTTAGGTCTTGGAACTAGTTTCCAAACATTGTTTCTCTCAAATTGATTTATTTCTTCCTGCATTGCAATTATCCAATCATTATCTTTTTCAGCTTCTATAAATGTCTTAGGTTCTACTTGAGACAAATAAGCTACAAAATTGCAAATATTTCTAATTGAAGAGCGAGTTCTTACCCCTTGTGAAGGATCACCAATCACTTGATCAATTGGGTGATAATTTACATACCTCCAATCTTTGGGTAGACTTTCCTCTTGTTGGCTTGAGGATGGTTGGTCCAAATTGGGAGTTTCCATCTCTTCATTTGCTTGAGGTGAACTCTCTTTTGGGTCAACAATGGGAGTAGGAGTTTCCATTTTTGGAATAAAATCTGTATCATCTATAAAGGAAACTTCTCTACTACTAATTGGGTTAGACTCACCAAGAGTTACATGTATAGATTCTTCTACCACTAGAGTTCTCTTATTGAAAACTCTATAAGCCTTACTAGATGTTGAATATCCTAAAAATATTCCTTCATCGGTCTTAGAATCAAATTTACCCAAGTTAGTTTTATTGTTATTTAAGTTGAAGCATTTAAAACCAAAAGCACGAAAATATGAGATATTAGGCTTTCTTCCTTTTCATAGTTCATATGGAGTTTTATCAAGCATACGCCTAATTAAAATTCTATTTAAGATATAGCAAGAAGTGTTCACGGCTTCAGCCCAAAAGTATTTTGGTAAATTATTTTCACAAAGCATAGTTCTTGAAAATTCTTCTAGAACTCTGTTTTTCCTTTCAACAACTCCATTTTGTTGAGGAGTTCTAGGAGCCGAAAAGTTGTGATTAATTCCATTTTCATCACAAAATCTTGAAAAGCTTTGATTTTCAAATTCTTTTCCATGATCACTTCTTATGCTTGAAATACAAATTCCTTTTTCATTTGGTACCTTTTTGCAAACTTTTCAAATCCTTTGAAAGCTTCATCCTTGTAAGCAATAAAAATAACAAGGTATATCTTGAATAGTCATCAACAATAACAAGAGCATACATCTAGACTAATGGTACTAATTGGACCAAATAAGTCCATATGCAGAAGTTCCAAAGGTCTAGTAGTTGAGACTACATTTTTTGCTTTAAATGAAATCCTAGTTTGTTTTCCTATTTGACAAGCATCGCATACTTTGTCTTTTTCAAAATTGATTTTAGGAAGTCTAATAACTAAATCTTTTCTTGAAACGATTTTTAGCAAGTTCATGTTCACATGACCAAGCTTTTTATGCCATAGCCATGGATTTTCACTAAAAGCAGGAAAACATCTTTTATTTTCAGAATGCAAGGATTTCAAATCAACTATGTAGACATTTTCATGTGTATGGCCACTAAATTTAATCTTGTTGCTCTTAATGTCTATAACTAGACAATGAGAGGCCTCAAATGTGACTTTGTTGCCTTTGTCACAAAGTTGACTAATACTTAGTAAATTTAGCTTAAGGCCTTGTAATAGCAATACATTATCTATAGTTGAGAAATCATTACCAACTTTTCCATGCCCGATGATCTTTATTTTTGTGTTGTCTCCAATGGTGACATATCCACCATCTCTTAGAGTTAGCTCCTTGAATACATTTTTATCACCGGTCATGTGCTTTGAGCATCCACTATCAAGGTACCAACAATTACCTTTTTCTTTGGTGTAGAGGCATATCTACATCACACGGATACATGATTGCACTTTTGGGTACCCAAAATTTCTTGGGTCCTTTGGGGTTAGTCCTTGAAAATATGGTTCCTTTTGGGACCTATACTTTCTTAACAATATATGGTGATCCATAGATATGTTGATGATGCACAATCCTAGGATGATAGTTATTGAAATTTCTAGGATATCTTAGATGTGCATGCCTATAATCTTTAGGATAATAGTTCCTAGGATACATGTTTCTATGGTCAGGAACATGAAAATGCATGTCATTTCTAGAAAATGTATGATGATGCATTCTAGGATAAATACTAGCATTATTATGAGTATGCAAATTATTTCTAGGATAACCATGATGGTAATTCCTAGGATTAGCATGAGTAGAGTGCATATTTTGATTATACATATTGTTCCTAGAGTGTACATGATGGTTATTTCTAGGATGTGTATAAGCATTTCTAGAGTGTGCATACATATAAGCATGTGTATTTCTAGGATGCTTCATTTTTGTATGAACATTTAAATTTCTAGATTTCCTAGCATTCATTGAGGGAGTGCTTTTAATCTTGCTAGGGGTTTTTGAAGTAGAGGCTTCACTCACACATGAGGCTTTCATGAATAAGCTCTCTTTTGATTTTTGCTTTCCCAATGGAGAGTATCCTAAACCAGATTTTCCTCCACTTAATCTTTGGGAAGAAAGCACTTCATCAAGCTTTTCTTTTCCAAGCATAAGTCAAGATATAGTGCCATTCAATTCTAAAATTTTATTCTTTAAATTCCCATTTTCATCTTTGAAGAAATCTTAAGAAGAATCATACAGTAAAGAAGATAATTTATCTTTTTCTTCTCTAAGACTTATCATCTCCTTAGAGAGAGATGACACCTCTTTCTTAAGAATTGAATTTCTTCAATTCATCATGCATTTCATTTATTACTTCTAGTAACTCTTCACTACTACTTACAATTTTATTCTTAGAAGAGGGAGAAGATGTTACCTCACTTTCATCGTCGATTGCCATAAGACATAGGTTGGCAATTTCCTCGCATTCGATCTCTTTATTCGAGAAGTCTTCTTCTTCGTCATCACCATCACGATTAAGATCTTCAATTTCCATAAAAGGTAAGGATGTGGTGGAACCATCAATTTTCTAATCCAAGTAGCTTTCATGCTTCTTGAGGGATTCCACAAGCTCTTCTAAACTTTCACTTGTAGAATGCTTTGTCAAAATAATTTTCCATTGATTTGACAAAGACCTAAGAAATATTCTCACAAGTTCAAGGTTAGAATAAATTTTACGCATGAAAGATGAAGTTTTAACAAGTATGGTAAAACGAGTTTGCGAATCAAAAATTGATTCATTTTTATTCATTTTAAAATGCTCTAAGTCATGAACAAAGTTTTTTAATTTGAAATTCTTTTCTTGCTCATTTCCTCCATGTATGACTTCCAATAAATCCCAAATTTCTTTTGCAATCTTACAAGAGGAAATTTGATCAACTTCGTTTTGATCAAGAGAACTATAAAACATGTTCATAACTTTAGCATTTAGTTGAATGAATTTACTATCATTTACATCAAAGTCATTTTCATTTTCAAGAATGAAACACCAAGCATAATAATCATGTGCTTGAATAAAAATCTTCATTTGAGCTTTCCAATGGGTGAAATTTGTTCCATGGAGAAGAGGAGGACTAGAAGGATCTCTTCCTTCTAAAAATATAGTTACCATAGGATCAACTCTAGGATGTTAAGCCTAAAATAGAGAACGAGGCTCTGATACCAATTGTAGATCGAGGTTTCAACCCAAGAGGGGGGGTGAATTGGGTTTTTAAAACTTTTTGCGGAATTAATACAAGTTTATAAAAACATATAAGTAGCAAACAATTAAGATATGTAATGCACTGTAAATAAAGAGTTTAAGAGTAGAGGATGCAAACTCAGATTATAGTGGTTCGACAATATCGGATTCGTTCTGACCCTACGTCCACTCTCTTCAAGGAACCTCCTTGAAGTAATCCACTAAGTAACTTAGTCGTACAACTTCGCCGGTGTTGTACAAACCTTACAATCCCTTCCTCTCAGAAGCTATCCCCTTCCTCTCAGAAGTAATCCCCTTCCTTTCGGAAGTAATCCCTTTACAAAAGATGCTGTAAAGTAAATGGTAGAGAGACAGCAAATGAAAGCTTATACAACTGAATAATGTCTCTCTTTCAAAGTAAAGCTTGAAGAATGGCTCAACATGAGTATTTCAAAGCTTTTTTGAGTTTCAAAGAATGAATGACTTGATTGTGTGTGTTCTTCTCTTTTTGAATGTCTTCTCCTTCTTGTTGAATGCTGAATTGAGTGGGTGTATATAGCCATCAATTAATATGGCCGTTAGACTTTAATTTAAATTGATTGTGCCTTTAAAATCTCAAATTTCGAGTCCCAACGGTCATATTTTTGAACTACCAGTCGACTGGGTCGTGATACCAATTGACTGGATCCTCTTTAAAAATCACATTTTTGCTATTACAGTGTTACCAGTCGACTGGTATGACTTACCAGTCGACTGGGAACCTTCTACCCGTTTTACCAATCGACTATACTATTCACCTAGTCGACTGGGTCACTGTTTGAGCGCTGCTACAGTGTTTTTTGGATGAACAGTGTTTTCAGCATCAATTTTCTTCATATCTCTTTATTCTTTTTGGATTTTTGAGTTCCAAAAAATCTCCTAATTGAATCAAACTTTCTTGCACATTAAACACACGAGTTAAACACTTCAAAGGTGTTTTGTTATCATCAAAATTAATCTAATCAATTTCTTGATTAAAGCATTTTTTATGATGACAAAACATATTACAAATTTAAGCATAATGTGTGTGCAAGATATATGAAGAATGATATATTACAAATGCTCAAGTAATTTTCTATGTCAAAATAAATTCTTCTTAAGTTTAATTAGAGAATGTTAAGTATTGAGCCCAAAGAATTTATTTGCATTTAATAAAATCACTTGGAGATTTTATATCTTCAGTTAATTAAGACTATATAATAAAATGCAATGCAAATATAATTAGCTCATAACAATTGAAATGCTTACAAAGAGTATCTTAGGATTCAAACCTATAATTTATCCCTATTGTCTTTGAAGTTGCATTTCAATTATTCTCCTTGAATTTGATCTTTTGGAGAGCTTATTGACTTTTGAGATCATCAACTTTGATTCACCAATTTCTACAATCTTGATCTCCTTTGATGTATAAGCACTATTAACAATCTGTATTACTTAAGTAATATTCATTAGTGCTTAATTAAGATTTTTGTCACTATAAAAATCATTCAGGGTCAACAAAAGCGACTCATGGAGTGGGAAAGTCCGAGCCATCAAGAATGAGATCCCGAATCTCAGCCAGGGAACTCTCGGTGCGCTATCGGTGCAGCTCAAAGTCATCCCGAAGAGTCTCAATGGAGGAGCTCAAAGTTTGGAATCCGGACTACATGGCCAGCTGGAGGCTCATGATAGCCTGAAGTAAATCGTCGTACCCAGCCTGACCAGCACTCGAGTCACCCAGAGGAGGTGCTTGAGCATCTGTATCCATATCAGCAGTAGCAGCAGCATCCTCATCATCACTACTGTCATTCTCTTCAATCCGAATGTACTTCCCGGCCTTGGAGTAGATGAAGCCGTCGTGGACCGTGCATCCCATCTTCTTCAACGAGGAGACAATGATGATGTCATTTGGCTCGATATCTTGAGCCTCGAAGGCAGGGAGAGGCACTCGAAAGTTCTGGAGTATGAGCGTGATGAGCATCCCGTAGGGAAAACACCCGGAGTCGCTCGCTTCGCCATTTATCATGTTGGCGAGCAGCAGGGGGTATATATTGAAGTGGTACCTAGTTTTAAGGCACCAAATCAATACTATATATATCTTAGATAGATACCCCTAACTTCTTAGTCTCGGGTGGATGGTCCAACTCATGATGAGGTTGAACAATTTCGAGTCTAAAGGCATGTCACTACATGTATGAAATGTAGTGGGTCGGTACACATAGTTAGGGTCGCCTCTAATTATCTAACATGCCTCCTCAACCTCAAAATTATCTGGCCATCCATCCAGTCTCCATTGGATCCCTCCCATAGAGATCCTCAAAATGTTCATCAAGAGGTCAGTATTGACCTCAAACTCCACACCCATAACACTTGTTCTGAATCTTAGAGCCAGTGGACTGGGTTTCAGCAAGTTCGCACAGAACTGGTGAATCAGTCTGGGGTAGTACTTCTTATGTACCTTGACTAGTGGGGTCAAGTGTATGGCCTCGAAGGTAGGTAATATGTCAAAATTACCATGACGAATAGAGTCAAAATCGACAACTCTACCCGTCATGACTTTCTTGTGACGGATAACGGAATTATGCCTGGCCTTTGCCGCTGGGCTGGAGAACAGAGTGTCGTCAAGCTCTGTTCTGGGCTTTTTGCTGGATGAGCCTGCCACTCCCTTGTCCCTCGAATCTGGAACAGTGGATTTGGTATACCTTGGCTTTGCAGGCGCATTTGGTCCCCCAGTGGTGTAAGTTACACAGATTCTATCGGTCATTTTGGTAGAAATGTGAGTTTTGGGTAAAAAGGGTTTTTAGTGGAAATGGGAGATTTCAACCGTAGAAAGTTGAAATAGATGTTTGGGAAGAGTAGATCGATGTGTTTTGTTAGTGTTTTGATGGTTTTTGGATCAAAATGACGAGATTTTGTAGAGAGAGAAAGCTAGGGTTTTTGAAAATGGCGTGAAAATCTGGAAAAAAAAATGAAAAGACTATTTATAAAATCGTGATACCAGTCGACTGGGGTAAGGATACCAGTCGACTGGGTCCTTTGTAAAAGTTGAATTGTTTTGCATACTAGTCGACTGGTCAGTGTACCAGTTGACTGGAAGAATAGGCAAAGAGATACCAGTTGATTGGGTAGTTCTTACCAATCGACTGGGGTGATAACTGAATTTCAAAATTTTGGCTCCAAACAAGGTTTAGTTGAACTAGTCGACTGGTATCGAAATTAGGCGGTGACTTTCCAGTCGACTTGACTCTTGAGAAAAATTTTCATTCTTGAGTCTTAGCACGAAATTTGTTTATCTATGCCATCTTGAGTGAGGGAGATATTAAACAAGGCTAAATACTCATTCACTATATGTCAAGTATGCATAATGATGAATGATGAAGCAATTAGACATCCAGTTTATCATAATCTAGCAATCCCATTAATAGTCTAATTTTGCAGAAACTAGCTTCACTTAGAGGTTTTGTAAGAATGTCAGCTATTTGGTCATCTGATGGTATGAATTCTAGTCTTATATCACCTTTTTTAACATAGTCTCTTAAGAAATGGTGTCTAATTTCTACGTGTTTAGTTCTAGAATGCTGAATAGGATTCTTAGTTAGATTGATAGCACTAGTATTATCACAATGAATTGGGATACTTTTAAAGATCATGTCATAGTCTTCTAGTTGTTTCATCCATAACACTTGAGTACAACAACTTCCAGCTGCTACATATTCCGCCTCGGCGATTGATAGTGCAACTGAGTTTTGTTTCTTGGAAAACCAAGAGGTTAACATTGCACTTAAGAATTGGTATGTTCCACTTGTGCTTTTTCTATCTAACCTACATCCAGCAAAATCAACATCTGAATATCCTACAAGCTCAAAAGATGAATCTCTAGAGTACCATAATTCTATGGTTTGAGTTCCTTGTAGATATCTAAGGATTCTTTTTACTATAACTATATGTGATTCTTTAGGATTAGCTTAAAATCTAGCACACATGCATACACTGAACATTATATCAGGTCTACAGTCAAATAAAGAAAAGCTCCTATCATGCTTCTATAATATTTAGTATCTACACATTTACCTCCTTCATCAAGATCAAGTTTTGTCGTTCTGCTCATAGGAGTTCCAAGTGGCTTTGAGCTTTCCATCCCAAACCTCTTTAGTAGGTCCTTAATGTACTTTGATTGATTGATGAAGATACCTCCTTTTAATTGTTTGATTTGAAGTCCAACGAAGTAGGTAAGCTCTCCCATCATGCTTATATCAAACTCACCTTGCATGCACTTTGCAAACTCTTCACACATGGATTCATTAGTAGCACCAAATATAATATCATCAACATATATTTGAACTAGCAAAGTGTCATTTTTGTGAGTTTTTGTAAAAAGAGTTGTGTCTATCTTACCTCTTACAAAGTTATTGTCAATCAAAAATTTACTTAGTCTTTCATACCATGCCCTTGGAGCTTGCTTCAACCCATATAGAGCGTTAGAAAGCTTGTAGACATGATTTGGAAGACTAGGATTCTCAAATCCAAGAGGTTGCTCAACATAAACCTCTTCTTCTATAAAGCCATTTAAGAATGCACTTTTTAAATCCATTTGAAATAACTTAAACTTATTAAAGCATGCAAAGGCTAATAACATTCGAATAGCTTCTAATCTAGCTACTGGAGCATAGGTCTCATCAAAATCTATTCCTTGTTTCTAGTAACTATTCCATTTTCATCCATCTTATTTCTAAATACCCATTTAGTTCCAATTATTGTATGATTCTTAGGTCTAGGGACTAGATTCCATACATTGTTCCTTTCAAATTGATTTATTTCTTCTTGCATTGCAATTATCCAATCATTATCCTTTTCAGCTTCTATAAATATCTTAGGTTCTACTTGAGACAAATAAGCTACATAATTGCAAATATTTCTAATAGAAGAACAAGTTCTTACCCTTGTGAAGGATCACCAATCACTTGATCAATTGGATGATAATTTACATACCTCTAATCTTTGGGAAGATTATCCTCTTGTCGACTTGTAGATGGTTGGTCTATATTGAGAGTTTCCATCTCTCTATTTGTTTAAGGTGGACTCTTCTTTGGGTCAACAATGGGAGTAGGAGTTTCCGTTCTTGGAATAATATCTGCATCATCATGAAAAGAAACTTCTCTACTACTAATTGGGTTAGACTCATCAAGAGTTATATATACGGATTATTCTATCACTAAAGTTCTCTTGTTGAAAACTCTATAAGCCTTACTAGAGGTTGAATATCCTAAAAATATTCTTTCATCGGTCTTAGAATCAAATTTACCCAAGTTAATTTTATTGTTATTTAGTATGAAGCATTTACATCCAAAGGTACGAAAATAAGAGATATTAGGTTTTCTACCTTTCCATAATTCTATTCAAGATATAGCAAGAAGTGTTTACCGCTTCAGCCCAAAAGTATTTTGGTAAACTATTTTCACAAAGTATTGTTCTTGAAAATTTTTCCAGAACTCTATTTTTCCTCTCATCAACTCCATTTTGTTGAGGAGTTCTAGGGGCTGAAAAGTTGTGACCAATCCCATTTTCATCACAAAATTTTGAAAAACTTTGGTTTTCAAATTCTTTTCCATGATCATTTCTAATACTTGAAATACAAATCCCTTTTTGATTTAGAATCTTTTTTCAAAAAAATTTAAATCATTTGAAGGATTCGTCCTTGTAAGCAATAAAGATAACAAAGGTACATCTTGAATAGTCATCAACAATAACAAGAGCATATTGTGGCCACCTAGACTAATGGTACTAATTGGACCAAATAAGTCCATATGCAAGAGTTCCAATGGTCTAGTAGTTGAGACTACATTTTTTGATTTAAAAGAAATCCTAGTTTGTTTTCCCATATGGCAAGCATCACATACTTTGTCTTTTTCAAAATTGATTTTAGGAAGTCCAATGACTAAATCTTTTCTTGAAATGATTTTCAGCAAGTTCATGTTCACATGATCAAGTCTTCTATGCCATAACCATGGATTTTCACTAATGGTAGGAAAACGTTTTTCATTTTTGGAATGCAAGGATTTCAGATCAACTATATAGACATTTTCATGTCTATGGCCAACAAATTTGATCTTGTTACTCTTTATGTTTATAACTAGACAATGAGAGGTCTCAAATGTGACTTTGTTACCTTTGTCACAAAGTTTACTAATCCTTAGTAAATTTGGCTTAAGGCCTTGCACTAGCAATGCATTATCTATGGTTGAGAAATCATTACCAACTTTTCTATACCCGATGATCTTTATCTTTGTGTTGTCTCCAATGGTGACAAGTCCACCATCTCTTAGAGTTAGCTCCTTGAATACACTTTTATCACTAGTTATGTGTTTTGAGCATCCACTATCAACATACCAACAGTTACCTTTTTCCTTGGTGTGGAGACATATCTACATCACACAAGGATACACAATGGCATTTTTAGGTACCCAAAATTTCTTGGGTCCTTTGGGGTTAGTCCTTGAAAATACAGTTCCTTTTGGGACCCATACTTTCTTAACAGCATATGGTGATTTATAGATATGTTGATGATGCACAATCCTAGGATAATAGTTATTGAAATTTCTAGGAGTCTTTAGTTGTGCATGCCTATAATGTTTAGGATATAAGTTCCTAGGATACATGTTTTTATTATAAGGAATATGAATATACATGTCATTTCTAGAAAATGTATGATGATGATTCCTAGGATACATGCTTGCATTATCATGAGTATGCATATTATTTCTAGAATAATTATGATAGTAATTCCTAGGATATACTTGTGCAGTGTGCAAGTCTTGGATATACAAATTGTTCCTAGGATGCACATGATGATTATTCCTAACATGTGCATAAGCTTTCCTTGAATGAGCATACATAGAAGCATGAGTATTTCTAGGATTTTTCAATCTTATATTAGCATTAGAATTAGTATTTCTAGACATACTATCATTCAATAGGGGTGTGATTTTAACCTTAGAAGTAGAGGCTTCATTTACACATGAAGCTTTCACGAATAAGCCTTCTTTTGATCTTTGCTTGCCTAATGGAGAGTATACTAAACCAGATTTTCCTCCACTTAATCTTTGGAAAGAAAGCACTTCATCAAGCTTTTCTTTACCAAGCATGAGTCTAGATATAGTATCATTCAATTCTAATATCTTCTTCTTTAAATATTCATTTTCATCTTTGAGGAAGTCTTGAGAAGCATCATACAGCAATGAAGATAATTTTTCTTTCTCTTCTCTTAGACTTATCATCTCTTTAGAAAAGGTTGACACCTCCTTCTTAAGAGTGGAGTTCCTAGAATCGAATTTCTTCAATTCATCATACATTTCATTTATAACTTCTAACAATTCTTCACTACTGCACACAATGCTATATTTAGAATAGGGAGAAGATAATACCTCATTTTCATCATCAATTGCCATAAGGCATAGGTTGGGAATTTCCTCATATTCGACTTCTTTATCCAAGGATTCTTCTTCTTCTTCATCATTACTCTAAGTGGTTGCAATCATAGCCTTCTTTTTGAAGCTCTTATATGGTTTGTTTGTAGCCATACAATCGGCCTTGATGTGACCGAGCTTCTTACATCCATAGCACACAAGTGGTTCCCTTTTTGAGGTAGGATCCTTTGTGTAAGGTTTCTTGCTTTTCTTTAAGAATTTATGAAACCCCTTGGTGATTAGAGCCATATCGCCATCTTCTTCGCTGCTCATTGCCTCTTCTTCCGATTCCTCTTCTCTGTTGTATGTAGAGGCTTTGAGAGCTATCACCTTTTTCTTCTTCTCATCATCATTAACAGTGGGATTCATTTCCTCCATCTAATATGTTAACAATGACCCAAGAAGTGTCTCAACATCAAGTTTGTCGAGATCTTTGGCTTTCGTGATAGCAGTCTTCTTTGTTTTCCATGTGGATGGTAAAGTCCTTAAGATTTTTCTTGTTAAATTAAATTCCTCAATGTTCCTACCAAGAAGCTTCAGACCATTAACAATAGTTGTGAAACGTGAGTGCATTTGAGAAATTGTTTCATTATGAGACATTCTAAAAGATTCATATTCATATTCAGACTTTAGCATATAGATTTTTGATTTTTTAACCTCACTAGTTCCTTCATATGTCACTTGCAATTTATCCCATATTTCCTTAGCTGAAACACATGCAAAGATTTTATTGTATTCAGATATATTTAAAGCACAATGTAAAATACTTGTTTCTCCTCCTCATTATACTCAGTTTTAAGTTTAGGCATTGTATGAATGGTATCTCCAATAGTGATTTCCTTTGATGGAATTCTAGGTCCCTCTTCAATGACTCTCCACAGATTATAATCTTGTCCTTCGACAAAGATTTTCATCATGTTTTTCCAAAAGTTATAGTTGGAGAGTGTCCCTCAGAATAGCTATTTGCTGCCATCGGATCAACTCAATGATATTAACCCTAAAATTGAGAACGAGGCTCTGATTCCAATTGTAGACTGAGGTTTCAACCCAAGAGGGGGGTGAATTGGGTTTTAAAACTTTTTGCGGATTTAAACACAAGTTTATAAAACAGATAACACAAGAAGCATATAACAAGTAATATGTGCTGTAAATAAAGAGATTAAGGAATAGAGGATGCAAACTCAGTTTATAGTGGTTCGACAATATCAGAATCGTTCCGACCCTACGTCCACTCTCTTCAAGGAACCTCCTTGAAGTACTCCACTAAGAAAATTAGTCATACAACTTCGCAGGTGTTGCACAAACCTTACAATCCATTCCTCTTTGAAGCAAACCTCTTCCTCTCGGAAGCAAAAACCCCTTCCTTTCGGAAGCAAATCCTTTACAATAAATATTGTAAAGAAAATAGTAAAGAGACAACAATGGAAGCTTATACAACTGAATAATATCTTTCTTTCTAGGCAAAGCTTGAAGAATAGCTCAACAATCAATTTTTCAAAGCTTTTTAAGTATTAATGACTAAAAACCTTTTTTAATATATAAAGCTCTCTTTTAAAATGTTTAATAGAGTGGGTTTATATAGCCTTGATCATATTTTTTGAACTACCAGTTGACTGGGTCTTAGTACCAGTTGACTGTGTCCTCTTTAAAAATCACATTTTTAAGGCTGTTGAAGGTACCAGTCGACTGGGTATGACTTACCAGTCGACTGGGAAATTTCTGCCCAAAGTGCCAGTCGACTGGGTTGTTCTTACTAGTCGACTGGGAAACTTCTGTCCAGAACACCAATCGACTGGGAACATACTGACCTTTATACCGGAAGACTGGCATAAGTATCCAGTCGACCGGGTTGCTTTAACAACCCAGTTTTCATATGTTTTAATAGATTTTAACTTTAAAAACATTTGTTTAAAAAGGTTATGTTAAAATGATTTTTTCAAAAAGAGCCATTGGACAAGCTGAATACTTGAACAAGTGAGACTACAACTTGTTTTAATACCATAGACCTATTCTAGTTCTTCTATCTTCACTTGATGTTTGATTCGAGTTGAGTTCTTACACTTTGATTCTTGGTTGAATGCTTTTATTACTTACTACACTTAGATAGCATCGTTAGTATAAAAAGATTTGTGTTTTGTCATCATTAAAATAGAGGTGAGGGTCAACAACTCCCAATCTTGATCAACCTTCTACAAGTCAACAAGGAAATTGACTTCCTAAAGAATGGAGGTATGTGAATTATTATCCAATCGATCAAGTGATTGGTGATCCTTCACAAGGGGTAAAAAATCGATCTTCTGTGAGAAATATTTGTAATTGTGTAGCTTATTTATCTCAAATATAATCTACGATTTTTATTGAAGCCGAAAGAGATGTTGATTGGATAAATGCTATGTAAGAAGAGTTAAATCAATTTGAAAGAAATAAGGTGTGGACTTTAATTCCTATACCAAAGAATCATATTGTCATAGGAACTAAATAGATATTTAGAAACAAAATGGATGAAAATGGAATTGTAACTAGGAATAAGGCTAGACTTGTTGCTAAAGGTTTAAGTTAAGAAGAAGGAATAGACTTTGATGAAACCTATGCTCTTGTAGCTGTATTAGAAGCTATCTGTATGTTACTAGCCTTTGCATGCTTAAAAAACTTTAAGTTATTTCAAATGGATGTTAAAAGTGAATTTTTAAAAGGCTTTATAGAAGAAAAGGTTTATGTTGAACAACCTCTTGGTTTTGAAGATCCCAACCTTCCAAACAATATCTACAAGCTATCTAAAGCTCTCTATGGATTGAAGCAAGCTCCAAGAGCATGGTAAGAAAGGTTAACTACATTTTTATAAGAGGAAAAATCGATACAACTCTTTTTACAAAAACTTATAAACATGATACTCTCTTAGTCCAAATTTATGTTGATGATATTATATTTGGTGCCTCTAATGAATCTGTGTCAAGAATTTGCTAAGTGTATGTAAGGTGAATTTGAGATGAGTATGATGGGAGAGCTTACATACTTCTTTGGACTTCAAATCAAACAATTGAAAGGATGCATCTTCATCAATCAATCAAAATCCACTAAGCACTTGCTAAAGAGGTTTGGAATGGAGAACCAAAATCTCTTGGAACTCCCATGAGCACCTCTGCAAAGCTTGACTTGAATGAGGGAGGTAAGTGTGTAGATACTAAGACTTATAGAAGCATGATAGGAGTTTTACCATATTTAACTACAAGTAAACCCGATATAATGTTTAGTGTATGTATGTGTGCTAGATTCTAAGCTAATCCTATGGAATCTCATATTATTGCTGTAAAAATAATTTTGAGATATTTGAATGGTACTCAAAATATAGGACTATGGTATTCAAGAAAATCATCTTTTAAGCTAGTTAGGTACTCGGATGTTGATCATGTTGATTGTAGAATTGATAGAAAAAGTATTGGTGGACCATGCCAATTTCTAAGTGTCATGTTAACGTATTGGTTTTCAAAGAAACAAAATTCAGTTGCATTATCTATTGCCAAAGCTGAATATATGGCTGCCAGTAGTTGCTGTGCATAAATTTTATGGATAAAACAGTAACTAGAAGACTATGGCATGTATTTTCAAAATATTCCAATTTTATGCGACAACACTAGTGCTATCAATCTTACCAAAAACCCAATTCAATATTCTAGGAAAAAACACATTGAGATTAGATATAACTTTATAAGAGATCATGCTAAAAAAGGTGATGTCAAACTTGAATTCATACCTACAGAAGATCAAATTGCTGATATTCTTACTAAACCTTTAAATGAAGAAAACTTTTGTTGAACTAGAATGCTAATGGGCTTAAAAAACTTTGAATGTCTATATGTTTAATTGTATCTATATCCTTTTATGGTTTCTTACTTATAATTCAATGTTTTAGATGCATGATTTTAGGGGGAGCTTTATCCTTCTTCTTCCTTTTTGATTTGACAAAAATGGGGAGAAGAATCTAAAGACTTATTGGTAATGCTAATGATGTTTTGTTGCTACTTATTGTTGCTTTGTTATATCATTCTATGCACATTATTGATGCTTGAACAACTTTTCTCTTCAAGAAAAGGGGAGAAAAGTCTCAAAAGTTACTTTGCTTGTTTGTTCATATATTGCCTAGTTGGTTTGATATAAAATTGCTCTCTTACACCGGAGGAAATATTGAAAATACAAAGGAAACTCTGTCAAAATTTCTATAAAATCTCAACACTTAGATTTTCTTAAAATGTTTTTCAAAATGGTTTTATCATCATCAAAAACAAAAAGATTGTTGACCCATATTTATTTTGATAATGACAAAACACATTATTGTATTAATTCTCTTTATCTAGTTTTAGTTTGATTTTAAGGATAAAGGAACACACATTAGAAGCAATGCGCGATCAATGGAACCTTGAAGTATTTCTGAAGACTTAGAAACAAAGTAAGAGATTACTAATCCAATAAAGATTAAATTCCTAGTAAATATCTCTCTATGCTCCTAGATCAATTGTGGGTCAAGGATTAAATTTTTTTTAAATGATTTCGAGTAAAAACAAAGTTTTTCTTCAAACTGTAGTCAACTATAGAGAACAATAACCTACTACAAAACCTTGTTGTAGCCGACTACACCGCTTGGTGTAGCCAACCACAGATTTATGTAGTCAACTACAGATTTTTGTAGTCAACTACAAAACCTTGTTGTAGTCAACTACACACTGCTTAATCGACTACAGGGTCTACAAAAAGGGCACAGAACCTTACTGTAGTCGACTAAGCAATGTTTAGTTGACTACAGTGTCCTTGTTGGATTTCAACAAAGTTGTAGTCAACTACAGAGCTACAAGACCTTCCTACTATTTATTTCTCATTCCCAAAAGGATTTAGTCGACTACATCTTGCTCTAGTCGACTACGCCAAGTCCAGTAACGACTATTTTGCATAAAATCTTGTGCGAATCAGTTGCTTTTAATGCTTAAACGGTCATATTGTATTTGAATTGGCTATTTGGAGTTTTTTCTATAAATACTCATCCATTACAAACCTCAACAACCATCTTTAACACCATAGAAAATATTTATTGCAAGAATCAAGCTTTCAATTTTATTCTTGAGCCATTGTTGAGCTTTAAGATTTAGAGAGAGGAACTTTCTGAGTTGTAAGCATTTATTGTACACTCTTTCTTGTTCCAATCTATTCATTCATTCTTAAAATGAAAAAGAGTTGCTATAACTCTTAGAGTGTTTAGGCATTAAACACTTCCTTGTAACTTTCTTGCAGAAGAGATATTTGTAAGGTTTGGGCAACACCTGTGAAGTTGCTTGAAAATCATTAGTGGATTGCTTCAAGGAGCTTCCTTGAAGAGAGTGGATGTAGGGTTAGAGTGATTCCAATATTGCCGAACCACTATAAACGGAGTTTGCATATTCTCTTCCTTTACTCCTTTAATTTCAAGCAATTTATTTATTGTGTACTTTACTCGATTAAATTGTTAAAATTGGTTTGTTAAGTGCAAAAAGTTTTTAGAACACAATTCATCCCCTCTTAGGTTTGTACCTCGGTCTACAGATAACTATGAACAATTTAGAAGAATAAGAAATCACTTTTGTAATCCACTACCAAGTTAACAATTGAAACCTAATTATTTGAAAAATCAACAAACTCATACTTGAATGTTGGCGCAAGAGTAGCATGACTCTTTACAGCTAAGATTAAAGATAGGGGAATGGCTTAGATTAAGGGAATATTAGAGAAAGAATATATAATTTCCAAATTTAGAAAGATATATGATAGAGAGAGAGAGAGCAAAAGAAAGGAAGAGGGTAGAGCTTTAGGTATAGAAGAGTGAGCTCTGTCGCGGTCGCAGACTCAGAAAGAAATGAGTGTTGGTGTTAGGTTAAGAGAAATTGAAAGAGTAAGAGAGATAATATAGAAGGGAAAGAGAAAGAAGAGAATAGGAAAAAAGAGAAGGAGGAGAGATTGCGAGAGACTTAGGGGTGGGTTAGTAAATTAATCAACCAATTGGCTTAAGGTAGCTGGGGTCAATGAGGATAAGGTGGGTTATGGGTTTATTTGTTATTGAAAGGCATCTATTTTAATACTTGTATCCTTGATATAAGGGTATAAAAGTAATTTAATTTATATATTTAATTTAATATGCATATATACAAATTGAGAGGTTGAACTTAAAAGAAATTTTGAAGAAAGATGAATATTTTATTTGAAAAGAGTTAGAAATTTTACCAAGAAAAAGTATAAAAATTTTGGAAAGATTGAAGAAAAGAGTTAGAAAATTTTTGAAAGCTTAAAGGATGAACTGGTCGACCAGGTGGTCAAATGGTTACCCAACTAGTTGGTTAGCAGGAATGACCGGTTGGCTGATCGGGTGGACCAATTGGTTGGTAGCCGATCGCCATTAAAGAAAGGGCATATTTATAAATTTTAAATGAAGGGGCGGTCGGTTAGTTCAGGACTGGTTGACTGGCAAGGAACTGATCGACTGATCGGTTGACTGGCTGGTCGACTGACTAGAGGACTGATCGGTTGAAAATTGAACAACAATGTAGGGGCAATTTTGAAACTTTTTTAAAGTGTCCAACCGGTTGACTGGGTAGCTGACCGGTCAGACCAAGATTTTCATATATAAATGTTTTGAGAAGTTAGAATTTGTTTTTGAATGTTTGAAATATTATTTTCTCTCTCTAGAAAAACTGATAAACACTTTGACATTGAAGGATTTGATAATCATATCTTGAAATCGTTGAATTTATGGAAGAGTTTCTAAGAAATATGAGGAAAACCTTTGAAAACGTAATGTTAAGAATTTCATTGGAAGATTTAAATTTTTATAAGTTGTTATTCTACCTCTCTTGAAAAGAGGCTTTGAATTTGGGTTCAAATAAGAATGGAAAGAATTTCTGTTGAAAATATTGAAAATTGAATTTAAGGAAGTTAAATATGCATACATGAAATCTAACACAGTACAGGGTATAGAAATTTGAAGAATAAGATAGAAAATTTAATGAATATATTATGATTAGGTAGAAGTGATCAGCAATCTGGTGTAATTGCTGAAAGGAGCAGGAAAAGGAAATGAAATAGTACAAGAGTAGTGTTAAGTGCTACAAGGTGAGTTGAATTTACTTTTAGTAAACGAGATAAACATGAAAAGTATATAGAAATTGAAATGATTGATAATTCGAAATAATGATTGAAAATATGTGGTGAGTATGATTGTTTTAATAAAGACATGATATATATATATATATATATATATATATAGAAATATGAAGTATGATGAAATTGAAAAAAAGTATGAATGATAAATTGATAAACCAAGATTCTTGAAAAGGTATTATTGAATGATAAGTTGATGAATTATATGCTGAAAGAAAAATAAATCTCTTGAAATGATAATAATTGAATTGATACTATATGTATGAAAAGATGAATTGTTTAATATAACAAAAAAAAGATCTTATAAGAAAATTGATTCGGGATTGCATGATGTTATAATATGTATGCTTGCTTACGTGTAGTTGATCATATGCATAGAGGGAAGATCAGAACCATGGTTGGTCTGGATTAAGCATGTCAACATGTGGGAAGACATTCCTAGATGATATACTATATATTTGGTATTTTCCATACGTTGATAGTATGGAGTGATATATAAAATGATGTGTTGAGAAAGAAAGAAAGAAAGAAATTAAATGATGATGAAATGAAGATGTGGATGCATGCATACTGTTGACCCTCACCCGTATTTTAATGATGATAAAACACAACTATTATTATACTAACTAAGTGTAGTAAGCAACAAAAGCGTTCAATCAAGGATCAAAGTTCAAGAACTCAAACCGAATCAAAGTATCAAGTGAAGACTGAAGAACTAGTATAGGTTTAAGGTTTTAGAACCAATGTAAGTCTCACTTTTACACTGTAATAGCTTGTTCAATGGCTCGAACAAAAAAGATTTTCTAAACCAATCGTTTTAAAACAAACATTTTAAATTAAAACAGAAAAACTGGGTTGGAAGACAACCCAGTCGACTGGGTACATATACCAGTCGACTGGTATATGAGACAGAAGGTCTCCAGTCGACTGGGTCATTCATACCAGTCGACTAGTAAAACGAACAGTGAGTCCCTAGTCGACTGGATGAAATATACCAGTCGACTAGATACCCAGAAGGTCTGAAAACGTGATTTTTTCAAGTGAACCCAGTCAACTGGTATCACGACCCAGTCGACTGGTAGTTCAAAAATATGACCGTTAGACTCTAAATCTGAACATTTTAAAGCAAATCTTTTTCAAATTAAAGTCTTAACGGCCATATTAATTGATTTCTATATAAACCCATTCAATTAAGCATTCAAAAACAAGCTGCATATATTCAAAAAGAGTTGATCTCACACAATCAAGTTTTTATACTCTTGAAACACAAAAAGCTTTGAAATATTCTTATTGAGCCATTCTTCAAGCTTTACTTTGAAAGAGAGACATTATTCAGTTGTATAAGCTTCCATTAGCTTTTTCTCTACTATTTACTTTACATCATCTTTGTAAAGGGATTACTTCCGAAAGGATGGGGATTACTTCCTAGAGGAAGGGGACAGCTTCCGAGAGAAAGGGATTGTAAGGTTTGTACAACACCAGGGAAGTTGTACTACTAAGTTACTTAGTGGATTACTTCAAAGAGTTCCTTGAAGAGAGTGGACGTAGGGTCGGAACGAATCCGATATTACCGAACCACTATAATCTGAGTTTGCATCCTCTTCTCTCTAAACTCTTTATTTACAGCACATTACTTGTTTTAATTGTTTGCTGCTTATTCGTTTTTATAAACTTGTATTAATTCTCCAAAAAGTTTTAAAAACCCAATTCACCCCTCCTCTTGGGTTGAAACCTTGATCTACAATTGGTATCAGAGCTTCGTTATCATATTTAGGCTTAAAATCCTTGAGTTGATCTAATGGCAGCAAATAGCTACTATGAGGGACACTCTTATACTAGACCATCTTTGTTCAATGGCTCCAATTATAACTATTGGAAAAATATAATGAAAATCTTTATCGAATGACAAGATTACAATCTATGGAGAATCATTGAAGAAGGACCTAGAATTCCTTCAAAAGAAATAGTTTTTGGAGAGACTCCTCATACAATGCCTAAACTCAAAACTGAGTACACTGACGAGGATTGTAAAACAATGTCTCTCAATAGTAGAGCAACAAGTATGTTACATTGTGCATTAGATATTTCTGAATATAATAAAATATCTGCATGCGTTTCTGCTAAAGAGATATGGGACAAATTACAAGTCACATATGAAGGAACTAGTGAAGTAAAAAAGTCAAAAATTTACATGCTAATTTCTGAGTATGAATCCTTTAAAATGTCTCCTGACGAAACTATTTCTAAAATGCACTCACGGTTCACCACTATTATAAATGGTTTAAAACTGCTTGGTAAGAATATTGAGGAGGTTGAACTAACCAGAAAAATCTTGAGATCTCTACCACCAGAATGGAAACCAAAGAGGACAACCATACAGGAGGCCAAAAATCTTGACAAACTGGATGTTGAGACACTACTTGGGTCATTATTGACTTATAAGATGGAAGAAATGACTCCCATCGTCAATAATGATGAGAAGAAGAAAAAGCATATTGCTCTCAAAGCTTCTACAAGTAGCAAAGAAAAGGAATCAGAAAAAGAAGCTGAGAGCAGCGAGGAAGATGGTGAAATGGCATTGATCACCAAACGATTTCACAGGTTCTTGAAGAAAAGCAAGAAACCTTACACAAAAGATCCCACTCTGAAAAAGGAACCGCTTATGTGTTATGACTGCAAGAAGCCCGGTCACATTAGAGCTGATTGTCTGGTTTCAAATAAACCATACAAGGGCTTCAAAAAGAAAGCTATGGTAGCAACTACCTGGAGCGATGACGAAGAAGATGAGTCATCAGACAAAGAAATCGGATACGAGGAAATTTCCAACCTTTGTTTGATGGCAATCGACGATGAAAGTGAGGTAACATCTTTTCCTTCTTCTAAAAATAATATTGTGAGTAGTAGTGAAGAATTGTTAGAAGTAATAAATGAAATGCATGAGGATTTGAAGAAATTTGATTATAGAAATTCTGTTCTCAAGAAAGAGGTATCATCTCTCTCTAAAGAGATGATAAGTCTTAGAGAAGAAAAAGAAAAATTATCATCTTTACTGTATGATTCTTCTCAAGATTTTCTCAAAGATGAAAATGAGAATTTGAAAAATAAAATTTCTGAATTAAATAGCACTATATCAAGACTTATGCTTGGTAAAGAAAAACTTGATGAAGTGCTTTCTTCCCAAAGATTAAGTGGAGGAAAATCTGGTGTAGGATACTCTCCTTTGGGAAAGCAAAAATTAAAAGAGAGCTTATTCATGAAAGCCTCATGTGTAAGTGAAGCCTTTACTTCAAGAAACCCTAGCAAGATTAAAAGCACTCCCTCATTTAATGCTAGGAATTCAAATGTTCATCCAAAAATGAAGCAATCTAGAAATTCACATGCCTATATGTATGCACACTCTAGAAATGGTTATACACATCCTAGAAATAACCAACATGTACATAATCAACATATGAATTCTGCACATGCTCATCCTAGAAATTACCATCATGGTTATCCTAGAAATAATTTGCATACACATGCTAGCATGTATCCTAGAATGCATCATCATTCATTTTCTGGAAATGACATGCATTTTCGTACTCCTTATCATAGAAACATGTATCCTAGGAACTATTATCCTAAGGATTATAGGAATTCATATGTAAGATATCCTAGAAATTTTAATTACTATCATCCTAGGATTGTGCATCATCAATATGTCCATAGATCACCATATACAGTTAAGAAAGTTTGGGTTCCAAAAGGAACCGTGTTTTCTAGGACAAACCCCGAAGGACCCAAGAAATTTTGGGTACCTAAAAGTGCTATCGTATATCCTTATGTGATGTAGATATGTCTTCACACCAAGGAGAAAGGTAACTGTTGGTACCTTGATAGCAAATGCTCGAAGCACATGACCGGTGATAAAAGCGTATTCAAAGAGCTAACTCTAAGAGATGGTGGACTTGTGACCATTGGAGACAATACTAAAATAAAAATCATCGGGCATGGAAAAGTCGGTAATGATTTCTCAACCTTAGATAATGTATTGCTAGTACAAAGGCCTTAAGCCAAATTTACTTAGTATTAGTCAATTATGTGACAAAGGATACAAAGTCACATTTGAGACCTCTCATTGGCTAGTTATAGACATCAAGAACAACAAGATCAAATTTATTGGCCATAGACATGAAAATGTCTACATAATTGATTTGAAATCCTTGCATTCAGAAAATGAAAAATGTTTTCCTGCTTTTAGTGAAAATCAATGGCTATGGCATAGAAGGCTTGGTCATGTAAACATGAACTTGCTAAAAATCATTTCAAGAAAAGATTTAGGTATTAGACTTCCTAAAATTAATTTTGAAAAAGACAAAGTATGCAATGCTTGTCAATTGGGAAAACAAACTAGAATATCTTTTAAAGCAAAAAATGTAGTCTCAACTACTAGACCTTTGGAACTTTTGCATATGGACTTATTTGGTCCAATTAGTACCATTAGTCTAGGTGGCCATCAATATGCTCTTTTATTGTTGATGACTATTCAAGATATACCTTTGTTATTTTTATTGCTTACAAGGATGAAGCTTTCAAAGGATTTGAAAAGTTTTGCAAAAAGGTACAAAATGAAAAGGGAATTTGTATTTCAAGCATAAGAAGTGATCATGGCAAAGAATTTAAAAATCAAAGCTTTTCAAAATTTTGTGATAAAAATAGAATTAATCACAACTTTTCGGCTCCTACAACTCCTCAACAAAATGGAGTTGTTGAGAGGAAAAATAGAGTTCTAGAAGAATTTTCAAGAACTATTCTTTGTGAAAATAGTTTACCAAAATACTTTTGGGCTGAAGCCGTGAATACTTCTTGCTATATCTTAAATAGAATTTTGATAAGGCCTCTGCTTGATAAAACTCCATATGAACTATGGAAAGGGAGAAAGCCCAATATTTCCTATTTTCGTGCTTTTGGTAGTAAATGCTTCATCTTAAATAACAATAAAACTAACTTGGGTAAATTTGATTCTAAGACCGATGAAGGAATATTTTTAGGATATTCAACTTCTAGTAAGGCTTATAGAGTTTTCAATAAGAGAACTCTAGTGGTAGAAGAATCTGTACATGTAGCTATTGATGAAACTAACCCAATGAGTAGTAGAGAAGTTTCCTTTAAAGATGATGCAGATTTTATTCCACGAATGGAAACTCCTACTCCCATTGTTGACCCAAAAGAGAGTTCACCTCAAGCAAATGAAGAGATGAAAACTCCCAATTTGGACCAACCATCCTCAAGTTAACAAGAGGAAAGTCTACCCAAATATTGAAGGTATGTAAATTATCATCAAATTGATCAAGTGATTGGTGATCCTTCACAAGGGGTAAGAACTCGCTCTTCCATTAGAAATATTTGCAATTTTGTAGCTTATTTGTCTCAAGTAGAACCTAAGACATTTATAGAAGCTGAAAAAGATAATGATTGGATAATTGCAATGCAGGAAGAGATAAATCAATTTGAGAGAAACAATGTTTGGAAGCTAGTTCCAAGACCTAAAGATCATTCAATAATTATAACTAAATGGGTATATAGAAATAAAATGGATGAAAATGGTATAGTAACTAGAAATAAGGCTAGACTAGTTGCTAAGGGATATAATCAAGAAGAAGGAATAGACTTTGATGAAACCTATGCTCCCATAGCTAGATTAGAATCCATTCGAATGTTATTAGCCTTTGCATGCTTTAATAAATTCAAGCTATTTCAAATGGATGTGAAAAGTGCCTTTTTAAATGGCTTTATAGAAGAAGAGTTTTATGTTGAGCAACCTCTTGGATTTGAAAATCCTAGTCTTCCAAATCATGTCTACAAGCTTTCTAAAGCTCTATATGGGTTGAAGCAAGCTCCAAGAGCATGGTATGAAAGACTAAGTAAATTTTTGATTGACAATGATTTTGTAAGAGGTAGAATAGACACAACTCTCTTCACAAAAACTCACAAAAATGACACTTTGATAGTTCAAATATATGTTGATGATATTATATTTGGTGCTACTAATGAATCTATATGTCAAGAGTTTGCAAAGTGCATGCAAGGTGAATTTGAAATGAGCATGATGGGAGAATTTACCTACTTTCTTAGACTTCAAATCAAGCAACTAAAATGAGGCATCTTCATTAATCAACAGAAGTACATCAAGGACCTACTAAAGAGGTTCGAGATGGAAAGCTCAAAGCCTCTTGGAACGCCTATGAGCATAACTACTAAACTTGATCTTGATGAAGGAGGTAAAACTGTAGATTCTAAATATTATAGAAGCATGATAGGTTCTTTACTTTATTTAACTGCAAGTAGACCTGATATAATGTTCAGTGTATGCATGTGTGCTAGATTTCTGGCTAATCCTAAGGAATCACATGTAGTTGCAGTAAAAAGAATCCTTAGATATCTACAAGGAACCCAAACCATAGGATTATGGTACTCTAGAGATTCATCTTTTGAGCTAGTAGGTTATTCAGATGCTGATTTTGCTGGATGAAGGTTAGATAGAAAGAGTACAAGTGGTACATGCCAATTCTTAGGAGCTATGTTAACCTCTTAATTTTCCAAGAAACAAAATTCCATTGCACTATCAACCGCCGAGGCGGAATACGTTGCAGCCGGAAGTTGTTATGCCCAAGTATTATGGATGAAACAACAACTAGAAGACTATGGCATGAACCTAAAAAACATCCCAATATTTTGTGATAATACTAGTGCTATTAACCTAACCAAGAACCCTATTCAGCACTCTAGAACAAAGCACATAGAAATAAGACATCATTTCTTAGGAGACCATGCTAAAAACGGTGACATAAGACTAGAATTCATACCTTCAGAAGATCAAATAGCTGACATTCTTACAAAACCTCTAGGTGAAGCTAGTTTCTGTAAGATAAGAATGTTAATGGGATTGCTGGATTATGATAAACTGAATATCTGATTGCTTCATAATTCATCATATGCAAGTTTGACATCTAGTGAAAGAGTATTAATTATTGTTTAAATATCTCTCTCACTCAAGATGGCATAGATAAACAAATTTCGTGCTATATTTTAAGACTGGAAATTTTCATAAGGGTCAAGTCGACTGGTAAATCTATATCAGATGACTGGTAAGTCACTGCCCTTTCATCCAGTCGACTGGTAAGTCTCTGTCTCTTCTTCCAGACGACTGGTAAATCCTGTCCAAAAGTCTGGTATCTGTAGACCTTGTTTGGAGCTAATTTTTTTTGAAAATCAGTTGTTATCCAATCGACTGGGAAATTCAATCCAGTCGACTGATATCTTCCTGTCAGTTCACCCAGTCGACTGGTTCATAAACCCAGTCGACTGGTATAGAAACTGTTCATCTTTCCAAAGCGACCCAGTCGACTAGTAACTCGACCCAGTCGACTGGTATCGCGATTCTGTATAAGGGACTGTTCATTTTTCTGATTTTTTACGCCATTTTCGAGCACCCCTATTTTCTCTCTCTAGAAAAATTCACCATTTTGATCCAAAAGCCATCCAAACTTCATCTAAACACACCGATCTACTCATCCACAAAGAGATTTTTGATTTTCTTCAGTTAAAATCTCTTATTTTCACCAAAATCTTTTTTACCCAAAAAATCCTTTTTTCTTCAAAATGAGCAACAAGATCCGTGTAAAATTCACAACAAGTGGACCTAATGCGCCTAAAAAGCCAAGGTCTTCAAAACCTTCGGCATCAGAGCGAAGAAAGGGAGCAGCGGGCTCATCTAGCAGAACGCCCAAAACAGAGTTGGAGGAAACTCTGTTTTCCAGTCCGGCTGCTCATACGAGGTATAACTCCATAATCCGTAACAAGAAAATCATGACGGGTAGAATTGTTGATTTCGAATCTATTCGTCATGGAAATTTTGATATTCTGCCAGCATTTGAGGCAATAAATCTGACCCCACTGGTCAGAATACATGAAAAATATTTCCCGTGACTGATTCACCAGTTTTATGCGAACTTGGTGAAACCCAGTCCTCTGGCTCTGAGATTCAAAACTAGAGTCAGCGGTGTGGAGTTTGAGGTCAACACAGACCTCTTGATGAGCATACTAAGAATCCCAGTAAGAGGGATTCAGTGGAGTCTGGATGGATGGCCAGACAGCTTTGACGTCGAGGCGGCCTGTCAGATAGTTAGGGGAGACCCTAACTATGTGTACAGACCCACTACATTTCACACGTATAGTGACATGCCCCTCGACTCAAAGATGTTTCAGTTGATTGTCAGTTGGACCATCCGTCCTAGACTCGGGAGTCGAGGGTATCTATCTAAGATAGATACGGTATTGATTTGGTGCCTTAAATCTGGGCACCACTTCAATATTTATCCTCTGCTGCTCGCCAACATGATAAATGGCGAAGCGAGCAACTCTGGGTGTCTTCCTTATGGGATGCTCATTACACTCATATTCCAGCACTTCCAGGTGCCTCCACCAGCCTCTAAGGCTCAGGATATTGGATCGACGGACATCATCAATGTCTCATCACTGAAGAAGATGGGATGTGCGGTTTGAAACAGCTTCCTCTATCCAAAAGCCGAAAAATGCTTACGGATTCAAGGAGATGAGAGTGATGATGATGAGGAGGAGGAGGCTGCTGCCTATGCTGATATGGACACTGACACCCGAGCACCTCCGATTGGTGACTCGAGTGCCGGTCAGACTGGATATGGAGATATACCTTAAGCTATCTCGAGCCTTCAGATGACGATGGAGTCCGGTTTCCAGTCCATGCAGTCGGAGTACCAGAGATTGAGCTCCTCCATCGACCACCTACGGGACAACTTTAAGTTACATCGAGAGCACACCGAGGGTTCCCTAGCTGAGATTAGGGAACTTCTTCGTGACGGCTCGGACTCTCCCGCTCCTTGAGTCTATGTCTTTATTATATACTTAGTGTTTTCCAGCTCTTACCACATAGCACAGACATATCTTGTATTATTTTGTCTTAGTTATTGCTCTATGAAGCTCGTTCATGTATTGACTTTTTATATATGATGTTATGTTTCTATTAACCATATTTAATATAACTATTTACATTATTTATGATATGTTTGCATAGTTTCAAACTGCTTTTATTCACGAAAATACTATGAAACTGATAATGCTTGTATGAAAACTTTCGGTTCTTCTCGGGAAGGCTTCCGAAATCCAAAAGAAGTCAAATTTTCACATACAGGTTCGTTTTATCATTCTCTAAATGATTGTAATGAATAAATAGCTTATTTTTTGGTTTCTAGCCCCTTTGGTTGCTGTTGTCAAAACGGGGGAGAAAGATGAAAAAAACTGAGAAAAACTAAGTAAAAGAAACCAATGCATAGATTTAGGGGGAGCACTGCTCCAAAAATTATTCTTTGATTGGTTGAGTTAATTGTGGTTGGTTGAAATATATATATATGAACTGTGTTTGTCTGTTTACAGGGTGGTTTTATTCGAAAAACAGAGGAGATTCTGTCCGATTTTTCGTAAAAATCAAACACTTAGCCTTTTTATCTGTTTTCTCATCATTAGTTTTGTCATCATCAAAAAGAGGGAGATTGTTGACCCTCACCTGTATTTTAATGATGACAAAACACAACTGTTATTATATTAACTAAGTGTAGTAAGCAACAAAAGCGTTCAACCAAGGAACAAAGTTCAAGAACTCAAACCGAATCAAAGTATCAAGTGAAGATTGAAGAACTAGTATAGGTTTAAGGTTTTAGAACCAATGTAAGTCTCACTTTTACACTGTAATAGCTTGTTCAATGGCTCGAACAAAAAAGATTTTCTAAACCGATCGTTTTAAAACAAACATTTTAAATTAAAACAGAAAAATTGGGTTGGAAGACAACCCAATCGACTGGGTACATATACTAGTCGACTAGTATATGAGACAGAAAGTCTCCAGTCGACTGGTAAAACGGACAGTGAGTCCCCAGTCGACTGGATGAAATATACCAGTTGACTGGATACCCAGAAGGTCTGAAAACATGATTTTTTCAAGTGAACCCAGTCGACTGGTATCATGACCCAGTCGACTGGTAATTCAAAAATATGACCGTTGGGCTCCAAATCTGAACGTTTTAAAGCAAATCTTTTTCAAATTAAAGTCCTAACGGCCATATTAATTGATTGCTATATAAACCCATTCAATTAAGCATTCAAAAACAAGCTGCATATATTCAAATAGAGTTGATCTCACACAATCAAGTTTTTATACTCTTGAAACACAAAAAGCTTTGAAATATTCGTATTGAGCCATTCTTCAAGCTTTACTTTGAAAGAGAAACATTATTCAGTTGTATAAGCTTCCATTAGTTGTTTCTCTACTATTTACTTTACATCATCTTTGTAAAGGGATTACTTCCGAGAGGAAGGGGATAGCTTCCGAGAAGAAGGGATTGTAAGGTTTGTACAACACCGGGGAAGTTGTACGACTAAGTTACTTAGTGGATTACTTCAAGGAGTTCCTTGAAAAGAGTGGACGTAGGGTCGGAACGAATCCGATATTGTCGAACCACTATAATCTGAGTTTGCATCCTCTTCTCTCTAAACTCTTTATTTAGAGCACATTACTTGTTTTAATTGTTTGCTGCTTATTCGTTTTTATAAACTTGTATTAATTCCGCAAAAAGTTTTAAAAACCCAATTCACCCCCTCTCTTGGGTTGAAACCTTGATCTACACATACATTTATTTTTATTATTATTGATATGCTAAGGCATCAAAATGATTATTAAATGATGATAGAAATATGAATATCATAATAAGACAATTATAATGAGGAAATGATTGAATAGAGGTATATTATGAAGTACAGTAAATGATTATTTGTATGATTTGAGCCTCATGATGAAAATAATATTATAATGATAGTCTTGAGTTGATTAAATATATGAGATAGAACATGAAAGATCGTAAATATAATGATTGAGTCGATATGATTTAGAAATGATTGATAAATAATTTGAGATATGTATATGAAAACGATAGATGAATAATTATGATTATTATTGAAATATGATTAGAAGTATACAAATCGAGTACTTCTAGTAAATTGAATTTATTGAGCTTGTAAAGCTCACTTCTCAATATTAACTATTTTCGTGTTGTAGACAAGACCAATAGATTTTACTTTAAAACTAAAGTAAGATCTTAGAGAAGTCTACATGGTTGGCATCCTCAAACATTATAAGAAAGAAAAAATATTTTTTTTTTAAGAAAAACAAATGTATGTTCATGCATCATATATATTTGAATATTATATGTGATGATGTAACTCCTCTAAAAAAAGTTGATGATATTATTGTAAATATTATCTTCAGTTGATGATGTTTTAATTGTTGCATGTATGTGTTGTGCTTGGAATTTAAAATGTGATGATACTGCCTCGGGTTGGCCAACCTAATATAGATCGTTACATCTATAACCAATGACATGTACGCTGACATGGACACAATCTTTTAAATTAACTTTCTAAAATTTCAATTTCAAATACATATCACCTTATCTTCTCCAGATTAACTTTAATCTGGAACAAAAAAAATTACAAGTATAAGACTAATATGCTCTTCTCTCATAACAAAAATACTTATTCAAATTTAATTTTATTCTAATATCAATGGTTCACATTTTTTATGTTATCTCAATGGAGAGATTAATTGTAGGACTATGCTGTTTTTTTTTTTTTTTTTTTGTATTTATTTCATTGTTAACTAATATTAAAATGAAGTTGGCTACATACGATTTGTTGTTATACATTTTGTCGTCTTCTTTATGATTCAATATTTTTATTGATAAATAATAGATTTTTATTGTATTAAAAAAGAACTGGATTAATCATTGTTTCAACAATTATGAATAGCAATAACATTATTATTTAGATGCTTTGAATGTAATAAAATAATTTAAATTCATAATTCTACCATTTTATTTCTGCCATCAATTTATTTTTCTATATCTATATTTAAGTTAACTTAAATAGCAAATCAAACAAGGCCTTAGTTGGGTTTTGAACTTTCCCAAATATCTCTTTCTTTAGTTATCCCTTTACAAAAGTTATATATTATTTCAATTTAGTTTATTCATTCTTAAGTGATATTGATAACTATAATAATTTTTTACTTTGTAAATATATGCCCACAACTATCTCAATTTTTATAATTATTTCATAAAAACCAATCTAACTATTTCAAATTTTGTAATTATCTCTGAAAGGCATATTAAAATATTTGGTCATTTAAATTTTAAATATTAAACTTAAACAAAGTAATCTAAATTATTATCTAAGAAAAATGTTTCAAATTAGATTATTTGAATTTTAAATATCTTTAAATGAACTAAATTTAATTTTTAGATATTAAAAATAGAAATAAAAACTAAATTAATACTATTTTAATCAGAACTAAATAGGTTCATAATATTTTTGTCTTCAATAAAATCGTTAGTATCATCAATTATGTCGATAGGTGCACACTGCAATAGGCATCTACAAAAATGATATGTTATTGTAGTCTAAAAGAGACGGAGTATAAATAGGTCCAAAATTTAAAAGATATAAATTTGTCAATCTCTTTATTTTAAAAGGAAATTTTTTATTTTAATTTAAAAATTTAATATTTATTCTGATAAAATTAATTAACTATTTTTTATATTATATATTTTTTAACAAAATATTTATGTGCATCTAGATAAGTAACTACATATTATAATAAAAAAAACACATGGAAAAAAAACCGTTAGGGTCTTGCGTGAAATGAGGTAGGCTGGTTTTTTACCCCTTATTTTTACTTATTTTGATATTCCCCCTTATAATACGAGATCACACATTTTGTTGGAAATAAAATTTTAAAAACGAGTTAGTAAAAACGAATCGACAAACTTGGCGAATGCACTAATAGTCGAGAGGGCACAAATCGAATAAAAATTATTGATTGCTTCGGATTTAAATTCAATTGTTTAAATCAGTTGATAATTTTATTGATAATTTTAAAGAATTTTATTAATAATAACAATATAAATATAAAATCTAAAAATTAATATTATCAATAAAAATTTTAAAATTATTAATAAATTTTCGAAATAATTTAAACCCAATTATTCAGATATTTAGATCCGAAAAAGAAAATCCTACGAATTAGGACACAGATAGCGCCACAGTTTAACCCCACTACTCTCTCTCTCCATAGAAAGAAAAAATTAAAAAATAATCAGTCGAAATTGCGAGGAAGTGTCAACACCTGAAATTCTCCGCTTCCTCCTCATTCCTCCGCTTCCTTGTGGTAATATCTCTTATAGTCTCCATTTCTAATTTTCTGTTTAATTCGATGTTTTTTTCTTCGCTTTTCTGGGCCAAGTCTTGTTCTCAATATTATTATCCCTGTGAGTATAAGTTTGGTTTGTCTGGGTTTCCTTGTTCATTTAACGGTTTGATGCTTTTACTAATAATTTTGAGTAGTTTTGGAGACGGTAATTGTCCTTATCTGCTTTCCTGTAATTACAACTAAATTACGGTGCATTCAGGTGTAGAAAAATCTCTACTTTTTCTGGAAATATTTTGGGCTGGGAAAGCATTTTCTGGAAAAAAAAAAATGGAAAACTGAAGAATTCTCTACAACTGAACATGCCTAACTTTCCTCTGGGGAAATTTACGGTTTCCATTCTGATGGAGTTATTCTCTGTGTATTAAGTTCTGTCGCTACATATGTATAGCTGTTTTATTTTCCCCTTCCGTTTTGATTTTATTCCCTTTTACTGATTATACTATTTAGGATTTGAGAATTATCTCTAATGTGGAAAGATGAACTTGAAAAGGTGAAAACCTTGGAATTGGCATGCATTTCTAGGGCTTCCGCTAGTGTCTTATTCCTTTTTGGGTGATTATGCATCTGTATGGTACTATGGTTGTATATTCATATGGTTACTGTATGATCTGCTCTGGTCATGTGTAAAACTAAGAATAAAAATAATACTGAAGAACATCAAAGTACCGATTTCAGTTCAGGTTGTGAGTAATGACATGATAGCATCTTTAGATCTTCATTTTAGCTGATTATGTGATCATAGGTAGAGAAGCGCAGAAAATTTGGATACATGTAGATAATGCTAGATAGTTGGGACCTACTTGGATCGGGGCTTTCTTGACAGCTAATGTTTGGGGAGTTGTGTGTTGAAAATAAGAATTGAAAAGAAATTCTGTCTTATTAATTAATGAAAAGAATACAATTGACTCAATATATAGACTTATGAATACTTAGTCTAATAGGATTAGGACACAACGGTAAGATAAGATAAATAGGATGATAAATATGATTTAAGCCTTCTAAGACACGCAGTAGGAATTCTATTTGGATTCTCAACACTCCCACTCAAGTTGGAGCATAGATATCATATGTACTCAACTTGTTACAAATAAATCTAACTCGAGAACCATCCAATGGTTTAGTAAATAAATCTGCTAATTGTTTTGTCGACTTCACATGTCTGGTACTAATCATATTTTATAGAAGCTTTTCTCGAACAACATGACAATCAACTTCAATATATTTAGTTCTCTCATGAAACACTGAATTATTTACAATATGAATACGTGCTAGAACTTGATTGGTTAACTCTAAGTTCTACTAACAATTGTTTTAGCCAAACCATCTCATAGGTAGAATGTGCTATTGCTTTATATTCGGATTCAGCACTCGGTCTAATAATCACAGTTTGCTTCTTACTTTTCCATGATACTAAATTACTGCCAACAAATACACAATATCCCGTAATGGACCTTTTATCAGACGGAGAGCCGGCCCAATCTGCATTAGTATAACCTTCAATTTGAGCATGACCATGATTTTGATTAAGTAAACCACAACCAGGAGCACTCTTAAGATGTCTCAAAATTCGAATAACAACATCCCATTGACTAGTTCGTGGAGCATCGAGAAATTGACTAACCACACTGGTTGCAAATGAAATATCAGTCCTAGTAACAATCAAATAATTCAATTTTCCAACCAAACGTATATATTGCCTTGTATCAGATAATAAATCACCTTGATCATATAATAAATTACCTTGATCAGATAATAAATCACCTTGATCAACTGCAAGTTTTGTGTTGGGATCTATAAGACTATCTATAGGCTTACACCCTAACATTTCAGTATCAGTCAACAAATCAAGATCATATTTACGCTGAGATAAAGAAACACCATAACGAGATCTAACAACCTTAATACCTAAGAAGTATCTCAACTCCCCTAGAATTCCTTCTTTGTCATCTACTGTGATCACTATATCACCCTCATATATAATCAACAATATCCTACTTGCTTCAATGTGTTTATAAAATACAGAATGATTTACACCACATCTACTGAAGCTAAAAGTAATTAATACTTCATTGAACCGACCAACCACGCTTGAGGAGATTGTTTCAAGCCATATAGAGATTTCTTTACTCGAAAAACTAATCCATACTCCTCCTGAGCAATAAATCCGGGTGGTTGTAATACCATATACCTGTATATATCCTTTTGCTACTAGGCAAGATTTTAATCTGTCAATAGTACCATTAGGATGAATCTTTACAGTATATACCCAACGACAACCAACACAGATTTCTCAGATGGAAGAGAAACCAAGTCCCATGTATCATTAGTACTCAAAGCATGTATCTCTTCATCCATAACTGCTTTCTATCCAGAATAAGACAAAGCTTCTGTAATAGACTTAGGAATAGAGACAGAAGAGATCGAAGCAACGAACGAAGCATATGAAGGATATATAATCAACAATATCCTACCTGCTCAATGTGTTTATAAAATACAGAATGATTTACACCACATCTACTGAAGCCAAAAGTAATTAATACTTCACTGAACCGACCAACCACGCTTGAGGAGATTGTTTCAAGCCATATAGAGATTTCTTTACTCGAAAAACTAATCCATACTCCCCCTGAGCAATAAATCCCAGTGGTTGTAATACCATATACCTGTATATATCCTTTTGCTACTAGGCAAGATTTTAATCTGTCAATAGTACCATTAGGATGAATCTTTACAGTATATACCCAACAACAACCAACACAGATTTCTCAGATGGAAGAGGAACCAAGCCCCATGTATCATTAGCACTCAAGGCATGTATCTCTCATCCATAGCTGCTTTCCATCCAGAATGAGACAAAGCTTCTATAATAGACTTAGGAATAGAGACAGAAGAGATCGAAGCAACGAAAATACACTTTATAGAGCAAAGATCGAGTTTGCCAACTCCTGGATGGAGCTGATGAACAAAACAAATAGATCCAAAGACAAGAAGAGGTAAGTGATAGGTAACATCTCTTGGAAAGAGCGTAGAGCTAGGGGTTTGGCCATCAATAATAGAGGATGGCATACGGTTGATTAAATAACATGCAAACATAACAGCTTCACTCCAAAACAGTTTGGGGATATGCATGTGAAATAAAAGAGTACGAGCAGTGTCCACAAGATGACAATTTTTTTGCTTTGCAACCCCATTTTGTTGGGATGTATGAGACAAAATGACTGATGAATAATGCCAGACTTAGTCATAAAAGTTGTAAAAGGTTCAGAAAAATACTCACGAGCATTGTCAATAGGGAGAATTTTAACAAATAAGTCAAATAGGTGGAAAGGGCCGTCGAGGAAGATGTCCGGCTAGTTGCCTTATACTGTAATGTCCCGTTTGGTTGTAGTAATCAAGGTTGTAATAGAATGCTCATTCATTCTGTAATGATCATTACGTTGTTTGGTTGGTTCAGCAACCGTTGCAAGAGAACCATCTGCAATCTTAATTTTCAAATTCCCTAGACTAGGTTTATAAGAATGGAAGAGACTCGCACAACCTATCATATGATCCGTAGCCCCGGAGTCTATCACCCAGGGTTCAGTCATTTCAAATATACCACTTAGAGCAGTCATGAAAGTACATTTTTGGGCCAAAAGTGAGGTACCTGTGACCACTGACCTTGGGTGGTGGATTGACTCTGGTTGGATGATTGGGCATTTAGGATCTGGTACAACGGCTCCATTTGCTCCTTGCTCAGAGAGAAATTGAAGTTGTTATCACTAGTCCTTGATGTCGTATCTATAGTAACTTGAAGACTTCTGGTATCCCTTCTATTGTTGCGAGTATCCTTCCAATTATCAAGTTTACCATGCAATTTCCAGCATTTATTACGGCTGTGGTTTGATCTCTGGCAGTGATCACACCAAAGATTACCACTCTTGTCTTGACTCCGGGATTCCCCGAGAGAATTTTCAAGTTCGTGGGTTGAGAAGGCAGAGTTCTCAGTTGTCGTTTTTACAGTACCAAGCATTACACGTTTGTGAGTTTCTTCTCTTCGAACTTCAGCAAAAATTTCCTCAATATTTGGCAGTGGCTTAGAGCTAAGTAGACGCCCACGTACTTCATCCAGGTCCCTGTTAAGACTCGAAAGGAAATCATAGATCCTTTCCTTGTTCACCATCTTTTGATGATTCTCAATGCATCTTGAACACAACCAATGACCATTATTAAATAGGTCTACTTCCTGCCATAATTTTGTAAGAGCATTGAAATAGGTCGTAACATCCATCTCGGGTCGAGTTAGATTCCGAGCCTTGTTTCGTAGTTCAAATAGTTGAGATGAGTTTTCATGATCAGAATATTGTCTCTTGGCTGCCTCCCACATGTGTTTGGCAGATGTGCAGCACATAAAACTTTCACTAATCTTCTTATCCATGGAGTGGATTAACCAGGCCATTACCATTGAATTCTGAGCATCCCAAGTCTGGAAAGATGAATCTGACTCTTTAGGTTTCTTGGTAGACCCATCAAGATAGCCATACTTGCCTTTCCCTCAAATAACCATCTCCACAGATCGTGACCATGGCAGGTAATTTTTTCTGTTGAGTTCATTAGAGGTGATTTGGAGAGAGGAATTATCTGAGTAAGAGACATGAATGGTGGCAGCCATCATTGGGGTTGGTTGCAACCCGCCATAAAAACTTGAGGGGGGCGGCACTGAGATTATACGCGGAAAAGTGTTGCAGCGCTGCAGCTCTGAATCGTTGAGAGCGTAGATGGAGAGGAAAAAAAAATATTAGAGAGAGAGGAGAGAGACGAGGGCGCGATTAACAGAAAGCATCCTAACCTAACTCTGATACCATGAAGAAATATGAAATAGAAAAATTCTCCTCTAATACTTTATTACGTGAAAGGAAAAGACCTTATATAGAGAAACTTGACAATAAATCTGTCAATGATTCTCTACAATTATAGAAACTAACAATCCCTTAATTTAAGGAATAAATCACAGAATTAAAACTAGAGAGCTAATATGAAACAATCTTCCTTATCCCTTTATTTAAAAATAACCTAATAGGAAACAAATCCCTAGAAAAAGAAGAAACAAGAAACAAGAAACAGGAAATTTGACAACAAAAATATAATTTTATTAACTCTATTGAGGTTGATGGTTTGGTGTTTGAAGAGGAATAGGGTATAAAAGCACTGATCAATGGTTTCTATGAGAATATTTTCAAAGAGACTTGTAATAAAAGACCGACTTTGGGTGGGTTAGATTTCTCTAGAATTAATGAGGGAGATGTAGTGTGGCTTGAACAACCTTTTTCAAAGGATGAAGTAATTGAAGCTCTTCATAAGTGTGATGGTGATAAAGCCCCGGGTCCTTATGGTTACCATGTCTTTTTTAATTCATAATTCGGAGGTAATTAAGGAGGATATTTTTCGGCTTTTGAAGGAGTTTCATTTGTCGAGAGAGTTTGTGTGTAGCTTAAATGCCACGTTCATCACCCTTATCCCAAAAAATGTGGGAGCGTCTAATGTTAAAGATTTCAGACCTATTAGCATGGTTGGATGCATTTACAAGCTCCTATCGAAAGTGTTATATGCTAGGTTGAAGAAAGTGATGCATAAGGTGGTAAGTCCTAATCAGATTGCTTTTATTGAAGGAAGAAAAATCCTGGATGCTGTCTTGATTGCCAACGAAGTGGTGCATGTGCAAATTAAGAATGGAGGGGAAGGTGTTATATGTAAACTTGACATGGAAAAGGCATATGATCATGTCCGTTGGAATTTTGTTACATACTTATTGAGAAGAATGGGGTTTGGAGATAAATGGTGCAAGTGGATTCTTAAGTGCATGTCTTCTACTTCATTCTCCATATTGATTAATGGGTGTCCTTCTGCCTTCATTCGAGCTTCTAGAGGCATTGGACAAGGAGATCATTTGTCTCCGTTTGTGTTCTCTCTAGTTATGGAGGCTTTGAGTAAGATGCTGGTGAAAGGGGTAGATATGGGTTTGTTGAGTGACATCAGGGTAGGAAGATATGGAGGTTCCGTGAATGTTTCTCACCTTCTTTTTGTCGATGATATAATTGTTTTTTGTGGGGTGGATGCTACTCAAATTCTCCACTTGTGGTGTATTCTTCTTTGCTTTGAGGCAGTTTCAGGCCGTAAGCTTAATCTCGGTAAAAGTGTTCTAATCTCCTTGGAGGAAGGTGGTAATGGGTGTTTCCTTGCAAATTTATTGGGGGTGTAAAGTGGGATCTCTTCCTATTTCTTATCTTGGGCTTCCTTTTAGGGCTAGGTTTAAAGACAAAAGTGGATTCCAATTATTGAAAAATTTGAGAAGTGTTTGGCAGGGTGGAAGAATCATTACCTCTCGAAAGGAGGTCGACTCACTCTCATCAAAAGCACACTCTCTAGCTTTCCCATTTACTTTATGTCTCTTTTTCTTATTCCTTGTTCGGTGGCTAAAAGGTTGGAGAGTATTCAAAAGAGATTTCTTTGGGGTAACACGGTTGGGGAGTATAAATACCATTTAGTAAAAGGGGTGTGGTTAAACAACCTTTGGAGAGAGGTCTTGGTATAAAATCTTTATCTTTACTCAGTAAATCCCTTCTTGGTAAATGGCTTTGGAGGTTTATTGTTGAAGAGATCACTTATGAAGGAAAGTAATGGAAGCTAAGTTTGGGAGGGACCTTGATGGTTGGATGTCTAAGGATCCTCGGGGAGCATATGGTGTAGGAGTTTCGAAGTGGATTAGGAAAGGGTGGGATGATTTTCGTCGTTTTGTCCAGGTGTACGAGGACTCAACTTTGGTATGATACTTGGTGTGGGAATACCCCTTTGAAGGATAAATTTTCGACCATTTTTAGTATTGTGAGAGACAAGGAAGCTTGGATTCACTCTTGTTACTCTTCGACTAATGAAGAGGTCTCTTGGGTTGTTCCTTTTACTCGTATTGTTCATGATTGGGATGTTGAGGAGGTTGTGTTGTTTTTGGATTTTTTACATAATTCTAGGATTGAGGTGGGGGAGGGAGGATGAGTTGAGATGGGGCCTAGCCCGGATTAAGGGTTTAGTGTGAAAGAGTTTTATAAAATTCTCGTTGATAAAACCTTTGCTATTGATCATCCTAACTTCCCTTGAAAAGGTATTTGGTATGCCCAGACATCAAAGGAGGTTAATTTTTTTGTGTGGGAAGCTTCTTGGGATAGAATTCTCACTATTGACAACCTTCAAAGTAAGGGAAAAATAATTGTTAATAGATGCTTTATTTGTAAGGAATGTGCCGAATCCGTGTATCGTATTTTGGTGGATTGCGATGAGTTGAGATGGGGGCCTAACCCGAATAAAGGGTTTAGTGCGAAGGAGTTTTATAAAATTCTCGTTGATAAAACCTTTGCTATTGATCATCCTAACTTCCCTTGGAAAGGTATTTGGTATGCCCGGACATCAAAGGAGGTTAATTTTTTTGTGTGGGAAGCTTCTTGGGATAGAATTCTCACTATTGACAACCTTCAAAGTGAGGGGAAAATAATTGTTAATAGATGCTATATTTGTAAGGAATGTGCCGAATCCGTGTATCGTATTTTGGTGGATTGCTCTCTAGTTAGGAGTTTGTGGGAGATGGCCTATAAAATAATGGGATCTTTTGGGTGGTTTCGAGGTCCATGAGAGATGAAATTGGGGCTTGGAGTAGTTTAAGGGTTTCTAAGGAGACTAAGAAGGCTATAGAGTTATTTCAACGTTTTATTTGGTGGATTGTTTGGAGAGACAGAAATCGAAGGGCATTTGATGGTATAGAAAGACCTATTGCAAATATAAGAGATAGTTAGTTTAATACTCTCAATTTTTGGTTAATGGGAGTTTTTTTTGTAAGTAATGATGATCTTCTAGATTTTGTGGAGCTTCTTCATTGCAAGTAACCTTTGGCTTTGAGTTGCACCATTTTAGTGCTTTTCTAATAAAAATTTTATTTATAAAAAAAAACATTTTTTGTGTACTCAAAGATCACAACATTTTTTGTCTACTCACTGGAATGAGGCTTTTGGTAGAAAGATAGCAGAGTATATGCAGCTTTGGAGGAAGAGATGATCATAGTTCATAGGATTTCAAATCTCACATGTAAGAGAAATGAGAATTATTTAATCATTTAAGTGTGTCTAATGGTATTCACAGGTATTGTGTAAAGGCTATAGAAGTTTCCCCGAGAAAGAATGTGAACAAAGTTTGATAGGTGGATTAGACTATTAAGCAAAGTAGATATAACTTATTGCTTTCCGTAACAAAGATTATGATTTGAAAGGACTAATTGAATTTTCTCAAAGACAAATTGATTAGAGGCACGTGTCATCTTTTTTTTTTTTTTATTTTTTCTTTTAAAAAAGATTCAAAGGAAACCTATTCAGCTAATGGGCTACACAATGAGAAGTAGCTCTTTTGCATTCCTTATCCATCCCGTCCCTGTTGTTAGTGGGGTTTTGATATTTGATCTCTTGTGCGATAACAAGTGACTCTACCAACTAAGTTAGTTGGCACCCACATGTAAGTGTTATCTAATGCAATAATTTTGTGTTGTGGCTGATGTTGAGACTTTAAGAGGAGCAGTCGGATTTCGAATAAAATGGCCTTAGAAATTGGATATTGTTTCATGAATGACCGAAATGTAGATTGATATTGAAGTGCCACAAAAAACTTTATAAAATGCTAATCGATTAAAGCATATGATATTCTGTAGGATTAGGACGTCTTTGTAAAACATGAGAAGGTTCGTTGATAGGATTATCATAGGATAGGACTAAGATTAACATGAGATATGATTAAAGTGGTAATACCTTAATTTTATGTTTGGTTTATGAGATTATTGTATTGGGACTAAAATAACAAGTCTAAATACCAAAATACCATAGCACTGTTCATCATCCTCAACAATCCCAAATTTCTTCTCAAATCATAAATTCACCATTTAACACCCCACAACTCCATTTCCAGAAAAGGAAAAAAATCTAAACACAAAATCAAACTCAGAAAAGAGAATAAAATCAATCAGAGCATATCCAAGACCAGTGATGTGAAGAACACGGAGGCAATGGGGGTTTCCTTGTCCTCGTTGTCATCGTTGTCGGGGTTGGTGGAGGTGAGGTTGATGCACAAGCAATGCTGTAGAGATGTGAAGAACACGGAGACCACGGTGGTGCCTCACGCTGAGGCGCACTGCCTCACCCAGATCTGGGCAGGAGGAAGAAGGAAGAGAAGGGGATGGAGAAAGGGAAGAAGAAGGAGAGAAAGAGGGGGCCTGCCAAGGGACAAAATGGAAGGAAAAAAATAGTGCCAAGAGGTGGGATAGATTCTGTCCCATTGGGGAAAGGGGGACAGAAAACTAGGATTTGGATTAACTCAATCCCACCACAATCCCAAATGAATAGTAAAAGAGTGAGCCAAAGGTGGGATAAGGGATTGATTTTGTCCAATCCCACCTCTCTCCATCCAACCAAAGGGGCCCTTGCTAATAGATGCACGAGATAAGTTACAGGTTTTTTTTTTCCATAAATAAAAAAAAGTATAAAAAGGCACCAAAGTGTGCCACGCTGCCACCACATGTACAATTCCGCAGATTTTATGAAAACTAGGCAATAGCCCATGCAATGCATGGGAAACATATTAGTATGTATCTAAAAACCTTATATATAAAATACTATTGAAAAAGAAAGCTCTAACAGAATTGAAAAGAATTAATAATCATTGATCAAAAATCATTTAATCTAATCTAAAAATAAAGTTTTCATTGCAATACTCAAAATTTGTTATTTGCTAAGTGCAAATAATCTCAATGTTTAATTTTTTATTGTGTTTTCTCCATTTGTTCCTTTTACATTGCATTATCTTTGTCAATATCATCCTGTGTTTGGAAATTACATCTTGAACAGCTTTGTTAAATAACTAAAGATATGAATTTGTTTAAATTTAAATAGAAACTACGAAATTACATGAAAAATGATAATTGATAAATTCAATTTATACATAGGAAGAGTCCAGATTCTAACCATTTTCTACTCAACCACAGTCATCTCTTTTCAAATCCAAGGAGCCAATCCCAAAGATGCTAGAAGTTTTATTTCCAAAACTGACGTTATATCCTCCTATAACATACAACTTGTCTTTTTGTCTTTTGCCCATTTTAACTTTTGGGCCCTTTTTTTTGGGTAACTACTTTTGTCTTTTGGGATTTGCTAGTTGGTCTTGGTAACTCAAAGGTTGGTGGCTGATATGGTGAAGGGATAGAAAGTTGCATATGTATTTTATAAAAGTAGTTTATTGTTCATATTCCGAGACTATCTAGATGCTACAAATAAAACAGAAAAAAATAACACTACTTAAATGCCAAATGGCACTTCTAGAGGAAAATAATGGCATTCAAATTCTACCAATTAAACCACACTATTTTTTAACACATTTAAATGACGGCAAAAGATAACAGTATTTAAATGCCAATTGACACTTACATAGGTTGCCACTTGTCGAAAGCTTAAACAACCGGCATCAAAGTCTCCATTTATATATATATAGTAGATAAAGATACTAGTGATGAGGAAAGAAGGCTTTGTTTCCTGGTCATGAGGGTTTACAATTATAATAGAATTACCTTACGAAAAATACGTCAGGACTTATTTGTCGAGTGTTACTTATAAAAAAAAGACTTAATATGTGTAGTGTTAGGGCCATGACAATTATTTTTAAAACGCACTTGTGTAGGAGAAAACAACTGAATTTTATGTGAGACTGATTTGATGTGATGTGAGGGTCTTTACCTTAAAGTTGGAATCATAAAGGTGCCAGATTATTTTGTTGATGCCCTCATTCATGTAAACTGTCATGAATTAATGCGAAACTTGACTTGATGTTCAAGGAAAATGCTTTCTTGAGACCAATTTATGACTGTGGCATACCCGCATAGCATCAGAACTCTTCGGGTATTTTTTTTGATAAGCAATTCTTTGGGTATTAATTAGAAAGGTTTTTCCTAATTAATCAAAGATGTATAATGATTGGGAGAGAACAACTGAATTTTTATGTGAGGGTGATTGATGTGATGTTAGGGTCCTTACCTTAAAGTAGGAATCTTAAGGGTGCCAGATTATTTTGTTGATGCCCTCATTCATGTAAACTGTCATGAATTAATTCGAATCTTGACTTGATGTTTAAGTCAAATGCTTTCTTTAGACCAATTATTACCGTTGCGTACCTGCATAGCATCAAAACTGTTTGTGATTTAATTAGAAAGGTTTTTGCTAAATAATCAAAGATGTAAGATGATCTGGAATAGATTTTGAAAAGTTTTATTTGTAGCCTATATTTGTGGCATTTCGAGGTTGCACTATCTGTTAACAATGAATTTACTTTCTTATATCATTTATGGCTATGACCATGACTTCAATCGATTGGTATATATTTGATAAAACTATTCAAATGTGGTTCTTGAGGTTTCAAAAGGTAGATTGAAAGGATTTTGGATTTTTTTCTGTTGCATTGACTTTTAAAGAGTCAAATTAGTGTTTTCAAACGGTGAGCAGCAGGCTGAATCTACTTGTATGTTGTATCACTTTCAATGCTGTGCTCATATTTTTTATAGTGTTGTTATATACAGTAGTAAATACTCTGTATTATGCAGGTCCTTTAGTATTTTAAAAAGTTGTCCTCCTGTTCTTAAGTTGGTCCCAGCAATTGGTATTGTTATATTCACACTATGGGGTCTAGCACCACTTATGCATCGGAGCAGGAATCTACTACTCAATGTGTGTGCACTCTTTTTCAGTTAACATCCTAGTGTTGTTTACTGCAGTTCTTGTCCCTTATGTAATCTGTTTTGGAATTGGGTTGATGTACTGAAAGCACGATCTAATATTCTAAATCATCCTGCAGAGGAGTGAGAATAATTGGAAAAAGAGTAGCACATATTATATTATGACTTCGTATATTCAACCTGTGCTGCTATGGACTGGAGCATTACTTATTTGCAGGTATCTCTCTCATGACATTCTTGAATTGCAAAAGGACATAATTTTTCTAAGTGCAAAGCCTATTTTCGAGTTGTTCAATGAGCGTACTCATCATAATTTTGTTTTTGCAGAGCATTGGATCCTGTCGTCCTACCTACAGAAGCTAGCCAGGTTGTGAAGCAACGACTTCTGGATTTTGTAAGATCATTGTCGACTGTGCTGGCGTTTACTTATTGTTTATCAATGTAAGTATGCTATCTTCCCTGAACCAGTTCTTGATGAGGGCCATCACTTGGTTCTTCATTTTCCCAAGTTGCGGTACTTACCTAGTTGATTTCATGCAGTGTGATTCAACAAACACAGAAATTCTTCATGGAGACAAGTGACCCTAGTGATACAAGAAACGTATGTGGCAACCGCTATAACATGATGCAAACTCGCTTTGCTTTTTAAAACTTAGGTGTCTAGGAATTGTTGCAGTACTTCGAATAGTGAGAACGATAAAGGAATTGTTGAGTACTTTGAATAGTGAAATTGATTGGCTTTTGATTACTGGTTTACCAATGCCTGCTTCAAGTACATCTCTGGTAGACACCCTTGTGTGTGCGTGTGAATCTTTCTTCTATTTCAATTTCGCCTGTATGCTTTGTTAATGAATATGATATTTTCTATTCTTATTGTAATATTAGTTTTCTAGTTTCATATGTATTAGTTTTCTAATTAGTTTAGTTTCCTGATTTATTATAACCCTAGGTTTCCTATTTCTATTAGGTTTTATGTTTTTAGCCTCTCTATATCGGCATGTTTTCTTCTTTCTTAACAACAATAATAATAAGAATTCTTCTCAATCTCTCATCTCTCTCACTAACCTAAATCTCAACATACTCCATTGAAGAGAAGAAATTTGGCTGTACAGATTGGTTAATTTTCTAGTAACATTTAAGGTATGGGCTGTATCATCGTCACTGCACTTTGGTGCTTAGCAGTTCTCCATTATTCATGAAGGCAAACTTCCATTGTTGATCTTAAAATTATTTCATACAAGGTGGAAGTGCATGTGAATTATCACAGCTTACAGTTTTATCATGATTATGAGGCTATAGGATATTTCACAGGTAACTATCAATTTGATGATGTACCCATTATCTGTACTTTTGTTAAGAGACTTCGCACTAATAATTTCTCTTCAATTATCTTTTATTTTTCTACTTAGCCTGAAATGCGATTTTATCATCTTAAGTGAATATCCATGAGTTCTCTTGCCTTTTCGACAGATGGGTTTCCATTTTGCGGGCAAAGCTGTATACTCAGCAGTATGGGTTGCTGCTGTTTCATTATTCATGGAGTTGCTGGAGGTCTTGGAACAGTATTGCTTACTCTAGCTGGTCGTGAGGTACGACTGAGTTCCTCTTCATGTTGGTTCATTTTAACTTAAAGCTTTTGTGGACTTCACATCATTGTTCTAATTTTCAGCGACCTCTATGGACAATCTTATTTTTTTCTTACATTGTTCTAATTTCCAATGGCCTCTATGAACAATCTTTTTTTTTTTTTTTTTTTTTTTTTTTTCTGAAGTGTAGTAAAATATTTCATGCCTACCTTCTTTTTTGGGTTTAGGGACATGGAGGGTTCAGCAGTGTCTTTGAACCTCTGACTTCATGGTTATAGGATAAGCACATAACCAGGAAGGAACAAGGATGCCCAGTCTTTTTAACAAATACTATAAATGCTTTTTTTTTCCCCAAAGCTTGACATTTTTTTCTTTGATGAATATGAAGTTCTGTTACCACCAAAAAGAGAAAAAGCCCATTGGACAGACATAATACAAGCAAGCTCTAAATGAGAACAGATAACACCTATCTAAGATATTTGACATCTTTGACATCTTTTGTTGATTGTTTCAGATATTCACAAATTTTCTCTCAAGTGCAATGATTCATGCAACTCGGCCTTTTGTTATAAACGAATGGATTCAAACTAAGATTGAAGGCTATGAAGTTTCTGGTACTGTCGAGGTTTGTATTTGAGAACACATCCTCTCAGGGAAATGACAAAAAATCAATACCTATTTATGCTGTATCGCCTTATCGGTTGTTCTACTTGTAAATGACTATTTTCACCATTTTGGTTTCATATTTAATAAAGTCATTTTGCTACTATGCACTGAAATAGCAAGACAGTCATGGGGGTGTTGCTATTTTTTTCTCATTTGCAGCACGTGGGTTGGTGGTCACCAACAATTGTAAGAGGTGAGGATCGTGAAGCAGTTCACATTCCAAACCACAAGTTCACAGTGAATGTTGTAAGAAATCTCAGTCAAAAAACTCACTGGGGTATTAAAACCCACCTGGCTATTAGTCACTTGATGTTAATAAAATCAATGTGAGTTATTTAGCCTGTCTACTCTTCATTAATTCTAGTCGCATTTTTAACCCTTGAAACCATGTAGGATATTTCATCTCTGATAACTGTTTGAGGGCCTCCCTTTGTGCAGAATATTGTTGCTGATATGTGCAAGGTCTTGGCCAAGAATCCTCAAGTTGAGTAGCAGAGGTTGCATTGAAGAGTATTTTTGGACAACATCAATCCCGAAAATCAGGCTCTTTTGGTTAGAATTTAATATTCAATCTTTCTCTTTAAGTGATTGTTCTATTCATTGAGTTGTACGTCTTTTCGTAGTTATCACACTTTTGCTAGTTTGATTTCTGAAAAATGTTTCAAACAGTGAAAGAGTATAATCTAGTATTCATTTTACATGTTCTGTTTAATATCCGAGATAGATTTGTGAGATATTTATGCAATGATTGTGCAGTGCCGTTGGCCCTTAGGTCGAGTGGTAATGGGATGGATTGGTTGTCCCTCTAAATCTTAAGTTGCAATAGCAATTATAAAAAATGTTCTTTAATTGATTGTGTTATTACATTTTTTTTTTATTATCAATATTGGATTGTATTGATTAGTTGGGAAAAAAGTATAATATAATTTCAGTAATCTGTTTGGGATAAGTTTTCCACTTAAAATTGTAAACATCTGTATCTATCCAACAAGCATATCTTTTAGGTGTGCCACGCCTATCCCTCTTCCTTCAACTCAACACATTGGATATCTTTACTTAGGGGCAATGTATGAGTGTGTGAATATTATATGCATTGTATGCCAAAAAGAATAAAGTGTTAACAGATTACTTCAGAATCAGGGAGCTAGGCTGCTGATGTGCCTGGATCTACATTTATTTAATAAATCTGTTAGAATTTTCCTTAAAGATGAACCAAATGATTTATATATAGACATGAACTCAATAACAGTTGGTCCTCATGTAGGAAATTTTTTGCTTTATATATTTATATATATCTGATGTTTATGTGTGTTGTATGTTACAGATATCGGTCTCCTGTCTTGTGAAGACCTCCCATCATGAAGAGTATTTGTGTGTGAAGGTAAGGGTTTCTCTAGTAGCTCTACCTTTTAGTCATGAATGTGATCTGTGTAGTATTTGGTGTGCATACGTTGATCATGCAGTGACAACAGCACTGACACAATGTACTGAAGATTTATTTAGAGACAATTTAAGTTCTGAAGTGAATTCAATGCTCTCTCTTTCTGTGTGTGTGTGTTCTGAATGCTCTGGATATGGATTTATCAAGAGGATTCTGTTTCACATAGAATGCAAATGCAAGGTTTTAGTCATTGGTTCCTTGTTTCTTAAGTCCAGTCATCATGTTTTCTGTTATCCAACCTTATATAAAGTCTGACTGAGAAAACTATCCTTGTTGGTTGCAGTTGCTTAACGAGGTTTGTCATATACCTATTGACTGTTGGCATGTAGGACATTTTTTTCTTTCCATTGATTTTGTGTTCATATGTTCTCGAATGTCATCGTATACAGTCTGAAATACACTTTTTTTACATAATATGCATAATGGATGATACTAATTTTGTATATCCTCTTTGCAACTTGGGTTCTTATGAGTTTTTACGATTTATATTGAGGCTGCTCAAAGATACTGTTAGCGATCATTTAAATTTTTGTAAGCTGTATTGCTTCAAAGGAAATGTTTTGTATGATATTGTACTGGTTCTACAATTGAAAAATTTGTTTGTCCTCATCTTTTGGTACCAAGTCATTTAATTGACATCCTTTCGGCCCTTGAAGATGCATCCCATTCTAGTTGATAATGCTTCAGTTGGCTCCTTGTAAGTTCCCATGTTTTGATGAAACAGGAAGCTATATTGTTGGATCTTCTTAGAGTCATCAGCCATCACCGCGCTCGACTTGCTACACCAATCCGTACAGTGCAGAAGATATATAGTAGTGACACCGACTTCGAAAATGTACGATTTGCATTTTCAATATATAACCATGGCGGAGTAGTATCTAATCGGCCTCTGCTACTGATTGAACCTTCTTACAAAATCATTGGAGAAGACAAAAAGCCTCAAAATCTTTCATCACGACCAACTGGAGAGCAAGACAGGAAGATCACAGGGCGGCCTACACCTGACACCAAAGCAGATTCTAAGATTGGAGTTACACCAAAGTCTGACTTGAAGTCCAAAGAAACACAAGCTGTTGACCCCAAGGCAGATGCCAACACTGCAGAAACACCATATTCAGAAAGTGAGGACCCCTTGGCTGCAGCAGCGTCAATATCTGATCCCAAGGTAGGAGATAAGGTGACCACTAAATCAACATTGAAATCTGTCCCCAAGACAAATTCAAAGGTCACAGAAGCAAGGCGTTCTGATTCCAAAGTTCAGGTCTCAGTTTCTGATAATTCAAGCAAAAACAAAAATATATTTGACAGCAAGCAACCAAAGATTGCAAATTTAAGTCATGTTGGAGAGAAGGGCGCTTCAGTTTCCAAAACTACTGAGAAAGCAGTTGGATTACCAGAATTTTGCCACTCAAAACAGGAGGGTGAGAGGTCGATGGTATCACAGCCGTCCATATCAAGACCTGCCTTGGAGGAAAATATAATCCTTGGTGTCGCTTTGGAGGGTTTGAAGAGAACCCTTCCTATTGAGGAAGTGATGGATTCCCCTCCAGTTCCAGCAGATGCAAAAGAATTAGCGCTGCATGTCGGAATGGAAATGGGTCTATAACTGCTGATTAGGATAATAAAGATAGTCAAATTCAGGTTACTCCTAGTAGATCCAATGACCAGTAAGATTAGTTAGGTGATGCACCATCAATGTCTTGTTCCTGTGAATTGCTAATGCTAACTCTGGAAACCTGCACATACAAGATGCGTTTTAATCAAGAGCCGTCTCATACACCATACATCCTCTGTATACCCACATGATTAACGTCATCGAGTGTGGTGGCTAATTCGTTTCAAAGCAATAGCAAGACACCAAGCGATCTTTTTAGCTATGAATTTGCTCGTTGTCAAATTGATCAAGCAGACCTACGGCCTTTTAAGGCTGGTCTTATATTAACAGAGATGTGTTCGTAAGCAGCTTAGTTTCTGTACCTATCGCTTTCCTGTGGTCTTTATTTCATTTAGTACCTTAATAAACTTGCGATTTTAAAAATGGAGAAAAAAACAATTGACAGCATTTTCGCCATGCAATCAAATCAAACAGTTGGCTTCAACTACTACCCCAAGCGCGATTTCTACTTGCCACCGCAATCATCTTTGTCACTTCGATTGGTATTTTGCTAAAATGAGCTACCTCAAGAGGTTCTCTTTATTAAAACGTTCACTTGGCTTCTATTAACCATGACAGAAAAAATTAGTGTCAACTGGTTCGGCAATTACTAGTCTCACCATTGTTAGCAAAGTTGGAAGAGTAATTCTTTCTAATGTGCACATTATCATCTTATTCAAGTAAAGGGAGAATAATCACTTTATTAGACCCCATGACACCGCAGCAACTCTCGCTTTCTCCATGCAGATGCTCAATTACAGTATTGCCAGGACAAGAATCAAATCTCTAGGCCATGGCATAGATGTTTGGTGTCGCCGATCATTTTACACGGGTTCATAAAAAAATAATTGAACAAGCACAATTATGAAATGATATATCAGAACAATATATGTTTTGTTTATAAATCTTTACTGTAACTAGATGATTTTCACAATCAACCCTCCTCTCCATCACTTCTACCCTCATTACACTCCAATGCACTAAGAATGCCTACATAAATAGTTACACGAATGGAGAAATGTGAGTTGTTTATTTATAATACCAAGTATCACAAGCCACTAACAACAATTGAGCAAGGAATTACTCGCCTTTGAATCCAATTGATAGCCTCAAACATGGCACATGCAATCAGGAGCAGGATATGTGTAGATGGACTGTTTCGGTTTTCTTAACCTAATCTGCCCTGTCTGTTTTCATGACCTTCAATCACTGCCTGCTGAAAGTCAGTCCAACTAATGCTTTTGTTCAGGAAGAGTTGCCCCAGCAATGCCATATTTGGCCTTATGGTCTTCAAACTCTCATAAGTTCGATGTCCCACCTGTTGAAACCACAGCGTTTGTAGACTTATTATGGATTGAAATGCAAATCAACGCATATAAATTTTTCTTGCAACAAAAGGGGAGGGGGGAGATCAATAAATTGCCTATCAATACTCCACACGAGTTCTACCCATTCATCCTTTTTTAGGGATAAATACATTTTCATACCTGAGTTTAGGGGTAATTACAGAAACATACATATGGTATTAAAAATTATTGTTTCATACCTTGACCAAATTTGATCTCACAAAAGCTGTTAACTCCCAACAGAAAATGAGAATTGTTCAGTTTCCCTTGCTTAAATTAAAAGCACAAAACCCCAAGTACCTCAGTAGACTAATCTCTCTCCTCTCTCTCTCTCTCTCTCTCTCTCTCTCTCTCTCTCTCTCTCTCTCTTATCCATTCGCCACTCGTAGTGGCACATGGAGGAGTCTATAGCAACAAGAAATAGAGGAGAAGAGGATGAGAAGTCTTGATTTTGAACAGGAACTTGAGCAATTTTTATTTGTTTTTCCTTCAATTTTAATGGAGAAAAATGGATAACATGGGTATTTGGCTAGCAAGAAAAAGCGAAAAAATTTCATTTTTTCCTCTCAAATTTTCTCTCTCTACGTCAATGAAATTGAACCTTGAGTTAAGTTCCAGACTCAAAGCATGAAAATTGATGGCAAGGAGGTTAAAGCTCAGCTTTGGCCCACAACGTCCTTTCCTCCCTAAAATCCTTACACCAAGCAATATCTACATCCTCCTAGGACCCTTTTTATTAACTCTTTTACTGCAGCTAATTGTGCTACATTTGCAGGAAAATTTTCTTTATTTCCCACCTTTTTTCTTTCTTTTTTTGGGTTGAGAAAGTTAATCGAAGGCATTCTTTTTCTTTTTTTTAAGCAGCAGTTTCGTTGGTGTTTATGCTGTAAGAATCTTATAGTAAAATTTGTGTTCTATTATGCTTTACTTTGTAATTTTAGGATGGTGCATGTATTCTAGCTCAATTTTTGAAGCTCTATTGGGTTTTGATTTTTCTCTGATTTTCCTAGTTCATATTACTAGTTTAGATTTATTAATCAGATGGTTTTGTTTTTACCCATTTAGTTTTCTCACCAACAGTGGAGCTCCTTTTCGGATTTGCACACTAACAATCACTAGCATGTAGTTAAACACGCTTAACGGACCATAATTTGATGATTAATTACATTTTGAATTATTCTCTTTGCAACTCTCAATTTCTTTCGTAGGTTGCTAAAGAAACTTTACAGACATAGAAACTTCAAGTTATATACTCTTTTTTTTGTATTTGTTCTATTGGGCATATTTGGTGGGACTTTGCTTATTGGATTAAGATTTTGACCATTAAGCACTTAAAACTGAAATATCTTACACAAATTATATGTTAGTTTTTCCGTGTTTTTGAAGTCTTTTCCCCAGTTTGCAGAATTGAAATGCAAATATGCATAGCGGGCATCTGTCTACTTTGGAATATGCTTTAATCTGTTTTAATCATATCTTATGATTCAATCAGAAAATGAAACTATTGATATTGGGTTTTGCTTAGAATCACTTCTGATATTTGAGAGTTCTTTTTTTTTTAAAATTTTGTTTATTTCTTGCTTTTTCTGTTAAAATTTTTTATTTCTTGCTTTTTTCTGTTAAAATGGAGTTGGTGTTGCAATACATTTCTTCTTTTCTTCTCTTAGACCGAAAATGAAGTGGGTCTTCAAGAAAAACATTCCTTACATGTTTGAAGAAGGGATGAAAAAAAGATGACGACGATCTTCAGAGAATATAAGACATGAAAAGGAAGGGATTAGATTAGTTGAGGGGTATTTAGGGGTTTTCAAAATATTTGATGATGTGGATTAACATTTGGCCTAAAATCTCACGTTTGACTAACGGGGTAACTAATGGAGGTATATTTTTATAATGTAACCTACGAACCTCAAGTATAAAACAATAATTTTTAATACCGTAGGTATGTTTCTATAATTACCCCTAAACTCAAGTATGAAAATGTATTTATCCCTTTTTTATAAGCAGTTCTACCATTCATCTTGAATTTTTTTATTCTTCGAACTTAGTTAAAATTGATTTTATGAGACTTTTGTGTTACTTCTATTGTTACATGATTTTATAATCCCAATTTTTCAGTTGCATCACAGAGTGGTGCACCAAAACCAACCATTGCTTGTTGTACCCACCATAAATCATCGTATTACAGGTTAAACCCAGTAGGGGTTCGACCTCAGTTGTTTAATATTCACCATATCAGAGCAGCATTAGCACATAAGCATACTCATACATCGAATCGAACATTTTAGATCTTATCTAACACGCTGCAGCATGCATCGGAGGGTTAAAAATCAGTCAGAGGTACTCACCAATGCATTGTGCATATTTCCTGGAGAAGCAGAGATGAAGATGTCACTGTGCATGCTAACATAGTAGTCAACTGCAGCTAACAAAGAAGCCTTTCCTTTGATGTGGGCACATTCCTCTGAAGACGCAAGGCTCTTTTTGTCCTCCATTAAAGGAAACAACTTTCTTAAAGTTGAAATCCTAGCTTCTCCACCATATATCTAAAAAACATGACCGTTTGATGAGTCAAAATTATAGGAAACAGAAGCATGAAGTTCACTTTAACAAGAACTTGAAATAAGAAAGGAGGATAATATGGCCAAACCCAGGTTGCAAGGTTAAAAAGACCTTGTGAGAGGCAAGATAAAGACGGGTACTGTTATCGAAACCCAAGGCCGCTAATAGTAATCCAATCTCTTCTGGGGTTAGTGGGCAACGCCCCTGATTCCTCAATTCTTCATCAGTAAACTGGGAGTTGAGGACCCTTCCTTGCCAAATCATTTGTCTGTACTTTGCCAAAGCCAATTTTTCAGCTTTGCCCCCACCAAAATCACAAGCTGAATGGGCAGCCATATCCTGTACAATCACAAGATTAAACAAAAACTACTTTAACATGAAAATCTGACAATCTAAACTCAAATTGTTAAAACACAGAGGGCTGTTTACTGTCACTAACAACAAATCGGTAGGCAAAACAAAATCATAACTCCACCATTCTTATGGTGCCACAACTATGAATAATGCAAAACACTCACTATCTGTGACCTATCAGAGGCACTTGAGAGTTATCTTAACAGCAAGCAGCCCTAAATCTATTAACAGGAAAGGTATAATAAGGGATGAGATCAACAACTTTACTTTACAAATAGAGACAAAACTGCATCCCCTTAGTTTCTTAGTCAAGAGATTCCCATGAAGCTAGAATATAAGAAATAAAAGTAATAAGATAGGAAATACAAAAAGGATCAGAATCTTTTAATTTTCCCACTTCAGTTACAGCCCAAGGATCTGAACTCATAGTCATAGTAGAACTGGGGCATACCTTATCAAACCGTAGGTGTAGTACAGCAAATTTCCTTGCCTCTTGTTTTCCATTCGCATTGGTGGTCTCCCATAGATAGGCAGTACTAAGTGATCTTTTGCTAGAAGGATATCTGAGGCGACCGACAAGTGCATCTCCGAGTGCTCTAATGTGGGGAACAAAAGCTAGTGCTTGAAAATTAACTTTACAACGCAGCCGTTGGACGTCCGCAGGCAAGTTGTCAAAAGCTAGACGGTGAGAGAAAGGAGCAACTGCAGCAATCCCATAACTGGACCATATACAACATATTATAGACCTAAAAAATTACCAAGTAGGAAACTAAAATCTCAAAATGACAACTTGCATTCCAAAAGAACTGGAATACCCACACTTAAAGCAGCATAATGGCACTATTGAGGGGCCCATATTTAATTTTATAGGCCACAAAATGTATCAAAGCATTGAGCATAAAAATACCAACTACCTCTGTTTATGTGAATAGACCAGACTCAAGAGATACAATGGAAACACATATCATGTTTTAATCTGGAATACACCACGAATTATAGAGGCCTAAACATTTCGAATAACAACTTATTGCAAATACAAAATGTTAAGGAAAAGACCAACCTCTGTACTACAGGCAAGACATTCTCTAGATACCAATTAGCAGAAGCATGAACAGGTGCTGTTTTAATTCTGGTAGCTCGGATCGCTGTGGCATAATACTCCCTTGTGCTCCAAGAGAATTCACTAGGGAGTTCTTTAACTATAGAAATATCATCCTTCAATACATTAATAAAGTGGTCCGTGTCAAATATATCCACGAATAAGCTGCAAGGAAAAATGAGAAACTTCATTATAATGCTTCCCTTAACACCCGCTGAAAGTTTATAGACATCTGAAAGAATATAAAGAATGGTTGCTTTGGCAAAAAGTACCTGGAATCTTGCCAAACTGCATTCACTTCAAGATGTGGGATCACAAGTGTTACATTCAGTATTTTAGCAACAGCAACTGCATCGCATATCTGTAAACACAACTTAATATCTGGCTGACTACCCATATTCTTTAAAACAGACAATTGAGTGCAAGATTTAATCAAAAAGAATATAGCTATTTAAAGTTTCAGCATTCAATGCATCTCTAAGTATCTACAGAAGATATAAATTAAAATTTTCAAGTCTTACCCCCATTCTCTGCTGGTTCAACCCTCCATCAAGAAATACCTGAATATATCCCTGAGATTTCTCTGGCAATGCTGCTTAAAATAATGGATTTAATCAGTCAGAGAAAAATGAGATTCATGAAAGGAATATTTAGTAAAAAGACATAAACACAAGGACTTCATGTTTTATTATTCATCCAGGTTATCAAAGTTTACAGAGATAAAACCTATGTGGTAATCTTATTTCTTCACTCACAAGAGGTATTATTAGATTCAACACACGGTCTCCATCCTTGGTCAGCCAAAGGCATCCAGAGCTCAGACTCTTCATTTGGCTGAACGAGAAACATAAACCAGAGGATTTTAGTGTTCAAGAAACAAAACTCAGTGGGGGAAAAATGGCAGACTGATACTCAGTACTCACGCTTTGGCGTCGTAAAGCACTCTTAAGCAGTGGTAAGTGCCTAGGTTTTGGAGCATTCCATTCCTGCACCAACCAGCCCATTATCAAATGGTATAATAAAACCATAATATTCACTTTACAAAAAATGTTGCCAAACTAAAATAGCATAGGTACAAGTACATGTGAATGCTTATGACCTTACCTCTCAGAAGCACATTTTACTTCAACAAACACACAACTAGCATAGTGAATGATGGAAGTGTGCACGCTATTCATGTATGTAACCAACAAAGACAATAATCATATCTAGCTTGCTAGAGCATTAATCCGTATGTTTTCCAAGGAGCAAAAGGCTATTACGTTTTTAGTTACACAACTAATCACAAAGATATTACCCCAAATAACTTTGCCCCTGGCATAATCTGATAATCCTCGCCATTCACCAAACCTGATTTTGTCAACTCATTGATTGCAACTTCTATTGACACCACGCTAACAAATAAGGCCACTTATCCAATCATTCATGCTAACATATGACACCGAAGGAACACAAGCTAAATCCTGTTTACCATTTTCAGTAACCTTCTACACTTGTGTAACTTTTTTTATTTTTTTATTTTATTTATTTTCCATAAGAAGAAACAGTAATCAAATTATAAATTAAGCATAAAGCATAAGAATTTACCAAAAAGTATCATCTCCATAAAGAACTTTTTTTTTTTTTTTTTTTTTATGCAATCTCGATAAAGAAATTTGATTCATGAATAATTTGAATTAGGTGCAGTAATAAAATTTCCACAAACTTCATGACTAAAATCATTAGCACTGACAGTTCATAATCAACAAGAAAATATCTTTCCTGGTGAATTTACGCCGAACCCATATTCCATCAAAGCAAAAGACGGAGCAACTTCTCGGCAAAAGGAAAAAAAAATAAAGAAACAAGAAAACCAACAATTAAAAAAAAAACTGATGCAACAGAGAGTGAACATACCGAGAACATAGAAGGTGAAGCATGGCTCAATGGACTAAATAAACTGGGCAAAAAAACTGGAAATAGCAGCACAAAAAGCCCAGCAAAAGCTCCTCTTCTGTGAGACTGATAAACAAAACTCTGGTAGTGAAACTTCATTTTCCAAAAGCTGAACCAGATCCAGTACTGGGTACCTCTTAGTTTTGCTTGGTAGTGAAAATCCAATAATAAGAAAGAAGTACAAATGTCGATGAAGGAGAAGGAGAAGGAGAAGGAGAAAGAGAAGCGCTACCCACAACCAAGAATCACATGTATCACTCTATTCTCACTTTTCAATCGCTTTCTATATCTGGTCTCAGTTGAATTATGTGGAGAGTTAAGTCATCTAACACGGAAACCGGTCCGATGGATTGAGTCGGTTTCATAATGGGTCCAGAATATATATATATATATATATATATATATATATATATATATATATATATATATATAAAGCAGGTGTACAAGATTTTTGTACTGTAGAAAACAAAATGGAATCACAAGGTTTTTTTCGCGGGATGGTATGGCATGGTCTTATTTTAGGCTTAAGGTTTTGAGATTGGACCGTCGGCGTGCAGTGACATTTCCTGCTTTTCACTTAAAAATTAAAAGAAAGCCTTTAGCAGTTTTCTGTTTTTATTTCTCAGCACCGACATTGCTATGGTGACTTGAAGTTTATACGATACGGTGGGATCATCGTTTGGGTCTCTTAAAATTGAATAAATTATTGTTGCCTTGGTAAATCTCTTATAAAAAATAAAAATAAAAATTATTAGTAAATATATTGTAAAATTTTGATTACTTTATTAATTATTTGTTTGGTTTTAATTATTTTAATTTTTTAGATTAAACTCAAATTTTTTATATAAAAAATTAAAAATAAACAGACTAAAAAAACCTGATATATGTACCGTGTTGTTTTTTTCTGTTTAATGCTGATATATATATATATAAAAGTAAAATATTTCGGTTAGATGAGACAAAGCATGAAATTACGGTGGAATTAATGAACGTAGCCTACTGAAAAGGACTTCCTAGGACAGGGTGGGTCATTATTCCATCTTGTGCTTTAGATAGCAATGTGTTAACGGAGGATTATTATTAAGCTAACATGGTAATTGGTATTTGGTAATAGGTCAACAGTAGTAAGAATATGACATATTGACCTACTGAATGAAAGCGAAAGATTTGCTAAAATATGAAATATTTTGGGTACGATTATTTTATTTTTTAAAATTTTATTTTACTTAATTTAATACATTAAATTTTAATATAATTCAATTCAAATCATTTTGACGGGTTCCATTAATCACTTAAAGTAATTCATTTAGACCCGAAATTAAAATGAAAAACTTGTATATATTTTTACGGATTTTCGTTAAATGATTGATAAAATAAATATTAAAATTATTTTAAAATTTTATATATTAAATTAAAATAATTAAATATTTAAAAAGAAGGGATCATATCTCAAAGCAACGAGAGTAAACTCCAAATTTAGCATGAAAGTTTTATCAAAAGCTAATAAATTTCTATCATTGTTTGTGATGTAAAATTTTCGAAAATAACATGACTTTGATAGGTGTTTTAAAGGTGATTGATATTAATGGGGAAGATTACAAAGAATCCGGAATCGTTTCTTCAAGTGTTGCAATAATATCACTTTCTTTGGGTCAACCTGTTTGGCATAAAAAACATATGCCAAAATGGTCTGAGCCCAACTCAAAAAGCCACACATTTTTAAAGCCCCTTCAAAGATTACCTAAAAAATGCATATTTTTATCATATCTTCATTCGATTGCTTGACCATCTTTTCTGCCCCATAAAGACAAGACTCAAGTCATAAACTGGACAGCTCAATATAACCATGGATCTAACCGATATTAATACTTTTAAATTATGTACTTTGTTAGATATCCATTTCAATCCCACAATAGCCTAACTCAAACTTCTGTTGACTCAACACAATTAATAATATGTTTGAAAGTAGTAGAGGACTAAGGATGATGTACAAGATAAAAGATAAGAATAGTTCTATGGTGCTCATAAGGGCATACGTCCTCATGCTAATATACTTCAATTCTTATGGTGTGGGGGTAATTTTTTTGATTAATATATTAGGCTTTTTTTTCTTCAATTTCAAGTGAAATATGTTAATATTTTGGATTTTTATATGAATAATAAGATAGTAAAAGCTTATATTGTAATTAAATCAATCATTGCATTACTTATATATAGCATCACTTCAATATAAAAAAAAAAGATAATTGGTAGAAAATAAATGAAAAAATAACTTTTCTTCATCTTCAATTTTTTTTTTCTCACATGAAGTAGAACAAAAAGTGTGTATTAAATATCCTTTGTGACTCTAATGCTAAGTTGATAATTGGTTTTCAGAGAAACATTAGGTGGGATTCAAGTGTTTTTGTTGAATTATGGGCAGTGAGAGATGGTTTACACATTACTTGTCAAAAAGGGGTGAGACAACTGATACCCACTGTCCACTAAATAATTCCATCATTTGGTGCTTTAATTGTTCATTTTAGTTCCATAGCAATGGAAGATGGACTGCGCTCCAAAGTTGTCAAGGGTGAATTTTCTTGGGAAAGGCTTAGCAAGTACATTTCAGAAGAAATTGGTGCTACCATCAAAGCTCTCCAATAAGAAATTGAATCTTTGAGGCAGTTGCCTTCACAAGAATAACACACACCTCTTCCAGATCAAGAACTTCCTGCACACAAGCAGAAGGGTGTTGTGTGAAGAGGACAGCAACTTGGAGCTGTAGCGCTGGAACCTGGCAGGAATAGCACAAGGGACAGAAACTTGGAGCTGCAGCGCGGCACTGCAGCTTTGGCCGGCACTCATTGACAGTATGTTTTAGCCTTCTCTTAGGTGCGTGAATGCAAGGTTAAAACACACAGCACCACTTAGGATTGATGGAGGGCCATGGTTAAGTGGTCATCAAGATCTAAGGGTAGAGAATGACACACAAGATTGGACAAGAAGTTGGTGCACTATATAAAGGGTCACCTAGGTTCAATCTCAACACCACAAACATAAGGTTGTGACACAAGGTGTAATGTAACTTGTGAGACATGTGTGTGGATGAGAGAATTGTGTGAGAGTGCAAAGACACAAAACACAAGAGGGACTCATTGTAGAAAGGTTGGTTGTAAAGAAGAGAGGGTAGTAGAGAATTGATAGGAAGCATTGAAATAGGTCTATCACTTTCTCGTTCTCTTCTTGGTTTCTTCAAGAACATTGTGGTTTCTTGAAGGGGGTTGCTGTAACTTTGTAAGAACCATTGATTTAGTGCAGAGAGTTTGGAGGAACTCACGGGGACGTAGGCACATTACCGAACCTCGACAACAAATTGCTTGTCTTCTTTCTTTCTTTGATTTTCTGTTCTTGTGTTCGATTGCTGTTTTCTTTTCTACAAGTCATTCAAGACTTGGGTGTTTGGAAGATCACCACCTGAGCATCTTGTCAAGGTGATTTCCAACATCCTTTTTGTGGTAGAAGAAATTATTTTGATGATGATATAAGTTTCATGCCAAGAGTGGAGACCACCACTCCCATTGTTGACCCCAAGGAGAATCAACTTCAAATGGTTAAAAAGAAAGGTGAATCAATACTTGATCAACCTTCAACAAGGAGATGGTCTTCCTAAGGATTTGAGGTATGTGAATTATCACCTAATCGATCAAGTGATTGGTGATTCTTCACAAAGGGGTAAGAACTCGTTCCTTTATTAGAAATGTATGCACTTATGTTGCTTTCTTGTCTCAAATTGAACCTAAGAATTTTGATGAAGCTAAACAAGATCAAAATTGGATAATTACTATAGAAGAAGAAAAAAGTTAAATTTGAAAGAAGTAAAGTTTTGACTTTAGTATCTATGCCTAAAGATCATTCGGTAATTAGAACAAAATGGATTTATAGAAACAAAATGGATGAAAATGGTGTAATAACTAGGCTTGTAGCAAAAGGATATCATAAAAAAGAAAAAATATATTTTGCTCCTATAGCTAGACTTTTGTTCTTATAGTTAGACTTGAAGCCATTTACATGATGCTTGAATTTGTATGTTTAAAGCACTTCAAACTATTTCAAATGGATGTGAAAAGTGTCATTTTAAATGGTTTTATAGAATAACAGGTTCATGTTGAACAATCTCTTGGTTTGAAAATCTTAATTTTCCAAACCATATTTTTAGGCTTTCTAAATCTCTCTATGGGTTGAAATAAGTTCCTAGAGCATTGTATGAAAGATTACGTAAATTTTTACTTGGTAATGGTTTTACAAGAGGAAGAATTGACACTAGTATTTTTACAAAAATTCATGAGCAAGACATATTCATTGTATAAATATACATTGATAATATAATATTTGGTGCTACTAATGAAACTATATGTCAAGAGTTTGCTAAGTGAGCGCAGGGCAAACTGAGATGAGCGTGATGGGAGAGCTCAGTTACTTCATTGGTCTTCAAATCAAACAAACAAAGGAATGGATCTTTATCAATTAATCAAAGTGCACAAAGGACTTGATAAAGAGGTTTGGGATGAAGAAAGCAAATTCAATTGGAACTGCCATGAGCACTTCAACAAATCTTGACAACGATGAAAGAGGTAAAAATGTAGATTTTAAGAAATATAGAAGTATGATAGGGGTTTTACTTTATCTAACCGCAAGTAAGCCCGAAATTATGTTTAGTATTTGTATGTGTGCTACATTTCAATCTAATCCTAAAGAATCTCACTTATGTTATTAAAACAATTTTAAGCTATTTGCTAGGAACTCAAAACTTAGGTTTGTGGTATTCTAAAGAATCTTCTTTTGACTTAATTGTTTTTTTGGATGTTGATTTTGCTAGTTGTAAGTTAGGTAGAAAAAATACTAGTGGTACATGCAAATTTCTTGGTTGTATGCTAATCTCTTGGTTTTTAAAGAAATGAAACTTGGCTGGATTATCAATGGCCGATGTGGAATATGTAACTGTCGGTAGTTGTTGTATAAAAATTTTATGGATAAAACAACAAGTTGAAGATTTTGGCATGCGATTTGAAAATGTTCCTATTTTATTTTATAACACTAGTGCTATCAGTCCAACTAAGAATCCAATTCAACATTCTAGTACTAAGCATATTGAAATTAAATATCATTTTATTATAGATCATACTAAAAAAAAGGATATGAAACTGGGGTTTGTTAGTACTAAAAAACAACTGGCTGATACTTTTACAAAACCTTTGAATGAAGATAGGTTTTGCATGATTAGAATGGAATTAGGAATGAGAAACTATACTTGATTGATTTTTGATTTCATTTGCATTCATCCTTTGCATAAAATCCAATGAAGGAAAGAATTTATTTTGTTAAACTAAAATTAATTACTCCTTTATGGATATATTAAAAATCTCTAGCAAATTTTATTTATTTTTATTAAGTTTTAAACTTCCAAATGATTTTAACCATATTGTTCAGTTAAAATTGGGACAGAAAGCAATTGTAGTCATCTACAACAAGGTGTAGTCGACTACAACTTCGTTGTTTTTACAAATTTTTGGTCCAGAAGGTCATTGTAGTAGACTACAACACCTTATAGTCAACTATAACTTCATTTTCTTAAAAAAATTCCAGTAGCTCCTTGTAGTTTATTATAGAGCCTAGTAGTCGATTATAACTTAAAATTTTGGTTTTTTCCTAAACAAAACCCACCTAAATTCGACTACAAGCTACCATAGTCAACTACAAGGTCCTATTTAAACCCCCTTTGCCAAAAAATTACCTATTTTCAACACATTTTCCGCACTTTTCTCTCTATAAAGAACCTAAACTCATATCCTCTCAATTCTATCTAAAAATCCTTCAATTTCCACCATGTTTTCACCAAATTAGCTCACAATCTTCTAAGCCCATCACATAAACTTCATGTTTTTGGTGTTTTTCAAGATTAAAACTCAAAATTTTGAAGATTTGGTGCTCTCTCTCTAAAACATGATTTTTCTCTCTCCTAACTTTCTTGCTCTTAAATCTATTCAAATCTTCCATCTTTCTTCACAAAATCTCATTAACTTCCAAGCCCAACACCTATTTTACAAGTTTTTAGTGATTTCAAGTCAAATTTATCACATTTTGAAGGTTTTGTTGGACTTTCTCTATCTAAAAATTTCCAAACCCAACACCTATTTTACAAGTTTTTAGTGATTTCAAGTCAAATTTATCACATTTTGAAGGTTTTGTTAGACTTTCTCTCTCTAAAAATTTCCAAACCCAACACCTAAAAATCATCTTTTCTCTCTCTAAAAATTTCGACTATGCCTCTAAAAACTAGTGGGTTAGGCTCAATAGGAAGGGAAAAATGAAAGGATGATGGCTCTTCTAAGTAGAAGAAGAAAAAGGCCATAGAGAATTTGTCTCTACATTTCTCTACAGTGCAAATCTTGGAAAGGTATAAGAAATTTTTTAAAGATAGATATATTCATCCTAGTAAATATACTTGTTTGCTCGAATTTTCTGTTTACAATCTGGAGCTTGAGAATTATTTTGAGCAATTGAATTGGTTGTCTTTGGTGAAATTACGAGAAAAATATTATCCTAGTTTGATTAAGGTATTTCACTTCAACTTGGTAAAGAATTATTAGAAAAATTATCATTTTATTATCCGGGTTAAAGGAGTGGAAATTAAGGTTAATCTTAAACTGATCGATAAAATTTTAGATATTGCCATGGAAGGCCAGGGTTGGATGTGTCTTGATAATTAGCTTGCTTATATTGATCTTGAGGCAGCCTTGAGAGAAATTACGGATAATCCAAATTTTTCTTTGGTAATTGATTTTAAGCATCTTAGTGTACAACATTGTTTATTGAAATTAGAGCAATAAATTCTATTATTTTTCATTGTCTTATTCCTCGTAGTGGAAGTTATGCAACTCTTAATCATTTTAATGTAGTGCTTATATGGCATATCATAAATGCTTATAATTTACCTCATATGATAACTTGTAAGATGGTTAAGACGAACACTAATACGAAAGGGAATATACTTTTGGATATGGTAACTACTCTCATTATGAAGCACTATGGGATCAAGTTGGATAATTATGTTCGAGTTGAGTTGACAACTAATTTTTGGATCAATACTTCAGCCTTATTTTGTATACAAAATGAATTGGGCTTATTTTGTACATGATGAGCAATGTATACATAATGAAGCTTGTCTTTAGATAAATGGAAAATGTGACAAAAATGCTGATTATGTTCTAATTGATGGTGTATAGGTGAGAAAAGAAAATGGTATAGCAGCTGATTCTACTCCAGCTGAACCTGAAAATATTGAAGAAGAAGAATCGCCTCTACCTCCTCAAGATAACCCTATGGCTCCTAATGATGCCATTTAAGCTGCTCTTCAGGGAATTCAAACTGGTATGGCTGATATGAGGTTTGAGATGCAATCAAACTTGGATGATTTACGGACAGAGGTTCAAGAGTATTATGATGAGTTGCAGTCAGAAGTTTATGGTTTACAGACTAAGGTTCAGGACATGCATCATGATATTAGTCAGTTTCTCTTTGAACAGCATAGTAAGACTATGGTTTTACATGTCTACACTCGACCACCTCACATTAAAGAAATTGTTGAGCTAGATCTCCCTTAAGCTTCCTGACCCTCATCATCTTCCCACTTCTCCAACATTTATGAACTCGTGAAACTTCCTCCTCGTCGTTGCTGAATTTACTTTTAACTTTCCATCTTTACTCCTCTTTTTATCTTATGGTTGAGGTTTGTCTCCTTTTGCTAGAGTACATTTCCTTTCTTGCATTGCATTATTTATGGTTCCTTCACTTTTCTGTGTTTTGATGTTTTTGATGCATGAACTTAGGGGGGGTTTTCATATCCCTTTTCCTTTTGTGGTGTTGAAAAAGGGGGGGGGGGGAGAATCTAAGACTTAATATTATTTGTTAATGCTAGGGTATCTATGTTGTTATTTTATCATTTGTATACTCTCTCTTGTACCAAATCAATTCCTTCATTCTCAAAGTGTAAAAGAGTATGTAACTCTTACTTGAGTGTTTAGATGTTAAACTCTTAATGAGTTTTTAGGTGTTAAACACTTGTGAGAGATTTTTAGTGAGAGAAAGTTCTTGTAAAGGTTTGAGATTCACCTTGGAAGTTGCTTGTTCGTATTAGCAAAACCTTCAAGCAAAAGCATTGAAGACAGCGAACGTAGGGTTGGGAGCGATTTCGATATTGTTGAACCACTATAAATCGAGTTTGCATGCTCTTTTCCCTTCAACTTTTAATTTTCAGCAAGCTTATATTTATTACTCTTGTTTGTTTTGCTTGATTATCTCCCTTTCATCATAATCTCTTGATCTAAATACATCTTACACAATGTGCATACTTCTCAATTTCTCTCTTAGTATGGAGAGTACTCAATTTTTTATTTAATTAGAAAATATCTTAATACAATCACCTTATAATAATGATTTCTTGTTCAACATATCTTTATTTTAAAGATAAGCGATTCTCAAGAGCTCTTTATTTTGTGGCATCAGTCACTCTTGTATAAGTCACACATTTCCGCCACTTTGAATAACATAAAGATTTATTCTTCCATTACACCTTACCTATATCAAGTCATATTTTCAATTCATATAAATTAATATGAACTTTGGAGCACTATTTATTGCATAGGGAAAAAATAAACATGTTTCATGAGAACTCCATTTCCATGTATAAGTTAGTTTTGTTGGAAAATGATCGGGTTGGGCACCAATGGTGATGGGTAGCCCACCCAACTCTTCAAAAAGCAATATTTTGAAGGAATAATTAGTTTAGTTCCCTATTTCATCAACCTCCTTTTTCTCCACATGTTGTCTAATAGCCATGATAACAATAAAAATATTACCTTAATAGTTAGTAGTGAAGTGGCACCAAAAAAAAAAAAAATTAGTGAGAGAGTGGTTGCTCCATTCGGCTAGAGAAAGAGAGAGACTTATAGAGATAGAAAATACCCATGAAGTTCTTGAGAGAGAGAGACAAGGGCTCTTGGGTGGTGAACGGTGATCGCATATATGACCTCTGGTGAGATTGAAGTCAAGAAGACATAGAGAAGAGTCTAAATTACAAAAAATGTCAAGTCAAACTGGTAAGTACCGATTCTACTGTATAATCTCTATTTAAATTGCTATCAAAGCATATAGTTGCATTCGCGTGAGTTGTTTGACATGTATAAATGTAAATATATGTGCTAAAATTTAAGAGAATGCATGGTTATCTATGAAATTTGAAAATATGAAGCTTTAATATGTGAAAATGGAAAATACTTCATTTCTTGATGAAATGCCATGGAATTTCATATATTAGTATCTTATAATACGTAGATCAAACATGGAAAGTTTGGCATGCTAACTCTCATGGAGGAGAAAGAAATCTCAAACCCTAATTTATAAGGTCAAAACTTTGATTAAATACACGTTGATACATGGTTCGAACTACGGAAAAAGAATTAGTATTTTGGATAAAGTTTCTCTCAAGCTTTACAACAATATATAGCAAGAAAATTTTAGTCCACTGAGGAGGGAGAAACAAGTTTTAAAGTTTTTGGTTTTTTAGGGTAAATTCTCAAGCTAGAGGTTAAAGGAGACTGTTAGCCAATAACTTTTTGTAAGTCTACATGCAGAGAATACACAGTGAAAATTTTAAATTTTTATGCCCATAAACATAAATCCCAAGAAAATCTCTATGAATCGATTAGAATGATGAATCGAATTAATCTTTTAATACAAGGTTAGAGATTTATATCTTTGATGGAGATTCTTGTTGTTCCTTTGAAAACAGATTCATAACCTGTTCAATCTTCCAGCCTCTAAGCATATTGATAAGTACTTAAATATTCATATTTAAGCCCCTTAATTTACAGTTGTTAAGCTCTTTGATTACGTATTTTATTCTATTTTACTTCATTGTTGTGTTTTCTATGTTTTTATAGGCACTTGGAGAAAAAGTGGCATTTTAGAACTCAAAGGAAGAAATCTGGAAGACTTGGAAGCAGCGAAGTGTGATCGAGCACAGAAGAGTGTGATCGAGCGCACAAGCACTCGTGCACGCACATAGAAGGCTCGAAACAACCTTGCGATCGAGCGCACAAGCATACGATCGAGCGCACACGTGCAGTAAAACGGCAGACCCTATTTTGGAAAGTAGGGTTAGGGTCTTGTTTTGGAAATTAGGGTTTCGAGTTGTCCTTAGAACCTTATAAATAGGCCTGTAAAACATAAAAACAGGATCTTCCTTTTGGAAGAGGCCAGAGGAGATTGTGGAGACGAATTGACGACTCTTCTCCATTATATTCTCGGGTTTATTCTTTCCCTTTATTTTTATTTATGAAGATGTTTAGCATCACAATCATGTGTAACTAACTTCTTAGTAAGGGCTTGATTGAATCCCTAATTATGTTTACTCAATAATTCAATATTGATGCCTTTGCGAGATTTATGTTGTGATGTTTAACTTGATTAATGGCTGTTTTTGTTTAAATTCCTCATGTGTTTGTCTGATCAACGTATGCATGTGATATAGATTAGTTAGTTGAATCAATTTAGATGACTGAGTCCTAGGTTTAACAATAGTAATAAAAGAAATCCATGCCGAGTTCTTGGGTTAATCAACATGGGAAACCGGGAGTATACACCATGCCCTAGGTCTCATGTGATTGTCGATTTCCCCAGATCTTATGCTCTCTTAAGGAACAACTCAGTATACACCATGCTGAATCCCTTAAGAAAGAGAAGAGTTAGAGTATACACTATTCCTAACTTGTTGCTTAGGGAAATCCATAGCTTAAGGAGCGGACCAAGCCCTTAGGTTGACACACATTAGGTATTCATGACATGAGTAAAGCATTGGCATATTGTTTTATTATGACAGCATGATTGGTGGTAGATATCAAGTCCCTAGCTTTTATTATTATTAATTCAAACTCAATATTTATTTCTATCTTTTTATATTGCGAAACTAATTCTAAATCAAAATTTACCAATCCCTGTGGAGATGATCTCGCATTTGCATACTATGCTACTGTTGACCTTGTGCACTTGCAATTCAAACAAGTTCGATTATTTGCTTATTAATTTAGGTAGATAAATGCACAACAAGTTTTTGGCGCTATTGCCGGGGCTTGCGCTAAATTTCTTTTTAGAATTGTTTTTCGATTCAATTTATTTTTCAGTTTTATTTTATTCTGTTTCATCATAAACCTAATTTTTCTTTCTTTTTGTTTTCTGTTTTTCTGTTTCAGGTCTGCAGTAGTGCTGTTTCTAGCATTGCGATCGAGCGCAAGCTTAAGGGTGATCGAGCGTAGGTCTTGGCGCGATCGAGTGCAAATAGTTTAGAGACTACTCGAGCAGCAGTACTGATGCTGCTGCACCGAAGTATTTCAGCTGATTCATGCAAGAGCTTCGATCCGGTAACCCAACATTTTTTCCACTCGATGCAGAGCTTGAGCATACCATTCGAGAAGGGCTTAGAGACAACGTTGAGGAGGAAGAAGAAGAATTTGAGGGAGATACACAAATGGCAGGACAGTTTGACAACCAACCGCGACCAGAGCGAAGACCCATGAAGCAATCCTTCATCCCACAGAACCTCAACCAACCTTCATGCATTGCATATCAACTTGAGGCAGAGGGCAATTATTACATATCTCTACAAATACTCAATGCTTTGACTCACTTCAGGGGGATACTTATTGAGGACCCACACTTAAATCTGCGGGAATTCTTTGATCTTTGCAAGTTCCAGCACATCCAAGGCCTAAATCAAGAGGGAATCAAGTTAATTCTTTTCCCTTTTACATTAAAAGATAAAGCTAGATTGTGGTATAATTCATTGCCTGTAGTATCCATCCATACTTGGGAAGAGCTATCTAGTAGGTTTCTAAGAAATTTTTTCCCAGCACAAAAGACAAGGCAGATGAGGAAGGAGATTCAATCTTTCCAACAGAGGGATGAAGACCTTTTCTTTAAAGCTTGGGGACACTTCAATGAGCTGTTTTTCAAGTGTCCACATCACAATCTACCTTAGGATGAGCTGGTACAAGCTTTCTATGAAGGTATGAGTGACATAAATTAAGGTATTGTGGATTCAGGTTATGGAGGTGTGCTGATGGAGAAGAGCAGTGAAGAAGCCATGGAGCTTTTTGAGACCTTAAGTGAGCACACCGAACAATTCTCTTCCAGAGGGAGACTAGGAGTAAAGAGTAAGGGTATGTATGAAGTGAACTTAAATGGTGGATCTTCAAATCAGATGACTGCAATGGAGAGGAAACTAGATATGCTTGTAAAAGCCATGGCTACTCAGAACATCTCACCTCGACCACAAGCTACACAACTCCAGGTATGTGCTATATGTTCTCATTTTGATCACACTACTAAAACTTTCCCTTTGTATTCATCTGCAGATCCAGAGCAAGCACACTATGTGGGACCAAAAAACTATGCTTCCAAGAACAATGCATATTCAAATACCTACAATCCTGGATGGCGAAACCACCCCAACTTCTCATGAAGCAATGATCGAAATGCCTTGAACCTTCAAGGGCAGCAAAGGAACTCCCAACAAGCAGCCTAATTAGTTTCAGAATCAGAGAAGAGTGACCTAGAGAACATTATGAGGCAATTGGCAACTCAGCAACAACAACTGATGACTTCACAAGAACAGTTCATGGCAGAAGAAAGACAATTTCAGATTGAGCAAAGACAAATCAATGCCAAACATGAGCAAGAAATTCAAAGACTAGAAGTACAAGTGGGGCAAATAGCTAAAGAGCTGAGTGGAAGAAAATAAGATGAACTTCCAGCCCAAATAACACCTAATCTAAGAGGACATCAGCAACTGAATACCGTGACAACTCTCAGAAATGGTAAGATCATAGGAGCTGATGATCCTGCACAAGCATCCACATCCAAGGTAAGTGAGATGGAGAAGGCGAATGCACCACCTTCCCTCAAAGGTTAGTAAAGCCAAAGAAAGAAACTAAATTGCTTGATATTTTTGAAATTTTGAGAAAATTAGAGATAAACATTCCTTTATTAAATGCAATTCAACAAATTCCTGCCTATGCTAAATTTTTGAAAGATTGTTGCACTAATAAAAGGAAGTTTCAGGAGCATGAAACAATAGCTTTAACTGAAGAGGTAAGTGCGATATTGTTAAGGAAACTACCACCTAAGCTAAAAGATCTAGGTAGTTTTACAATTCCTTACATGATAGGTGACCAGATTTTTGAGCATGCACTATTGGATTTAGGAGCTGGTGTCAACTTGCTGCCATACATTATATTAAAGACACTAGGTTTGGGGGAGCTTCAACCAACTTCCATCACCTTGCAACTAGCAGACAGAAGCATTAAAAGACCAAAAGGTATTCTTGAGGATATCTTGGTAAAGGTAGGTCCATTTATTTTACCTGCTAATTTTATTGTATTAGATATGGAAGAATCCCCTATGCCATTGCCTTTGCCCATTATCTTAGGAAGACCCTTTATGAGAACCACTGATACAAAAATTTGTGTGAAAAAGGGTATTGTAAGTATGAAGGTAAATGGTGAGAAGGTTGAATTCAAAATATTTGATGAATTAAAATTACCCCAAGCTGATATGAAATGTTTTAATGTATGCATAACGCAAAATGTTGTTGAGGAAGTTTTTCAGGTCCACCACCTTAATCCATTGAAGTCCACCTTCACCCATGGTTTCACAAGAGAAACTATTGAGCCAGAATCTGCAGATGTTACTGATAACATCATTGAAGCTGTGCACATCCTTGAGGCCTCTCCAAAGCATCAAAGCACCAAATTTGGCATTGAAGTAGTTACGGGTGCACTCAACCCATATTTTTCTGGGAGGGAATAAAAGCGTCTGGCTGAAGACATAAAACTTAGCGCTCATGGGAGGCAACCCACATCATATCCTTTTATTTTTATATTTCTCATTACTGTTTATTTTTAGAATTTTTTTTTTGTTTTCTGGTATTACTTTAGTTTTTGTTTTTCAGGGACAATGTATACATCAATTCAAGTCTGGGGTGTGCTATGAGCCATGCCAATCCAGCTAGTTCTCTATCTCCCAGGTCAGCTCTTTCCATGATATTCACATATTGGGGACAACGTAATTTAAGTTTGGGGGTATGGGAGACACATTCACACACACCTTATCCCATTTTTTTCTATTTATTTAGTAATGTTTAAAAGAAAAGATAGATGCATGTTCATATTGTTTGGAAATTCTGGTTGATCTAAATGAATACTGTGATATGATTTCATTAGTGAGCTTAAAATTTTGAACACATAATCTGATAAAAGAATTTTAAAAGTTTAATTACTTACTTTAAGGCATTTAAGAATTTACAAGTTTGATCTAATCTGACACGAGCACATTAGCACATAATTGTGTGGGTTATGATATGTAATTTTGATATGTATGTTTCCATGGCCTAACTGTAATTGGATGATTTGTTATAAGAACACTTTGGCAAAGAAAAATAGAAACTTTTTTTTTTGCACAAAAAGAGAAAATAAAATGTTCCTAATGATCATTAAATAAACTTTCCACTGAGTAACTGGACCTCTTGCCTCAGTAAACAGTGAGTGTTCACGTCAAAAGGTGGGAATTGTGCTTATAATGATCATTAAATAAAGTTTTCACTGAGTAACTAGACCTCTTGCCTCAGTAAGCAGTGAGTGTTCACGTCAAAAGGTGAGAATTTTGCTCGGCAGCATTAAGACCAGTTAGTTTCGTAGCCTTTTTGACTCAAGTTAGTAAGTCCAGAGGGGTGTCTTTACACCTAACGCCCTAAAACCATCTGGTTTGGGAGTCATTGGCTAAACACTCATTAAATGAGTCAATTAGAAAGCTTAAGGGAACTCAACATGGCAAAAATCTCATAATAAAAGAAAAGAAAGAAATAAATATGCCATTATTGTTCATTCTGATAGGAAATTCGATGAATGTTAAGACACCGAAACACAACACATTGGAGTTATTTGGAAGTTTCATCTTTTTTGTGCTAATTCACCACACACTAAGTCAGACTTGTGATGCCTTAACCAGCCTTGTGTAAGTGATTAGATTTTAAAACTCTTTTTCATTGCGAAGATGTGTTTATATTTTAAACTCGCTCATGAATAAATATCATGGTTTTGTGTGCGACCCAAATTTTTGGATATCATGAATAATGAATTTATTTTTGTTATTGTTTTAAGTTAGTTTTTCGCTTTGTATTGCTAAGGGACTAGCAATATGTAAGTTTGAGGGTGTGATAAGTGCTTAAATATTCATATTTAGGCCCCTTAATTTACATTTGTTAAGCTCTTTGATTACGTATTTTATTCTACTTTACTTCATTTTTGTGTTTTCTATGTTTTTATAGGTACTTGGGGAAAAAGTGGCATTTTGGAACTCAAAGGAAGAAATCTGGAAGACCTAGAAGCAGCTAAGTGCGATCGAGCATAGAAGAGTGTGATCGAGCGCACAAGCACTCTTGTGCACACATAGAAGGCTCGAGTGCAACCTTGCACTCGACCGTACAAGCATGCGATTGAGCGCACACATGCAGTAAAATGGTAGACCTTGTTTTGGAAAGTAGGGTTAGGGTCTTGCTTTGGAAATTAGGGTTTCGAGGTGTCTTTAGAACCTTATAAATAGGTCTGTAAAACACGAAAATAGGATATTCCTTTTGGAAGAGGCCAGAGGAGATTGCGGAGACGAATTGATGACTCTTCTCCATCATATTCTCGGGTTTTTCTTTCCCTTTATTTTTATTTATGAAGATTTTTAGCATCATAATCATGTGTAACTAACTTCTTAGTAAGGGCTTGATTGAAGCTCCAATTATGTTTACTCAATAATTCAGTATTGGCGCCTTTGCGATATTCATGTTGTGATGCTTAACTTGATTAATGCCTTTTTTTGTTTAAATTTCTTATATGTGTTTGTCTGATCAACGTATGCATGTGGTATGGATTAGTTAGTTGAATCAATTTGGATGACCGAGTCCTGGGTTTAACAATAGTAACAAAAGAACTCCACACCGGGTTCTTGCGTTAATCAACATGGGAAACCGGGAGTATACACCATGCCCTAGGTCTCGTGTGATTGTCAATTTCCATAGATCTTATGCTCTCTTAAGGAACAACTCAGTATACACCATGCTGAATCCCTTAAGAAAGAAGAGTTAGAGTATACACCATGCCTAACTTGTTGCTTAGGGAAATCCATAGCTTAAGGAGCGGACCAAGCCCTTAGGTTGACAAACATTAGGTATTCATGACATGAGTAAAGCATTAGCATGTTGTTTTATTGTGGTAGCATGATTTGTGGTGGATGTCAAGTCCCTACGCTTTTATTATTATTAATTCAAACTCAATATTTATTTCTATCTTTTTATATTGCGAAACTAATTCTAAATCAAAATTTACCAATCATTGTGGAGATGATCTTGCATTTGCACACTATGTTACTATTGACTTTGTGTACTTGCAAGTAAAACAAGTTTGATTATTTGCTTATTAATTTAGGTAGATTTTTGCACAACAAGTATCCATGCGAGCAATCAAGAACAAGAATTTTCTTCTTCGAAATGGAACACCACGTGAAGAAGAACACAAGGGTTGGTTGAATTCTTATATGAGTGCTAGCTTTCGGTGTTAAGCTTTTTGAAAGAGAGAGACAAAAAACTGATTTTTTTTAGTCTCACAACAAATGTGTTAGGGTTTCTATCAAATAGAACCTTTATATAGAGCCCTTACTCCTAAAATCTCCAAGATTTCTAAAATTACAATTAAAACCTAGTTCAATTAATTATTTGAAATCTTTCTTCTAGCCCATTATTTTTTCTTATTTTTACAATTCTCCTATTGTGTGTGACCCCTTAGATTCAATATTATGCTGAAAGTAGGTCGTAACAATTGGATCTCATCCAATTAATTAAAACTTTTTTTAATTTTAATTCGAATTAAAACTCATTTCAATTCTCCTTTTAGTTAAGAATTAATTAAAATTAATTCTTAAGGGCTTCTACAAGTCATGAGTGACATTTAGCAGTGTGTCATGACTTCCCAGATAATATGAATTGGTGTGAACCTTTCCATTGATAGTTACCGTACAATTCTATCCTTCTATCATGCAATGTCCTTGATTAAATCTAAGGCATAGATTTACTGTCAAACCTTAATTATTTAATCATATGTATCTTGATATCAACTCCATAACTTAAATGGTGAAATTAGAAACTATTTTATAATTTCCACTCCTGTTTGGCCAAGGATTTTCCAAGTGTTGTGAGTTTTAAATTACTCGCAAGCGCACGAGTCGTTTGCAATATAGTGTTGTGCAAATGCGAGGTCGAATCCACAGGGAATTGCGTTGTGAAAATATAATTTAATCTAAACTAACTTTATTTTAACCTAGTTCCGAATTTTGAATGATATTTTGGAAAACAAATTAAAACTAAACTAAATTGATTTTAAAAACTAATAATAAAAACACTAAGGTTTCTGAATCAACCCCGCCAAAGTTAAGCATATATCTCAATGTTCTAAAGATAGCCTATCAAAAAATTCCATGAATCCAACTATAAGACAAAAAACAAATAATATCCCAATTAAACCAAAAGCATCCAATGTATCCACTCTTAACAAATCACAAAGGAAATCCAATTTAATCGAAAACAATTCGATGTATCCATCAGATGAAACACAAGGAATATCCAACAGAACAATTTAAACTCAAATAATTGACATAACATTTATACTAAAAAATGTCAGATTTGTACAAGCAAATCTGAACTACTATGCCAAACAACGGCAGAGCTTCATCTTCAACCTTAGCTGAAGATTCTAGCCACTCATAATTATGAAACTACAATTCATAATAAAAGTGCTAAACATTAAACTAAAACAACTAAATAAAAAGAAATAAATAACTTTGCATGGGAGAAATTCCACTCGCTGATGGGCGGCGCTTCCCCTCGTGGTATCAAAGCCTTCGGGATCCACTGGAATGCTAGCAGACGTCCACCGGTTAACACCAAAGTGGCCCAGGAATTGCACACTGAATGATGAAGTGGAGTGGGTCTTATATAAGCAAATACCACGAGTGCAATGTGTTTCCAATCCGATGTGGGATGTGGGATATAGAAATATCTTTCCAACCAATGTGGGATGTGGGATTTAAGCCTTTACTTGCCCTTCAAAACTTCTGCTCACGCTGAAATCCGCACAGCCCGCACAGTCTGACCTTTGTCTACTAAAACGGCCATAACTTTCTGTAGAAAAATCATTTTTACGAGCCGTAAAATTCTCTAGAAAATAGACTTCTGGATCTTTCTAAGAATATATGGCTCATATCCTGGTTCTTCTTGAATCAATACAGTTTAATTTTCAAAGATGATTGATATGTACGAGCAATTCTGGCAATTTTAGTGAAACTCTTTTCCCAGTGCTTGTAAACCTGAAGAACAACGAAAACAACTCAAAGTAACAAAATCCTAAGCTAACAAATGTAAATTAAGTGGCCAAAATATGCAATATTTTTCTCTCATCAAATACCCCCAAACTTACATTTTGCTAGTCCCTTAGCAAAACAAAATAAATAAAAAAAACTAAATGAAAAACAAAGAACATAAAGATAAGTTCAGTATTCATGGTATCCAAAAATTTAAGGAGCATTCAAAATCATGAGATTCATTCATGAGCAAGCTTAAATAAGTCCAACCCATCTTCACAATGAATAAGAATTTAAAACCTAATTAATTACAAGAGGCATGGTAAGACATCACAAGCTTGAATCAGTATAAAGTGATTTAGCATATACAGATGAGGTTTCCAAATAACTTCAATGTACAAGGTAATCAAGTCTCAAGATCCACAGAATTTCTCATCGGAAAGAACAATGATGGCATAGTTTTTATTATTTTATTTTATATATATATATATATATATATATATATATATAAGGCTCTACTATATTTAGTTCCCTTAAGCTTTCTAATCGACCCATGTAGCGAGTGTTGAGTCAATGACTCCCAAACCAGATGGTTTTAGGGCATTAGGTGTAAAGACACCCCTAAGGACTTACTAACTCGAGTAAAAACGGCTACAAAATTAAACCGGCCTTAATACTACCAAGCAAAATTCCACATTTTGACGTGAACACTCACTGCTTACTGAGGCAAGAGGTCCAGTTACTCAGCCGAAAGTTTCGCAATGATCATTATGAATAAAATTCTCACCTTTTGACGTGAACACTCACTACTTACTGAGGCAAGAGGTCCAGTTACTTAGCCGAAAGTTTCGCAATGATCATTATGAATAAAATTCTCACCTTTTGACGTGAACACTCACTGCTTACTGAGGCAAGACGTCCAGTTACTCAGTGGAAAGTTTATTGATGATAGTCATTATAAATATTAGTAGTATTAGTTGTTTTTTTTAATATTTTTTTTATATATATGCCCAAGTGTTTATCCAACAAGTCATCCGGTTTCAGTTAAGACAAGGAAACGTATACATTCAACTCACTTGTCATACCTCACACAAATATGTGCTGATGTGCTCGTGTTAGATTAGATCAAACATGTGAATTCTCGAAAATGCCTAAAGTAAGTAACTAAAGTTTAAACTCTATCATCAGATCATGTGTTCAAAGTTTTAAACTCACCAATGAAATCACATCACAATTTTTCAGAACAACCAAAATTTTTATATGAACATGAACATGCATTTATCTTTACGACAAAAAGATATCAAATTAGGACAAAGTATGTGATGTGTCTCCCATACCCCCAAACTTAAATTACACATTGACCCCAATGTGTGACTAATATGGAAAGAGCTGACCTGAGATATGGAGAACTATCTGGACTGGTATGGCTTATAGCATACCCCCAAACTTGAACTGAAGTACGCATTGTCCCTGAAAAATAAAAAAACTAGAAAATAAAAAATACTGGAAACAAACATTAATCATAAAAATGCGAAATAATAAATAAACAGAAAAGATAAGCTGTGGGGTGCCTCCCATGAGCGCTAATTTTAACGTCTTCAGCCAGACCCAACATTAGCAAACATGCCCAACTAGGCGCTCCACCATCTGATTAATAAATAGGAATGGAAAATGATCAGACCTAGTGGCAACATTCAACTTACGGTAGTCTATACTCACTCTCCCTCCTGACTGAACACGAGTTGGCACCAACTCGTCGTCCTCATTCTTCACTACCGTTAATTCAGCATATTTGGGCACGACATGAATCAGGCTCACCCACTTGCTATCAGAGATGGGATAAATGATCCCTGCCTCTAAGCGCTTAATATCTTCTGCCCTCACAACCTCTTGCATAGCAGGGTTGAGCCTTCTTTGTGGCTCCCTCGATGGCTTGGCATTCTCCTCTAACTGTATCATGTGTATTACCAACGAGGGGTTGATTCCCTTGACATCCTCAATAGTCCATCCTATAGCTTCCTTATGCTCTCTTAAGACGTCCAATAATTTCTCCTCTGGAGCATCACCCAAATCTAAAGCTATAATTATAGGCAAAGAATCTGCTGGACCTAGGAACTTATACTTAAGATTGTTCGGTAAAGGCTTAAGTTCCTTCTTGTGAGGTTCAGGTGCTACCGTCTCCTCCTCCTCATTGCTTTCTCGAGGATCAGACTCCAAAATGGCATTCACTTCCTCGAGTAACTTATCTAAGCCCAAGTCCTCTCCAAAGTGAGCAAAGCATGCCTCCAGGGGGTCCTTAATGCGGGATTCATCCATAATCTCCTCTGTCTTACTACTCTCCCGAGGAGCAGACTCCAAGATAGTATTTGCTTGCTCAAGTAACTTATCTAAGTCTAAATCCTCTCCAAACTAAGCAAAGCCTGCCTCCATAATGTCCTCAGACTTCCCTTCTTTCTTGGGCGCTTGTAGTCTCTTAGGGTAAGGTGCTTTAGGTAAAAACGACCTAGAGAGATCCTTAATAATAGGTGTGGCTGTAGATGGCTCAGCATCTCTCTTTTCCTTGTTGCCACTTTCTTGCCCTTGTTGCATAGCAGGGTTCTCCTCCACTTAATTGTCCACTTGTCTCCCAGACAAGTATGGGACAGTTGATTGCACTTGTTCTTGCCAATGCATAGGAGTTGATGAATTTCCCACTGCAAGCTGTTCCTTTAGGTTAGGCTCAGGTTGACTGGGGAACTCTCATTCCTCTTCTTCACCCACGTAACTTGCGATTTGATCAATTTGACTCTTTAGCTTGGCAATCGCTTGGGTGTTTTCTATTGTTGCACTCATCACTTCGCTCATGGATTGGCTAGTCATTTTCATGTACTCCTTAAGGGTGTCCTCAAGTGACAGTGAAACTGGCGCTGGTGTTTGAATGGGAGCTTGGTAAGCAGGTGATGGTGCTGGATAGGCTGAGTGACTATAACTTGGAACTGGCGGAGGAAATTCGGGAGGGTATTGATTGTGAGCTTGATAAGGGGCTCCTCCCTGATTCCTCAGTTGGTTCTGCGTCCATGAAAAATTAGAGTGGTCCCACCACCCTGGATTGTATGTTTCGGAGTAAGATCCATTTGATTGCCAACAATAGTCATTGAAAGCATTCATTTGTTCTATGGGTTACTCGGCACAAGCCAGCATTGATGGACAATTCTGTGCTAGATGCATAGGACTAGCACAGATGGAACAGCTATCAACATTGAATGTGTTGGCAGCATTGATGGACGGGCCGGTCATTTTCATGTACTCCTTAATGGTGTCCTCTAAAGACTGTGAAACCGGCGCTGGATTCATCCACATATTTTTTTTTTGGATAACTAACTAGTAGAAAAATAAAATCAATTCAGACCAAAGTTTTTCACAAAACAAACAATTCCCCGGCAACGGTGCCAAAAACTTGTTGTGAGTTTTAATTTACTCGCAAGCGCACGAGTCGTTTGCAATATAGTGTTGTGCAAGTGCGAGGTCGAATCCACAGGGAATTGCGTTGTGAAAATATAAATTTATCTAAACTAACTTTATTTTAACCTAGTTTCGAATTTTGAATGATATTTTGGAAAACAAATTAAAACTAAAATAAATTGATTTTAAAAACTAATAATAAAAACACTAAGGTTTCTGAATCCACCCCGCCAAAGTTAAGCATATATCTCAATGTTCTAAAGATAGCCTATCAAAAAATTCCATGAATCCAACTATAAGACAAAAAACAAAGAATATCCCAATTAAACCAAAAGCATCAAATGTATTCGCTCTTAACAAATCACAAAGGAAACCCAATTTAATCGAAAACAATTCAATGTATTCATCAGATGAAACACAAGGAATATCCAACAGAACAATTTAAACTCAATCAATCACAAGATTAACTCAAATAATTGATAGAAAATTTATACTAAAAAATGTCAGATTTGTACAAGCAAATCTGAACTACTATGCCAAACAACGGCAGGGCTTCATCTTCAACCTTAGCTGAAGATTCTAGCCACTCATAATTATGAAACTACAATTCATAATAAAAGTGCTAAACATTAAACTAAAACAACTAAATAAAAAGAAATAAATAACTTTACATGAGAGAAATTCCACTCGCTGATGGGCGGCGCTTCCCCTCGTGGTAGCAAAGCCTTCGGGATCCACCAGAATGCTAGCAGACGTCAACCAGTTAACACCAAAGTGGCCCAGGAATTGCACACTGAATGATGAAGTGGAGTGGGACTTCTATAGGCAAATACCACGAGTGCAATGTGTTTCTAATCCGATGTGGGATGTGAGATATAAAAATGTGTTTCCAACCAATGTGGGATGTGGGATTTAAGCCTTCACCTGCCCTTCAAAACTTCTGCTCACGCTGAAATCCGCAGAGCCCGCACAGCCTGACCTTTGTCTACTAAAACGGCCATAACTTTCTGTAGAAAAATCATTTTTACGAGCCGTAAAATTCTCCAGAAAATAGACTTCTGGATCTTTCTAAGAATATATGGCTCATATCCTGGTTCTTCTTGAATCAATACAGTTTAATTTTCAAAGATGATTGATCTGTACGGGCAATTCTGGTAATTTTAGTGACACTCCTTTCCCAGTGCTTGTAAACTTGAAAAACAACTCAAAGTAACAAAATCCTAAGCTAACAAATGTAAATTAAGTGGCCAAAATATGCAATATTTTTCTCTCATCACCAAGCTATGACTTAATCAGATCACGTAAGACATTCTCTCTCTTTTACTGAGAGAGATGGATATTTTATTATATACTCACATACCTCCATGCATAAGCAGTCATACCCAATTACTACCTTTTTGTGTCCTATGATTAGAATTATATTTAGATAGCATCTAAGTATGATGACCTATACACAAGGCATCCATGTTGTCTGAAGTCTAAGGATTACTTGTATAAATGCAATGTAAGAATTCCTATTTATAGCCAATAAAGTGTACATTAGAATTTTCTTAGTTGATTCAGTTTGATGCACTTGTTCTCCAACAAGCACCTACATAACTTATTTTGGTGTCTCATATACTAGTGACCGTGAGATCAATCACCCTTAACTCCTCAAGAAAATATAGTATGTACTAATCTATCTAGATTCACCATTGCCTTTGTTAGTGATCCTATGATTAGGAACACTTAAGAATAAATCTTAAGGAAATACATCTCACTGGCATGATCCCATCATGGATCTTATTTCTATTGCTCTTATTCTATAGGTTTATCATGTAATGCAAATGTAATGATTTGTAATGAAGATAATAAATAAGATAAATGTCATAAAATATTATTTATTTTCAATAAATGAATAAGATTAATTACAAATAATATATCCATAACACTAAATATTATTGGCTTGTAGGGCACACTACTATCAATCTCCCACTTGCGCTAAAGCCAATAGCCTAGGTATCTCATACCTATTGATTTAGTTAGTGGATCTGTCATATTATTTTTTTATGAAACTATTTCAATCTTTACATCACTTGTTCTAGTGATTCCTCTAATCAAATGGAATCAATGTGAGAATTGTATAGATTTCATATGAGACCTTTGTTCTGACACCCACATAGTAGTGCCATTGTTGTCATATTATTATGATACTTAACTTACAATGTCAGAATCCATTGCAAGCTCAATTATGAACTTCGTTATCTAAATAGCTTTCTTTCTAGCCTTAGATACAACAACTTATTCGGCCTCCATGGTTAAATCCACAGTGGTCGTTTACTTAAAACACTTCCTACTCACTACTCCACCATTTAAGGTGAATACTTATCTATATATTGGCTTACTGTCATAATTTTAGATTGAAATTAGAGTTTGTGAAGGCTTTAAGTTTCAAATCATGTTATGCTTTTATGAGGAAAAATCTTTAGTTCTTCTCAAGACTTTAATAATGTTCTTCGCAGTTATCTAGTGACCATCACCTAGATTTAACTGATATTTTCTAATAACACTTAAAGAATATTCAACGTTAGACCTGTAAATAACATGGAGTACACAATAGATCCAATCTATTCATGTATTCTCTCTAATCAAGTGTCTTTGGGGATATGTCTTTTGAGAGAGTAATTTCATGACTCATCTTGGAATTTTCCATGTCAAACCACTTTAGCATTTTATCTATGTGTGTGGATTTGGAAAAGCCTATCATCCTTTTAGATCTATCTCTATAAATTTTGTTCCCCAAACTATAGGATGCTTAACCCAAATCCTTTATGGAGAAGTTCTTTGAAAATCAAACCTTGATTGACTGTAACATACGTACATCATTCTCAATTTGTAGTATGTCTTCTACATAAAGCACTAAGAATGCTATAGTGCTTCCACTGACCTTCTTATTGACATATTATTCATCTTTGTTTTTGATAAAATCAAACGATTTCATTGTCTTATCAAAACATATGTTTTATCTTATAGAAGCTTACTTTAATCCATTAATGGATTTTTGGAGCTTGCATACCTTGTGGTCACTAACATGCATACCATATGGTCACTAAAACTAGATGTAAAACCCTTAGGTTGTGTTTCTTTATGTTTTCACTAAGGAATGTAGTTTTTAAATCCATTTAACATATCTCATAGTCACAGTATGCAACTATTGCAAGTAAAATCTTAATGGATTTAAGCATGTCTATAAGAGAGAAGGTTTCATCAAAGTAAACTCATTGCCTTTGCTTGAAACCTTTTGCTACTAGCCTTGCTTTATAGGTCTCTACCTTTCCATCCACTATGATCTTTCTCTTAAAGATCTATTTGCAACCTATAGGTACTATACCTTCAGGTGCATCAACCAAGGTCCATACTTTCTTAGAGTACATGGAATCCATTTCAAATTTCATGGCTTCTATCCACTTCTTTGAATTAGTCTAACATATTTTCTTCATAGTTAGCAAGTTCCTTATAATTTATAAGTTGTACCTTTAAGTCACCATAATTTATGAGAAGTCCGTATTTCTCTAGAGCCTTAGGTATTTTGCTAGATCTATGTCTTGTTTGTGTAATAGAAAGATCCATTGGTTCAAGTTTCTCAATTTGAATAGTACTAGGTTTTGGTTCTTGTGACATTTCATAAAGAATTATCTTCCTCCCACTGCTCCTTTCTAGTATAAACTATTTTTCTAGAAAGATAGCATACTTGGAAATAAACACTTTTTGATCTCAAGATGATAGAAATAATATCATAAACTTTATTTAGGATATCCCACAAACCTACTTTTGTCAAACCTAGTTTCTAATTTGTTTATATGTAACTTCTTTACATAAATAGAATAATCTCTAATCTTAACTCACTTAAGAATAGGCTTCCTACCTTTCCATATCTAATATGGTGTTTTAGGTACTGCTTTTTGAGGTAACTTTATTCAATAAGTATGTGGAAATTAGGATATCATATCCCCAAAATGATATAGGAAAATCAATGTAACTCATCATGGATCCTACCATATCAAATAAGGTATGGTTTCAAAAGAAATCCACTATGGGAGAATCTCATTCTCCTTGAAATAATCAAGAAAATCATTAAACAAGTATTTACCTCTTTGATGAAATCGAAGAACCTTAATTCCCTTACCAGTTTTCTTTTCAACTTCACTTTTATATCTTTGAACTTTTCAAATGATTCAGATTTGTACTTTACTAAGTACATGTATGCATACTTTGAGTGATCATCGGTAAAGGTAATGAAGTAGGAGTAACTTTCTCTAGCATTAACTGTCAAGGGTCTACACACATTAGTGTGCATAAACTGGCTCTTTCTCTATGTACACTAAATGCAGATCTAGTCATTTTCCTATGAGACAAGTTTCACAGGTTGGATAGGATTCAAAATTTGATAGATCTAAGAATCCATCATCATCTTGTTTGTACTATCCTCATTAATATGACATAGTCTTAAGTGCCAAATGTATGAAATATTTAGATCATTATCTCATTTCCTTTGTTGTTCAATATGAAATATTTTGCATTACTTTTCATCTTCACTTCTGAATTCTTTGAACTTTTCAAATGATTCAGATTTGTACTTTACTAAGTACATGTACCCATACCTTGAGTGATCATTAGTAAAGATAAAAACTAGGAGTAGTATTCTCTAGCATTGACTGTCAGGGGTCCATACACGTTAGTGTGCATAAACCTTAATACATCCTTGGCTCTTTTTCCATGTACAATAAATAAAGATCTAGTCACTTTCCTATGAGACAAGTTTCATAGGTTGGATAGGATTCAAAATCTGATAGATCCAAAAATCTATCTTTTGTCATCTTGTTTGTACTATCCTTATTAATATGACCTCGTCTTAAGTGCTAAATGTAGGAATGATTTAGATCATTATCTCATTTCATTAATTGTTTAGTATGAAATATTTTACTGTCTACTTTTAGATGGTAGAACTAAGTAATAAGTACCTATGGCTAATGTAGCAATGCTTGCTCCTTTTCCAAAGTGAAGGTTGACTTCTTCTTAGTTAGTTTATTTCTTTTTCTCAGCTTATGCAACCTATTGCAAATGAGAGAACCATACTCTATATCTAATACCTTAGTAGAAGCATAATTAATATTTAATTTAATTTCATCAAAGAATAACTAAAACATGCCTTCCGAAGGCTTGTCTTACAAGGTGATCCTTTCAGTTTCTCTTTTAGTGTCCATCTTTGTCATAAGGGAAGCACTACTTCCTTATTCTTCTTGGCTTTTAAAGAAATAGCTTTGTTGATATCACCCTTTTTTGCTTTTAGTGGTTTCTTCTTCTTTTTCTTTAAGACGTTTTTAAGAAAAGCTCATTTGACAAGCATAATGTGTGTCTTAGCCTTTCTTGATCTCAATTTCTGTTATCTTCAACATATAACAAGTTCTAGAAGCATAACTTTAATCTTATTCATGTTGTAATTTATAACATATTGCATTAATGAGTATTGAAGGGATTGAAGAATTAAGTCACTACTTAACTTCGCATCCATACTAAAATGAGTTAGCCCAATTTCTCAATATAGTTGATCATCTATAATCCATGCTTATGGAATAGTGATCCTTCGAGTATCTTAGGCCATAAAGAGGTTATATTCACCATACAACTTTTGTAGATGAAGCAATACTACATAAGCAATTTCCATCTTGTCATCTTGCTTCTAAAGCTCATTAGATGTAGATGTTAGCATGTAGCGTCTAGCCCATATGTCATTCTCTTACCACATCTTATAAGTAGTGACATTTTCTTCAAGAAACTAGGCCATTTTCTTAGATTAAGAATCGTTAACCCTGAATGATTTTGATAGTGACAAAAATCTTAATTAAGCACTAATGAATATTACTTACGTGATACAGATTATTAATAGTGGTTTTACATCAAAGGAGATCAAGATTGTAGTAATTGGTGAATCCAGGTTGATGATCTCAAAAGTCAATAAGCTCTCCAAAAGATCAAATTCAAGGAGAATAATTTAAATGCAACTTCAAATACAATAGGGATAAATTATAGGTTTGAATCCTAAGATACACTTTGTAAGCATTTCAATTTTTAGGAGCTAATTAAATTTGCATTGCATTTTATTATATAGCCTTAATTAGTTGAAGATATAAAATCTCCACGTGATTTTATTAAATGCAAATAAATTCTTTGGGCTCAATACTTAACATGCTCTAATTGAACTTAAGAAGAATTTATGTTGACATAGAAAATTATTTGAGCATTGTAATATATCTTTCTTCATATATCTTGCACACACATTAAGCTTAAATTTGTAATATATTTTGTCATCATCAAAATGCCTCAATCAAGAAATTGATTAAATTAATTTTGATGATAACAAAACACTTTTGAAGTGTTCAACTCGTGTGTTTAATGTGCAAGAAATTTTGATTCAATTAGGAGATTTTTCGAAACTCAAAAATCCAAAAAGAATAAAGAATATGAAGAAAATTGATGCTGAAAATACTGTTCATCCTGAAAACACTGTAGCAGTGCACAAAAACTGACCCAGTCGACTGGGTGAATAGTACCAGTCGATTAGGTGCTCGAAAAGTCAGTTTTAGCATATAAAGGGTCGTCTAGCTCGAAAAGATTGGACAAGAAGTTGGTGCACTACATAAAGGGTCACCTAGCTTCATTCTCAACAACAATTGTGACAAAGCAATACAAGAGTTTAATGTGATCATTATACAATAGATACAAGAGAGAATTGTGTGAGAGTGCAAAGACACAAAACACAAGAGGGACTCATTGTAGAGAGGCTGGTTGTAAAGAGAGAGGAGTATAGATTAGATAGAGAGCATTGTAATAGTTCTTATCTTCTTCCTTTCTTCTCTTCTCTGTTTCTTCAAGAACTTAGGCTTCTTGGAGAGGGGTTGCTGTGATTGTAAAAGAACCATTGATTTAGTGCAGAGAGTGATGAGTGCCAAATATTGCATATTTTGGCCCTTTAATTTACATTTGTTAGCTTGGGAATTTGTTACTTTGAGTTGTTTTCGTTGTTTTACAGGTTTACAAGCTTGGAAAGAAGTTTCACTAAATTGCCAGAATTTCTCGTGCAGATCAGCCATTTTTGAGGATTAAATTATATTGATTTAAGAAGAACTAGAAGATGAGCCATATATGCTTGGAAAGATCCGGATGTCTATTTTTTGGGGAATTTTACGGATCAATAAAATGATTTTTCTAGAGAAAGTTATGATAGTTTTAGTAGACAAAGGTCAGGCTGTGCATGATTTCAGCGTGACAGATCAGCCATTTTTGAGGATTTAACTGTATTGATTCAGGAAGAACCACGAGATGAACTATTTATGCTTGGAAAGATCCCGATGTCTATTTTCTGGAGAATTTTACGGATCAATAAAATGATTTTTCTAGAGAAAGTTATGGCAGTTTTAGTAGACAAATGTCAAAGAGCAAAAACTGGAATCTGCAGTATCCCACATCAGATTGGAAGCATGTTGAACTTGTGATATTTCCCTATATAAGCCCTTCTTCACTTCATCTTTAATGTATAATTCCTGAGCCACTTTGGTGTTTACCGGTGGACGTTCGCTAGCATTCTGGTGGATCTCGAAGGCTTTGTCACCACGAGGGGAAGCGCCGCCCGTCAACGAGTGGAATTTCTCCCATGTAAAGTTATTTATTTATTTCTTTACATTTAGTTGTTTTAGTTTAAATGTTTAGCACTTTTATTATGAATTGTAGTTTCATAGTTATGAGTGGCTAGACTCTTCAGCTAAGGTTGAAGATGAAGCCCCGCCGTTGTTTGGCGTAGTAGTTCAGATTTGCTTGTACAAATCTGACAATTTTTAGTATAAATGTTCTGTCAATTATTTGAGTTAATCTTATTATTGATTGAGTTTAAATTGTCTGTTGGATATTCCTTGTGTTTCATATGATGGATACATTGAATGCTTTTCGATTAAATTGGATTTCCTTTGTGATTTGTTGAGAGCGGATACATTGGATGCTTTTGGTTTAGTTGGGATATTCTTTGTTTTTTGTCTTATAGTTGGATTCATGGAATGTTTTGATAGGCTATATTTTTAGAACATATATGCTTAATTTCGGTGGGGTAGATTTGGAAACCTTAGTGTTTTAATTATTAGTTTTTAAAAATCAATTTAGTTTAATTTTAATTTCTTTTGCAAATTATCATCTGAAATTCGGAACTAGGTTAAGATAGAGTTAGTTTAGATTGAAAATATACTTTCACAACGTAATTCCCTGTGGATTCGACCTCGCACTTGCACAATGCTATACTGCAAATGACTCGTGCGCTTGCGAGTAATTTAAAACTCACAACAGAGAGTTTAGAAGAACTTATGGGGACGTAGGCTATTGCCGAACCTCGATAACAAATCGCTTGTCTTCTTTTTTTCTTGCTTTCGTTTGCTGTTTCATTTCATTACAAGTCATTCTAGACTTTGGTGTTTGGAAGATCACCACCTAGGCATCTTGTCAAGGTGATTTCAATAGTGGTATTAGAGCTTGCACAGCTGGGTATCGGAGCAAGAACAGAAGTTGACGGAGTTAAGACACTAAGAATCAAAGATCAACTTCTTACGTGATTCAAGAATGGTGTAAAGATCAAGATCAGATCGTGTTCTTGAGAGTGATTCAAGAACGGTGTTAAGATCCATCTTCGATCGTGTTCTTGAGGTTGAAGAAAGAATTTGTGGGTATTGCATAAATATGGGATTTTCTCCGCAAAGATGGCTTCAAATTTCTGTGTTGAGAAGTTTGATGGAAAGGGAGACTTTACCCTTTGGAAGCAGAAGATCAAGGCGGTTCTTATGTAATAGAAAGTGGACTTGGCTATTGGAGAAGATGATGCTTTTCCAGCAAGTATCATAGAGGACCAGCGGATTGAGATGAAAAAGATGGCATACAACACTATCTTCTTGCACATGTCAAATAGTGTTACAAGGGAGTGCGGAGACTCGGAAGATCCTGCTGTCATATGGAAGAAATTAGATGAGTTGTTTCTTACCAAAACTCTCCCTAAAAAGATTTATCTTCTTAAAAGAATCTTTGCTTTTAAAATGGATCCTAATAAGGAGTTGCAAGATAATCTTGATGTCTTTAATAAGTTAGTTCAAGATTTGGCTAGTTGTAGTATTAAATTCCCGGATGAACAATTGGCTGTTATTTTGTTAAATTCTCTTCCTGATTGTTTTGATAATCTGATTAATGCTATTGAGTATGGAAGAGATACTTTAACTAAGGAGATTGTGATATGCCATAAGGGCACATGATTTCAAAGCCAAGATGAGGGAAGCATTGAGTGGAGAAGGGTTGTTCATTAGAGGAAGGCCAGCAACTCGGAATAGCAGTAGCACTCATGGCAACTATCAGGAAAAATCAAGAGGTAAAGGGCAGAGCCATGGAAGATCTCATTCCAAGACAAGACTTGGAGGAAAGAGGAGCTTCTACTGTAATAAGGAAGGCCATTTCAAGAAAGATTACAAGAAGAGGTTGTGGGATGAGAGAGGAAGATGCCATACCAACAATGGAGAGGCTTCGGTTGCCAAAGGAGAATAGTAAGATGATGTTCTTGTTGTGTGCTCAAATGTGAGCAGGAGGCAAGGCAGCAAGAAGGGGATTCTGGATTCCGGGTGCACTTATCACATGTGCCTTCATAAGGAATGGTTCAAGAATTTCAAAGAGATCATTGATGGAAGGGTCTTCTTGGGTAATGACAATTCTTTCCAAGTGAGGGGGATAGGAGACATCTAGTGAGGATGTTTGATGGAGTCACAAGGCTGTTGCGAAATGTGAGGTATCTTTCGGATTTGAAGAGGAATTTGATCTCATTAGGGTAGCTATATTCCATGGGCTACACACGGAAAGTAGAGGGAGGAAAGATCAAGGTGGCCAAGGGATCTTTGGTAGTGATCAAAGCAGCAATAAAGGATGGACTCTATGAGATGATCGGAGAGACAGAAATCAATGATCAAGCAGCAAGCTTGATGGCTGAGATGGATAGGGCAGCCCTTTGGCACACTCACTTGGGACATATGAGTGAAAAGGGCCTGCAAGTTCTTAGCAAAGATGGTATACTTGGAGGAGACAAAGTAGAGAAATTGGATTTCTGCGAGTGTTGCATTCTTGGGAAGCAACGCCGGGTCAGCTTCAACATCGGAGTGCACAAGTCTAATGGCATTCTTGACTACATTCATTTGGACTTTTGGGGACCAGCAAGAACACCAACACAGGGAGGTAACTTTTACTTTCTGTCTTTAATTGATGATTATTAAGAAAGGTTTGGGTTTATTTGCTTAAAAATAAATCAGATGCTTTGAATAAATTTTTGGTGTGGAAAAAGTTGCTGGAGACTCAAATAGGTAGGGTAGTTAAGGCTTCACGAACCGATAATGGCTTAGAATTTTGTAATAAGGATTTTGATAAATTCTGTGAATTAAATGGCATCCTAAGACATAGAACGGTTGTAAAAATACCTCAGTAAAATGGAGTTACTGAGAGGATGAATAGAACCCTTTTGGGAAAAGTTAGGTGCATGTTAATAGGATCGTTTACCAAAATATTTTTGGTGGGAAGCTGTGTCTATTGCTGCATACTTGGTAAATAGATTACCCTCTAGAGCTTTAGACCTTAAGACTCCTATGGAGATGTGGAGTGGAAAACCCCCTGAGTTAAGCAACCTTAGGGCTTTTAGATGTGCTGTATATGCATATCAAAAGGATGATAAACTTAACCCAAGGTCTAGAAAATGTGTGTGTCTAAGGTATGGTGATAGGGTTAAGGGATATAGGTAGTGATCATTAGAACCTAAAGGAATGAAACTCATTATAAGTAGGGATGTTATTTTTAACGAATTGTTATTTCCCTACTTGGAGAAAACTAACCTTTTAGGGGCTAGTGAGCAAACCAGTCCAGAATTTGTGGAGCATCGCATCAAGCAGAATTCAATTCAGGTAGAGTAGGGGAGGCAAGAGGATTCGGACCAGGTAGAGCCCATTAATGAAGGCCATGCTCAGGGCACTCAAGAGGAGGCTAAACTGGAAGAGTTTAATGCAGCAAGTCAAAATGATTACCAGCTCACAAGGGACCGAGAAAAGAGGGTTGTTAGACCACCTTTGAGATATGGGTTTGCGGATGCTAATGTAGCAGCTCCTTGGACAGAAGGAGAGATGAGTGAACCAGAAACTTACATGAAAGCCATGGAGTGTAAGTATTCATTAAAGTGGCGGCTAGCTATGGAGGAAGAGATAAATTCTTTGAGGAAGAACAACTCTTGGGAATTGGTGCCGAAATTAGAAAAACAGAGAGTTGTGGATTGTAGATGGATCTACAAGATCAAAGAAGGGAATACTCCAGGAGATGAAGTCCGGTATAAAGGTAGACTGGTGGCGAAGGGGTTTACACAAAAAGAAGGCATAGATTTCACTGAAATCTTCTCATCGGTTGTGAAGTACAAGATGACACGGATAGTATTGGCAATGGTGGTCCAATTTGATTGGGAAATCAAGCAAATGGATGTGAAGACAATGTTTTTACATGGAGGGCTTGATGAGACCATCTACATGAGGCAACCTGAAGGCTATAAGGAAAGAAAACATGGAGAGTTGGTGTGCAAATTGAATAAATCTCTCTATGGCCTGAAGCAATCACCCTGAAAATGGAATAAGAGGTTTGATTCCTTTGTAATCAGCTTGGGTTTCATGAAGAGCTACTATGATTCGTGCTTGTACTACAAGGGGTAGAAGGTTGAGAAAGTGGTGATCATCCTCATCTATGTTGATGATATGTTGCTGGTTGGGAGCAGCATGGAGAGGATAAGAAAATTAAGGCTCAACTCAGTGAGGAGATTGAGATGAAGGATCTTGGCCATGCACAGAAGATCCTTGGGATGTGTATCATCCGAGAAAGGGAGAGAAATAGATTGAAGATCTCTCAAACTTCTTACATAGAGAAGATGATATCTAAGTTCATTATGGAAGATAGCAAACCAGTGAAGGTTCCCCTTGCTGGTCATTTCAAGTTCTTCAGCGATCAATGTTTGAGATCGAAGGCGGAGAAGAAAGAAATGGAAAAGGTCCCTTACTCTAGTGCAGTTGGTTCTGTCATGTTCATGGTGGTAAGCACTAGACCTAACATTGCTCATGCAATAAGTGTTCTCAGCAGGTTTATGAGTAATCCTGGAAAGGAGCATTGGCTTGGGATGAAATGGTTGCTGAGGTACTTGAAGGGAAGCCCAGAAGTAGGGCTGGTTTATGAGAAGAAGGGTTAGTTCATCTACCTTGAGGGTTATGCTGATTCAGACTATGGAGCAGACCGGGATAAAAGGAGATCGATTACTTCCTACTTCTTTAACTTAAACGGATGTTGTGTAAGTTGGAAGGCTCAGTTGCAGCCTGTGATAGCACTCTCAATAACCAAGGCTGAGTAGATAGCGGCTACGTGGTGCAAAGGGTTGCTGGAGGAGTTGAAGGTCCTAGAAGAGCAGGTTGTGGTGTTTTTGGATAGTCAAATTACATTGCACTTATGTAAAAATTCGGTGTTCCATGAAAGGACAAAGCACATGGATGTTCGGTATCATTTGGGAAAATGTTACGGAAGGATGCATTCATGTGGACAAGGTAGCCACGGAGAAAAATCCTGCAGATTTAGGCACCAAGGTTCTACCTCTAAGTAAGTTCAATCATTGCCTTGGACTACTTAGGATTGGAGTCGGTTGATTGATGACTCAAGATGAGTTTAGATCCTAAAGTTCTCTGCATAATGGTTCTGGTTTAAACACTTAGACAAAGGTAGAGATTGTTAGTATTTGTCTAAGGTTTAAACATGGTTAAGCTTTAAACAAGGTTGAAAAAGGTTTGAAGAAGTTCAAGCATCAAGCCTCAGCACACTAGGAGTGTGCTTCAGCATGCAAGCAACAAAAAAGGTCCAGCAAAATAAGTGTGCGCACCAGGTCAAGCCGCGACCCTCCCTAGTCCAGGCCACTACGCCCAAAAAGGAGGAGGGTTGGAGGAAGGGTCAGGCCGTAGCACCCCCTCCTCCAGGCCACGGCGTCCAAAAAGTGGTGAATTGGTGCTTTGCCTTGAGCTGCGGTGCCCCCTGTTTCAGGCCGCACCTTCAGGCACACTAAGGCACACATGCTTTAGCCTTTAGGTGGGTTCGTGAGACATGTTCAAAATGCATAGGATCACTAAGGAATGATCAAGGGCTATGGTTGATTGGTCATCAAGATCTAAGGGTGGATATTGACCCTTAAGATTGGATAAGAAGTTGGGGCACTATATAAAAGGGTCACCTAGCTTCATTCTCAACAACAATTGTGACAAAGCAATACATGAGTTTAATGTGATCATTTTATGGTGAGAGTCATAAAATTCATCTTAACAGTTCTTAATTGTTATCATTTTAGGGTTGATCTAGGTTTTAATTGCACTTTTATACATTAACAACTCTAAAGTATCATTCTTGGATCATTGATCTATTTCGGTGCATTTTCAGGTACTTTAAGCTCAAAAGAGGAGGAAAAGTTATCATTGCTTGAGGTACAAAGACTCGAGGCATACTGGAGTGAAGGAATGCTTCTGAAAGGACAAGATGGAGGGCTTAAAAGAGCAACAGCTGCCGCCTGCACTGGGAAGGAGTTTCACTAAATTGCCAGAATTGCCCGTACAGATCAATCATCTTTGCAAATTAAACTGTATTGATATAAGAAGAACCAGGAGATGAGCCATATATTTTTAGAAAGATTCAGAAGTCTATTTTCTAGAGAATTTTACGGTTCGTAAAAATGATTTTTCTAGAGAAAGTTATGCCAGTTTAAGTAGACAAGGTCAGGCTGTGCGAGATTTCTGCGTGAAGGGCATGTGAAGGCTTAAATCCTACATCCTACATCGGATTGGAAACACATTTCACTCATGGTATTTGCCTATATAAGACCCATTCCACTTCAGCTTTAAGGACCATCAGAGAATCTGAGATCATCTGAGATCATAGAAAGTGAATCCAGAGGGCCTTTAGGAGGAATCCAGAGGGCTCTTAGGAGGAATCCGAAGTACTTTTTGAGGGCAAGCTGAGGAATCACCGAAGCTTTCACTACCATGGGGGATATGATCGTTGAGAGGCCGGAGGCAACTCAAGGACGCATGAGCCCTATGGTTGGCTAGTCTCCAAGCAAGGCGAAGGGATGAATCCCTAGGTGTAGTTGTTCTTATTTTCCTTTATTTGATTCAGTTGTAGTTTGGTATTATTTTCATTAAACATTGTTATATTTTATTATTTAATTTAATTAGTATATTTCTTATTAGTCCGGTGATTGCATGCTTCTTTTCCATATAAGTCTAGTCATGCTCATCTTATGTGTATTTGTTTGGGTGTGATTGAGTCCGATAGATCTCTTTTATAGATTTGTCCATTGCTGTGGTAATATCATTTAGATATATCGTCGTCTTTTGATAATTTATAAGTTAGGTCATGTGTGCTTGAAAGTAAAGAATAATTCATATCAATTACATTAGGGTTTATACATGCGCTTTAAATTGAATATTTGCCGATTGTTTGTTTGGGATGTGAAACTTGCAATCGAGATAAAAATAACTTAATCAAGTTAGGATTAGGGCAACGAACCTAGGTAGGATTTTCAGAACCTTGTTGTTTCTTTATTATATTATCCATCAATTATTTACACAATTTTCACACAATCAACAATTCAGATTTTGTCACTTTAACTTTTATCGTTTGTGTTGAGGTTTACACCTTCTTTTGTAATTAGTTTGTTTCCCTGTGGAATCGACACCCCAAAGCTATACTACAATATTACGTTATACTTTGGGTGTAATCATTATATAATAGATACAAGAAAGAATTGTGTGAGAGTGCAAAGATACAAAACACAAGAGGGACTCATTGTAGAGAGGCTGGTTGTAAAAAGAGAGGAGTATAGATTAGATAGAGAGCATTGTAATAGTTCTTATCTTCTTCCTTTCTTCTCTTCTTTGTTTCTTCAAGAACTTAGGCTTCTTGGAGAGGGGTTGCTGTGATTATAAAAGAACCATTGATTTAGTGGAGAGAGTTCAGAAGAACTCACGAGGACGTAGGCTATTGCTGAACCTCGATAACAAATCGGTTGTCTTCTTTTCTTTCTTTCTTTTGTTTGCTGTTTCATTTCATTACAAGTCATTCTAGACTTGGGTGTTTGGAAGATCACCACCTGGGCATCTTGTCAAGGTGATTTCCAGCAACTTCCAAGAGGAAGGGATTGTTTGTAAGGTTTGTGCAACACCTGTGAAGTTGCACGACTAAGTTTCTTAGTGGATCATGTTGTGAGTTTTAAATTACTCGCAAGTGCACGAGTCGTCTGAAATATAGTGTGTGCAAGTGCGAGGTCGAATCTCCAGGGAATTGCGTTGTGAAAATATTTTTATCTAAACTAAGCCTATTTTAACCTAGTTCCAAGTTTTGAATTGTCTTTTGCAAAACAAATATAAACTAAACTAAATTGATTTAAAGACTAATGATAAAAACACTAAGGTTTCTGAATCCACCCCACCATAGTAAAGCATATATCTTCATGTTCTATATAAAAATAATCTATTAAAACATTCTATGAATCCAACTTTAAACAAATCACAACAAATATCCCAATTAAACCAAAACAATCCAATGTATCCGCTTTTAACAAATCACAAAGGATATCCAATTTAATAAAAAATGATTCGATGTATCCATTAGATGAAACACACAGAATATCCAACAGAACAATTTAAACGCAACCAATCATAAGATTTTACTCAAATAATTGAACAGAACATTTATACTAAAAATATCATAATTGTATGAGCAAATCTAAAAATATAATGCTAAACAATGGAAAGGCTTCTTCTTCAACCTTAACTGAAGATTTTAGCCTCTCATAATCATGAAACTAAAGTTCACAATAAAAGTGCTAAAAATTAAACTTTAAACTAAAAAAAAAGAAATAAATTAAAACTAACTATACATTGGGAGAAATTCCACTCGCTGTTGGGCGGCGGTTCCCCTCGTGGTAGCAAAGCCTTCGGAGATCCACTAGAATGCTAGTAGAAGTCCTCCAAATTGCACCAAAATGGCACTTGGATTGCTCCATAAAGATGAAGTGAAGAGGGGCTTATATAGGGAAACATGAAAAGTGCAATGTGTTTCCAATCTGATGTGGGATACTGCAGATTCCAGCTTTTGCTCTTTGACCTTTGTCTACTAAAACTGTCATAACTTTCTCTAGAAAAATTATTTTATTGATCTGTTAAATTCCCCAAAAATAGACATCTAGATCTTTCCAAGCATATATGGCTCATCTCCTGGCTCTTTCTGAATCAATACAGTTAAATCCTCAAAAATGGCTGATCTGTCACGCTGAAATCATGCACAGCCTAACCTTTGTCTACTAAAACTGCCATATCTTTCTCTAGAAAAATCATTTTATTGATCCATAAAATTCCCCAGAAAATAGACATCCGGATCTTTCCAAATATATATGGTTCATCTCTTGATTCTTCCTGAATCAATACAGTTTAATCCTCAAAAATGGCTGATCTGTACGAGCAATTCTGGCAATTTAGTGAAACTCCTTTCCAAGCTTGTAAACCTGTAAAACAAGAAAAAACAACTCAAAGTAACAAATTCCTAAGCTAACAAATGTAAATTAAGGGGCCAAATATGCAATATTTGGCACTCATCAAATACCCCCAAACTTAGATTTTGCTAGTCCCTTAGCAAAACAAAATAAAAAATTAAATGAAAAACAAAGAACATAAAGACAAGTTCATCACTCATGATATCCAAAAATTTAAGGAGCACTCATCAGTGTGATATTCATTCATGAGCAACCTTAAAAAGAAAAACCCATCTTTTCAATGAATAGAAATGTTAAAATCTAATTACTTACAAAAGGCAGGTTAAGGCAGCACAAGTCTGACACTGTGTAAAGTGAATTAGCATATAAAAATGAAGCTTCCAAATAACTCCAATGTGTAAGGTCTCCATGTCTCAAGATTCACTGAATTTCCCATCATAATGAACGAAAATGGCATAGTTTTTTTTTTCTTCTCATTTTTTTATTATAAGACTCAACTATGTTTAGTTCCCTTAAGCTTTCTAATTGACCCATGTAGCGAGTGTTGAGTCAGTGACTTCCAAACCATATGGTTTTAGGGTATTAGGTGTAAAGACACCCCTAAGAACTTACTAACTCGAGTAAAAAAGGCTACAAAACTAAACTGGCCTTAATACTACCAAGCAAAATTTCCACCTTTTGACGTGAACACTCACTACTTACTGAGGCAAGAGGTCCAGTTACTCAGCGAAAAGTTTTGTAATGATCATTATGAATAAAATTCTCACCTTTTGACGTGAACACTCACTGCTTACTGAGGCAAGAGGTCCAGTTACAAAGTAGAAAGTTTATTGATGATAATTATTATAAATATTAGTAGTATTATTTGTTTTTTTGTTTTTATGTTTTTCTATGCCCAAGTGTTTATCCAACAAGTCATCCAGTTTCAGTTAAGATAAGGAAACGTACACATTAAAATCATATGTCATACCTCACACAATTTTGTACTAATGTGCTCGTGTCAGATTAGATCAAACATGTGAATTCTCAAATGCCTAAAGTAAGTAACAAAGTTTTAAAACTCTATCATCAAAACATGTGTTCACAATTTTAAGCTCACCAATGACATCACATCACAGTATTTGTTTAGATCAACTAAAATATCAAAATAACATGAGCATGCATTTACCTTCTTTTTTTAAAAAAAAAAATGAAGAAAAACAACAACAAATTAGGACAAAGTGTGTGTAATGTGTCTCCTATACCCCCAAACTTAAATTACACATTGACCCCAATGTGTGAATAATATTGTAAGAGCTGACCTGGGATATGGAGAACTATCTGGACTGGTATGGCTCATAGCATACCCCCAAACTTGATCTGAAGTATGCTTTGTCCCTGAAAAATAAAGACTAGAAAACAAAAAACACTAGAGAAAAACAATAACAAGAAATATGTAAAATAATAAACAAATATAAAGGATATGCTGTGGGGTGCCTCCCATGAGCACTAAATTTAACGTCTTCAGCCAGACCTAACATTAGTAATCGTGCCTAGCTAAGCGCTCTATCATCTGATCAATAAATGGGAGTGGAAAATGATCATTCCTTATGGCAGCATTCAACTTACGGTAGTCTATACTCACTCTCCATCCTGACTGCGCACGAGTTGGAACCAACTCGTTGTCTTTATTCATCACTACCATCAATCCAGCCTGCTTTGGCATGACATGAATTGGGCTCACCCACTCACTATCAAAGATTGGATAAATGATCCCTACATCAAATGGCTTAATCACTTCAGTCCTCACAACCTCTTGCATAGCTGGGTTGAGCCTTCTTTGTGGCTCCCTCGGTGGCTTGGCATTCCCCTCCAAATGTATCTTGTACATCACCACCGAGGGGCTGATTCCCCTGATATCCTCAATAGTCCAGCTGATAGCTACCTCATGCTCTCTTAAAACATCCAATAATTTCTCCTCTTGAGCCTCAACCAAATATAATAACAGGAAAAGAATCTGCTGGACCTAGGAACTCATACTAAAGATTGTCCAGTAAAGCCTTAAGTTCCTTCTTGAGGGGCTCAGGTGCTGTGATCTCCTCCATCTCACTACTCTCCTGAGGAGCAGACTCCAAAATGGCATTCACTTGCTCAAGTACTTTATCCAAATCTAAATCCTCTCCAAATTGAGCAAAACATGCCTCCAGAGTGTCCTCAGACTTCCCTTCTTTCTTGGGCACTTGTAATCTCTCAGGGTAAGGTTCTTTAGGTACACACAACCTAGGAAGAACCTTAATAGAAGGTGTGGCTATAGATGGCTCAGCATCATTCTTCTCCTTGTTGCCACTTTCTTGCCCTTGCTACAGAGCGGGGTTATATTCCACTTGATTGTCCATTTGTCTTCCATACCTCAATGTGACAATCGATTGCACTTGTTCTTGCTCGTGCGTAGGAGTTGATGAATTTCCAACTGCAAACTGGTCCTTCGAGTTGGGCACGGGTTGACTGGGGAACTTTCCCTTCTCTTCTTCACCAAAGTGACTTGCGATTTGACCCATTTAACTCTCTAGCTTGGTAATTGCTTGGGTGTTTACTATTGTTGCACTCCTTACTTTGCTTATGGATTGGTCGGTCATCTTCCTAAAATCATTGAGAGCATCCTTCAATGACTGTGAAACCGACGCTGGTGCTTTGGTGGGAGCTTGGTAAGCAAGTTAATGTGCTGGATGGGCTGAGCGACCATAACTTGGAACTAATGGAGGAAATTCGGGAGGGTATTGGTTGTGAGCATGATGAAGGGCTCCTCTCTGATTCCTCAGTTGGTTCTGCGTCCATGAAAAATTAGGGTAGTTTTGCCACCCTGGATTGTATGTCACGGAGTAAGATCCATTTGATTGCCACCAATAGTCATTAAAAATGTTCATTTGTTCCATAGGATACTAAGCCAAAGCCGGCATAGATGGACAATTCTGTGCTAAATGCATAGGACTAGCATAGATGGAACAACTATCATGATTGAATGTATTGGCTGTATTGATGGACTGGCTGGTCATCTTCATGAAATCCTTAAGGGCGTCCTCTAAAGACTGTAAAACAGGCGCTGGATTCATCCACATTTTTTTAATTTTTTTAATTTTTTTATTTCATTTTTATGGGCAATTGCCAATAGAAACAAATAAACTAAAATAAAATTGCAATAAGAAAAATCAAACAAAAAAATGCTAACTAACTAGTAAAAAAATAAAATTAATTCAGACAAAAATTTCACAAACCAAACAACTCCCCGGCAACTGCGCCAAAAACTTATTGTGAATTTTAAATTACTCACAAGCGCACGAGTTGTCTGCAATATAGTGTGTGGAAGTGCGAGGTCGAATCCACAGGGAATTGCGTTGTGAAAATATTTTTATCTAAACTAAGCCTATTTTAACCTAGTTCCAAGTTTTGAATTGTCTTTTGCAAAACAAATATAAACTAAACTAAATTGATTTAAAGACTAATGATAAAAACACTAAGGTTTCTGAATCCACCCCACCAAAGTAAAGCATATATCTTCATGTTCTATATAAAAATAATCTATTAAAATATTCCATGAATCCAACTTTAAACAAATCACGACAAATATCCCAATTAAACCAAAACAATCCAATGTATCCGCTTTTAACAAATCATAAAGGATATCCAATTTAATCAAAAATGATTTGATGTATCCATCAGATGAAACACATTGAATATCCAACAGAATAATTTAAACGCAACCAATCATAAGATTTTGTAATTCAATTATCTTTTCTATATTAAGCAATAAATTCTCTCATCTTTGTGCTAGTAATTTAGAAAGATTGATTTGATTTAATTCCGCATATATTTTGATATTTGAGATTGTAAAAAGTATTTAAAACTTTTAATACCCAATTCACCCCCCCTCTTGGGTATTGCCATAGTATATTTTGGACCAACAATTGGTATCAGAGCAAGGTGCTCTTATTTTAGGCTTAATATCCTAGAGTTGATCCTATAGCAACTATATTTTAGAAGAAAGAGATCCTACTAGTCCTCATCTTCTCAATGGAACAAATTTCACCCATTGGAAAGCTCAAATGAAGATTTTTATTAAAGCTTATGATTATTATGCTTGGTATTTCATTCTTGAAAATGAAAATGATTTTGAAGCAAATGATTGTAAATTCATTCAACTAAATGCTAAAGTTGTAAACATGTTTTATAGTTCTCTTGATCAAAACGAAGTTAATCAAATTTCCTCATGTAGGACTGCAAAAGAAATTTGGGATTTATTGGAGGTCATACATTGAGGAAATGAGTAAGAAAAGAATTTCAAATTGAAAAACTTTGTTCATGACTTAGAGCATTTTAAAATGAATGAAAATGAATCAATTTTTTTATTCGCAAACTTGTTTTACCATACTTGTTAAAATTTTATCTTTCATGGGTAAAATTTATTCTAACCTTGAACTTGTGAGAATATTTCTTAGGTCTTTGTAAATCAATGGAAAATTATTTTGACAAAGTATTCTACAAGTAAAAGCTTAGAAGAGTTTATGGAATCCCTCAAGAAGTATGAAAACTACTTGGATTACAAAATTGATGGTTCCATGACATCCTTACCTCTTATGGAAATTAAAGATGTTAACCATGATGGTGATGACGAAGAAGAAGACTCCTCGGATAAAGAGATCGGATACGAGGAAATTTCCAACCTATGTCTTATGGCAATCGACGACGAAAATGAGGTATCGACTTCTTCCTCTTCACAAAATAACATTGTTAGTAGTAGTGAAGAATTGACAGAAGTCATAAATGAAATGTATGAAGAATTGAAGAAATTCGATTCTAGGAACACCATTCTTAAAAAGGAGGTGTCATCTCTTTCTAAAGAGATGCTAGGTCTAAAAGAAGAAAAAGATAAACTATCTTTATTGTTTTACGATTCTTCTCAAGATTTTCTTAAAGATGAAAATGTAAAATTAAAGAAGAAGATAATAGAATTGAATGGCACGACATCTAGACTTATGCTTGGAAAAGAAAAGCTAGATGAAGTGCTATCTTGCCAAAGATTAAATGGAGGAAAATCTGGGTTAAGTTATTCTCCATTAGGCAAGCAAAAATCAAAAGAAAGCTTATTCATGAAAGCATCATGTGTGAATGAAGCCTCTACTTCAAAGACCACTAGCAAGGTCCAAAGCATTCCCTCAATGACTGCTAGTAGGTCTATAAATACTAATTCTAACGTATATACAAGAATGAAGCATCCTAGAAATACTCATGCTTATATGTATGCTCATTTAAGAAATACTTTTACACATCCTAGGAATAACCATCATGTGCATCCTAAAAACAATATGTATAATCAAAACTTGCACACTGCAGATGCATATCCTAGGAATTACCATCATGGTTATCCTAGAAATAATATGCATATTCATAATAATGCAAGCATGTATCCTAGAAATCATCATCATACATTTTCTAGAAATGACATGCATATTCATATTCCTCACAATAGAAACATGTATCCTAGGAATTCCTATCCAAAGAATTATAGACATGCACAACTAACTTATCCTAGAAATTTCAATAACTACCACCCTAGGATTGTGCATCATAAACATGTCTACAAATATATAACACCTTATGTTTTTAAGAAAGTATGGGTCCCAAAAGGAACCGTATTTTCTAGGACTAACCCCAAAGGACCCAAGAAATTTTGGGTACCTAAAAGTGCGATCATGTATCCTTGTGTGATGTAGATATGTCACCACACCAAGGAAAAAGGTAACTGTTGGTACCTTGATAGTGGATGCTCAAAACACATGACCGGTGATAAAAGTGTAATCAAGAAGCTAACTCTGAGAGATGGTGGACTTGTCACCATTGGAGACAACACAAAAATAAAGATCATTGGGCATGGAAAAGTTGGTAATGATCTCTCAACCATAGATAATGTATTGCTAGTACAAGGCCTTAAGTCAAATTTACTAAGAATTAGTCAACTTTGTGACAAAGGTAACAAAGTCACATTTGAAACCTCTCATTGTCTAGTTATAGACATCAAGAGTAACAAGATCAAGTTTGTTAGCCATAGACATGAAAATGTCTATATAGTTGATTTAAAATCCTTGCATTCTAAAAATGAAAAATGTTTTTCAGCAATTAGTGAAAATCCATGGCTATGGCATAGAAGGCTTGGTCATGTGACCATGAATTTGCTTAAAATCATTTCAAGAAAAGATTTAGTCATTGGAAAAGACAAAGTATGTGATGCTTGTCAAATGGAAAAACAAACTATGATTTCTTTTAAATCAAAGAATGTAGTCTCAACTACTAGACCATTGGAACTTTGGCATATGGACTTATTTGGTCCAATAAGTACCATTAGTCTAGGTAGCCATCAATATGCTCTTGTTATTGTTGATGACTATTCAAGATATACCTTTGTTATCTTTATTGCTTACAAGAATGAAGCTTTCAAAAGATTTGAAAACTTTTGCAGAAAGGTTCAAATTGAAAAAAGAAATTTGTATTTCAAGCATTAGAAGTGATCATGGAAACAAATTTGAAAACCAAAGTTTTTCAAAATTTTGTGATGAAAATGGAATTGGTTACAACTTTTCAGCTCCTAGAACTCCTTAATAAAATGGAGTTGTTGAGAGGAAAAATAGAGCTCTAGAAAAATTTGTAAGAACAATGCTTTATGAAAATTGTTTACCAAAATACTTTTGGGCCGAAGCAGTAAACACCTCTTACTATATCTTGAATAGATTTTTAATTAGGCCTATGCTTGACAAAACTCCGTATGAATTATGGAAAGGTAGAAAGCCTAATATCTCCTATTTTCATACTTTTGGTTATAAATGCTTCATCCTAAATAACAATAAAACTAACTTGGGTAAATTTGACTCTAAGACTAATGAAGGGATCTTTTTAGGATATTCAACCTCTAGCAAGGCTTATAGAGTCTTTAACAAGAGAACTCTAGTGGTAGAAGAATCCGTACATGTAACTCTTGATGAGTCTAACCCAATTAGTAGTAGAGAAGTTTCTTTTAATGATGATGCAGATTTTATTCCAAGAACGGAAACATCTACTCCCATTATTGACCCAAAGGAGAGTCCACCTCAAACAAATGAAGAGATGGAAACTCTCAAATTGGACCAACCATCTACAAGCCGACAAGTGGATAGTCTTCTCAAAGATTGGAGGTATATAAATTATCACCCGATTGATCAAGTGATTGATGATCCTTCACAAGGGAGTTTGCCAAGTGCATGCAAGGTGAATTTGAAATGAGCATGATGGGAGAGCTTACGTACTTCCTTGGACTTAAAATCAAACAATTGAAAGGAGGCATCTTCATCAATCAATCAAAGTACACTAAGGACCTACTAAAGAGGTTTGGGATGGAAAGCTCAAAGTCACTTGGTACACCTATGAGAACCTCAACAAAACTTGATCTTAATGAAGGAGGTAAATGTGTAGATACTAAATATTATAGAAGCATGATAGGAGCTTTACTTTATTTAACTGTAAGTAGACCTGATATAATGTTCAGTATATGCATATATGCTAGATTTCAAGCTAATCTAAAGGAATCACATGTAATTGCAGTAAAAAGAATTCTTAGATATCTTCAAGGAACTCAAACCCTAAGATTATGGTACTCTAGAGATTCATCTTTTGAGCTTGTAGGATATTCAGATTCTGACTTTGCTGGATGTAGGTTAGATAGAAAAAGCACAAGTGGAATATGCAAATTCTTAGGTGCAATGTTAACCTCTTTGTTTTCCACGAAACAAAACTCCATTTCACTATCAATTGCCAAGGCAGAATATGTTGCAGCTGGAAGTTGTTGTGCCCAAGTATTGTGGATGAAACAACAACTAGAAGACTATGGCTTGAACTTTAAAAGTATCCCAATACATTGCGATAATACCAATGCTATTGACTTAAACAAAAACCCTATTCAGCACTCTAGAACAAAACACATAGAAATTAGACATCATTTCTTAAGAGACTATGCTCAAAAAGGTGATATAAGATTAGAATTCATACCTTCAGAAGATCAAATAGCTGATATTCTTACTAAGCCCTTGAACGAAGATAGTATTAGCAAGATTAGACTCTTAATGAGATTAACAAATTATGAAATTATGTATGTTTGATTGCATCTACATTTCATCATATGTATATTTGACATCTAGTGAATGAGTATTAACTCTCATTTGATATATCTCTCACTCAAGATGGCATATATAAATCATTTCTTGCTAAAATTCCAAGTTGGAGCTCAAAATTTTTTTGTGTTGTGAAAGACCCAGTCGACTAGTATATTGATCCAGTCGACTAGTATCTCTCTGTCCAGTTACCCAATCGACTAGTTGAGTCAATCCAGTCGACTGGTATCTCTCTGCCCATTTAATACTCAAATATGAATTGATTTTTGATGAAAAATAGAAAGGAGAAGATTAATAAGACATTTATTCTCATAACATATATTAAAGGAGAAAGTGTGGTACAAATCTCTATCTCATACTCCTTTATTTTTTAAATATAACTTTGATAAATTCTTTTTGATTTGGCATTGGATAAATCAAGTGATGAGCTTGAATTTAGATTTGAGAATTACTTTTGAGTTATTTATTTATCAAGCATGAGCTAAATATGAAACTTTCTATTATATATGCTTGAGTTTGAAAATAATGATTATCTTTGCATTGAATTGATAATCATCTATTTATTGAATCTAACATACCCTGAAAATGATATTTGATTGATAATTGAAAATTATATTTCGGTGCATATATCAATGGGAAGTAATCTTTTCTTTTAAGTACTTATATATCAATGGGAGATTGTTGACCCTGCATGATTTTGATAGTGACAAAAATCTTAATTAAGCACTAATGAATATTACTTAAATGATACAGATTGTTAATAGTGCTTATACATCAAAGGAGATCAAGATTGTAGAAATTGGTGAATCAAAGTTGATGATCTCAAAAGTCAATAAGCTCTCCAAAAGATCAAATTCAAGGAGAATAATTTAAATGCAACTTCAAAGACAATAAGGATAAATTATAGGTTTGAATCCTAAGATACACTTTGTAAGCATTTCAATTTTTTGGAGCTAATTAAATTTGCATTGCATTTTATTATATAGCCTTAATTAGTTGAAGATATAAAATCTCCACGTGATTTTATTAAATGCAAATAAATTCTTTGGGCTCAATACTTAACATGCCCTAATTAAACTTAAAAATAATTTATGTTGACATAGAAAATTATTTGAGCATTTGTAATATATCTTTCTTTATATATCTTGCTCACACATTACGCTTAAATTTGTAATATGTTTTGTCATCATCAAAATGCCTCAATCAAGAAATTGATTAAATTAATTTTAATGATAACAAAACACTTTTGAAGTGTTTAACTCGTGTGTTTAATGTGCAAGAAAGTTTGATTCAATTAAGAGATTTTTCGGAACTCAAAAATCCAAAAAGAATAAAGAATATGAAGAAAAATGATACTAAAAACACTGTTCATCCTGAAAACACTGTAGCAGCTCACAAAAACTGACCCAGTCGACTGGGTGAATAGTACTAGTCGACTAGGTGCTCGAAAATTCAGTTTTCACATCAGTTATAAAGGATAGTCGACTGCTATAAGTGGACAGTCGACTGGGCACGTTACAACAAATATATTTTTGAATTTAAAAGGCTATAAACTTGTCTCTAACAGCTCTATTTTGTCTCCAACGGCTAGAAGACTTCAAGACACTATAAATAGAGCCTCAATGGTCATTTTAAGAGGAGAGAAACTTTCTACAACAAAGGATTAAAGCAAAATCTTTATTCTCTTCTTCTTGAGCCAAAAACTCCATTATCAAGCTATAAGCTTTTGAGAGAGAAAATATTCAACTGTATAAGCTTTCATTACTGTCTCTCTACGATTTACTTTACAGTATTTATTGTAAAGGGATTAACTTTTGAAAAGAAGAGATTAGCTTCCGAGAGGAAGAGATTAGCTTCTAAGAGGAAAGGATTTGCTTCCAAGAGGAAGGAATTGTTTGTAAGGTTTGTGCAATACCTGTGAAGTTGCACGACTAAGTTTCTTAGTGGATTACTTCAAGGAGGTTCCTTGAAGAGAGTGGACGTAGGGTCGGAAGGAGTCCGATATTGCTCAACCACTATAAATCTAGTTTGCATCTCTCTTACTCTATCTCCTTAATTACTTTCATAATTACTTGCTTATAATTATTTATTATTCAAGTAAATGAGACTGATTGCTTAATCGATGGCTTATCGATGCCTATGATCTTTCCACTTCTTAGAGTTGTCACAACATTCAATTGCTGATGTCCTCTTGGATTAGGTATCGGTTGGGCTGGAAGCTCTCCTTGTTTTCTGCTACTCAGTTCCTTGGCAAACTATCTTATTTGTACCTCTCGTCCTTGAATGGCTTGATCATGTTTTGCAGTGGTTTGTCTCATCTCAGTCTGAAATTGTCTTGTTTCTTCCATGAACTGTTCGTGTGAAGTCATCAACTGTTGGTGTTGAGATACCAACTACTGGTGCTAAGTTGCCATTTCCCTCACAAGACTCTTGAGGTCACTTTTCTTTGGTTCGGGAATAGATTGGACTGCTGGTTGGAAGTTTCTTTGCTGCCCTTGACTATTCTGATTGTTGCTCCAAGAAAAGTTTGGGTGATTTCGCCATCTAGGGTTGTAGGTGTTTGCATAAGGATTGTTCTTTGGTGGATAGTTGTTTGGTCCCACAAAGTTTGCTTGCTCATGGTCTGCAGATGAATACAAGGGACATGTATCAGTATTATAATCAAATTGGGAACATATCGCACATAGCTGGAGTGATGTAGCTGGTGGATTAGGTGATGTATTTTGAGCGGCCATAGCTTTAACTAGTAGATCTAGTTTCCTTTCCACAGCAGCTATTTGGGTAGAGGATCCCCCATTTAGGTTTACCTTATACATACCTTTGCTCTTGGAAACATGTCTACCTCGAGAGGAGAACTGCTGGGTATGTTCACTTAAGGTCTCAAAGAGCTCCATGGCTTCTTAGCTGCTTTTCTCCATCAGCACTCCTCCACAACCTGAATCCATAATACTTTTATTGGTATCACATAAAACTTCATAGAAAGCTTGTACCAATTCATCTTGAGGTAGATTGTGATGTGGGAATTTGAGTAGCAACTCATTGAAATGTCCCCGTGCCTCAAAGAATAAGTCTACATCCTTTTGTTGGAAAGACTGAATCTACTTCCTCATTTGCCTCATCTTTTGGGCTGGAAAAAACTTCCCTAGGAATTTGCTAGCTAATTCCTCCCAAGTGTGGATAGAAACTGCAGGCAATGAATTGTACCGTAGTTTAGCATTATCTTTTAAGGAAAAAGGAAAAGAATTAACCTTATTCCTTCTTGGTCTAAGCCTCAGATGTGCTGGAACTTGTAGAGATCGAAGAACATTTGAAGATGCAAGTGTGGATCCTCATTAGATGTACCCCTAAAGCGAGTTAGTGCACTGAGTATCTATGGAGATATGTAGTAGTTGCCTTCCACCTCAGGTTGATAAGCAATGCACGACGATTGATCGAGGTTCCGTGGGATGAAGGATTGCTTCATCGGTCTTCGCTAAGGTGGTTATTGATTTTCGATCTGTTCCGCCATTTGTACTTCTTCTTCAACCTCTTCAGATTTGTTTCTAAGCCTTTTTCAGATAGTCCGCTCAAGCTCGGTGTTGAGGGGAAGAACGTTGGATGCTTGGATCGAAGCCCGTGCATGAATTGGTGACAATCAATTAAGTGCAACAGTCAAACACTGCTGCCCGGGTAACTCTCTACCTAAATTGCGCTCGATCGCACAGAGGGGTGCGCTCGATCGCAAGTGGCACAGAAAGTTCTCCTGGTGTGCCTAAAGCAGAAAATAAAAAGAAATAGATTAGGTTTTGGATTAAACAAAAATGAAGGTAAAACAAAAACTAAAAATTTTGATAGAAATAAAACATAATAAATAAATAAAAATTACTAAATTAAATGAAACTAATTCTAGAAGGAATTTTAGTGTAATTCCCGACAATGGCGCCAAAAAATTGTTGCACGTTTATCTACCTAAATAAATAAGCAAATAATCATACAGTTTTACTTGCAAGTGCACAAGGTCAATGGTAGCATAGTGTGCAATGGCGAGATCATCTCCACAGGGATTGGTGAATTTCGATTTAGAATTAGTTTCAAAGAGTAAAAATAGATGGGAATAAATATTGAGTTTGGACAATAATGATAAAGATGTAGGGACTTGGTATCCACCACTAATCATGCTACCCCAACAAAACAATACGCCAGTGCTCTACTCATGCTATGAATACCTATTGGTTGTCAACCTAAGGGCTTGGTCCACTCCTTAGGCTATGGATTTCCCTAAGCAATGAGTTAGGCATGGTGTACACTCTAACTCTTTTCTCGCTTAAGGGATTTAGCATGGTGTATACTGAGTTATTTCTTAAGAGAGCATAAGGTCTGTGGAAATCGACAACCACATAGGGCCTAAGGTTTTGTCCACTCCTGGTTTCCCATGTTGATTAACCCAAGAATTTGGCATGGATATCTTTTGTTACTATTGTTGAACCCAGGACTCAGTCATCCAAATTGATTCAACTAACTAATCCATACCACATGCATATGTTGATCAAACACACACATAAATAAAAACAAGCATTGATCAATTAAAGTATCATAACATGGCTGTTCGCAAAGGTAGTCAATGAATATATATGTGGAAAAGCATAATTAGGGCTTCAATCGAGCCCTATAAGAGTTTAGTTACACATGTTAAGTAAACTAAACATCATAACCATAACTAAACTAGAATAGAAAAATAAAACCCAAAGAATGCTGCGGAGACGGGTTGCCAATTCCTCTTCAAAACTTACAACTTCTAGTTAAAAACAAAAAGGCCTATTTTCTGTGTTTTACAAGGCTATATATACGGCTTTAAGGGTGCCCAAAACTCTAATTTCCAATTTAAGGTCTGGAGACTTCTTTCCAATTATGGCTCTGCCGCCTCTGGTGCATGTGCACTCGATCACATGGGTTTGTGCTCGAGCACATGTGTGCGCTCGAGCCTTTTAAGTGTGCGCTCATGTGCCTGTGCGCTCGATCACAAGTGAGGTGTGCTCGAGCAAACATTGCTGGTTTTGCAGATCTTCACTTTTTATTCCTTAAAACTCCAAAATGTCATCTTTTTATCAAAACCCTATGAAAAACACATAAAACATGAAAATGAAGTAGAATCTACTAGAATAGATAAATAAAGAGTCTAACAAGTGTAAATTAAAGGGCTTAAATATGACTATTTAAGCACTTATCAGAGAGACCACTGTTTCATTTCAAAATTTTGGAACAAAAAATATGCGATGCGCGCATAAAAGTAAACATGCTATTGGAAAAAGTTGGTGCCGTGGGAATACCCATGAGAATGATATGTTCTTGAAATGGCAGAGCTAGCTTTTGTTCACTCGTGCAATACTTTTGGATTGATGGATGCCTGCTGTGAGGTCTTTGGTTTACCTGCTGACGAGAACTTTGGTTTGCCTACTGACAAAGACTTTGGGTTTGGCTGCTAACGAGAACTTTAGTTTGTCTACTGATGAGGACTTTGAATTTTCCAACTGACGAGCACTTTGGTTTTGCTTATTGATGAGGACTTCAGTTTACCTACTGATGAGGACTTGGGATTTGTGATTTTTTCTACTATGAGGGCTTTGGTTTTCCTGCTAACGAGGACTTTGGTTTGTGATTTTGCCTATTGTGAGAGCTTTTTGGTGACTTTGCTTACTATGAGAGCTTTTATCTGTTAGTTCTACAAAGTCTTTTCATTCAAATTTGTTAAATCCCAAAAAAATTTATCGTGGGCTGAGTCATGGCATTTAAGATTATTCCTTATTCAGTTTTTAGGTTTTGAAAAAGAAAAAGATCAAAGGGTGTAAGAGATGTCATTTTACTTCAAAATTTGATGAAGAGATCAAGTGATAGTTTAGGCCTTTTTTATTTTCAAAACAACTTTTGTATCTGAAAAAAAACTTTTATAAAGCCCCAGAAAGTAGCCAGTGATTTACACACCCTAGCCTACTTTGGCTTTTAGTGGCCTATTCTTTGATCACTCATTTAAACACAATCTTTTCTATCATTTGGTACACATCCTCTAGTTGTTCTAAGAACAAAGCTTCATGACTTGTCCACAATCTTTTTTCCCTACTTTTTCGAAAGAAATGGCCATGGAAGCTATCTTAACTCAATTGGTGCATTGGACTAGCAACATGAACGATATCAAGCTTTATAGTTTCTCTCATTATTGCATTAATGCAATTTTTCCACTTAAGAGCGTTAAAATCAACTGGGACTTTTTAAAGCAGTTGCGGCAACGTTGGATCCTAACACCCATATCTTTTGGTTTGGTCTTGATGAACTATGTTCAAAGTATGAGGAATTTTGCATGCTTATCCATCAAAAGTTGTCCAATAGAATTTTACTTCCTCCACACTTGGCTCATCATGCCAAACTTGCCATAGAGTTATTTGGGATTACCAAAGCCCAAACCAAGGCCCTCTTATCGAGCGATTGCTTTGATGTCATGCCTTTAGCGTCTAAAATTTTTGGAACTAAAGTAAAAAATCTCACAAACCATCGCCGAAATATACTATTCCTCTACCTTTTGGTCACGTTTTTTATGAAGGGACACAATTCGAGGGTCCATAAAACACTGCTCGATTTGGTCAAATAAACTAAAGGAGGGCGTTATCTTATGGGTGCCATTTTAGTTACCACTCTGAATGGCCTTGACGCCTTATGTCGCTACGAGACCCCTTATCTCGTCAGAAGCCCATTGTTACTCCACGCAAATACTTCATGCTTTACTAGCTCCATTTAACTTTCCAAACGACGTATACCATTTTATTTTTTAGATGTGATTATTTGATAAGTTGTCAATATTGGATCATCCCAATAATTCTAACACTTAATACGAGCCAAAACACTTTCAAGGGTGGAAACTCTTGATAAAGAAAGATTCACTAGAAAGCTGGCTCAACTGATTTCAGATACTAGGTGTTTTGCAAATCTGCTAAGTATACCCTCGGTGGAAGATCACTGTGGCTACCCTATCTATCTTTAGAAAAGATTGTGTAGTTTTTGTAGGTAACATCCACTACTCATATGATTCGCCAGTGCAGATTCTCAAACAATGCGAACAACCGCAAACCGTTCCATAATCCGACGATGGCTATTATACTTGTCCAATAAAAGAACGGTCAACTGAGTGAGGTACTTGGCCCTGACGTACTATGATTCAGATTCCTCACACCATTTCTATAACTTGTTTCATTGTTTATGATGATTATCTAGAATGGGTCTAAGGTCAAGCGGAAGCATCCCAGAAGGAAGAAAATAAGACACGTTGCTATGGGAAGACCAATTTAACTTTGAAATAATGTTATGTACTTGAGTTTTCATTATGTAGTAAGAAAATCCATGGAGAATGAAAGAGAAATGGTATGTTCAGAAATTGAAGTCATTAATGCATTACATTGATTCATATTTCAATTCTTTTATTGGCTTAACATATCTTATTCAAAGTGTGAATTTTATTTTATTATCTTTTTTACATTTGTACAAAAGATGTATTCGTAGAAAAAATACAAGTACAAAAAAAAGGAAGGGGTTTCCAACAAAAGTATGGCTTCACCAAAATGGTTGCCTACGTCCCCACAAACGGGATTAAGCTTTCATATAGTTAGAGATAGAGGTTTAACTTTTCTTCTGCCTAAACTGCCTTTGTGAATTTTTGGTTTGGTGAAATGCTCTAATTTTTTCCTAAGTCGCCCTTTCGGGTTTTCAACTTAGTGAGTTTTTTTTTTTTTTTTAAAGAAAATGATAGACATAGTGAGGATATAATAATGTGGAAACCACAAAGGGGATCATAAGTAATACTACTTAAAATGATCCAGATTGATAGGTTTAATAAATTCACTGTCATCGATATTGTAGGAGGTGAAGTATGGAGATTAGGTGAAACTGAGGGATTGTGGTTTCTGTTCGAGTGAAGGTTAGTTTTTCAATCTTGTTTTAAGTACAATAGAACTCCTTAAATGTTTTTATTACTTGAATGAATCTATTTGTATATAGGAAGAGCTTTATATAGAGCTCTATACACGCTAGTACATATGGAATTGCAATAGAGGTTCACACATGTGATCAAATGCAGTTAACTAACTTCTTTAACAACTCTAATAGCTTCTACTTACTGCGTTAACTCCTTTGCCCGAGCTTCAACTTTTCTCTTATCTTCTTTCATCTTTTCCTTATTGTCCAAGTTGTCTAGCCTCCCTTGCTAGCTTCATTGGTCATCTCCTTAACCTCACTAGTTAGGGCTTGTTGCTCCATATCTTTCTGGTTCCCTTAGTTTACTCTTGTCCCTTAGTTATCTTCCTGTAACAATACTGCCCTCATGGACAGGCACCTTTTCCTCAAGGTGAAGATGAGGCAAAGATTAGTCTACTAATGCAACATTCTCCCATGAGGCTTCTTCTAATGGCAGTTGGTCCCATTGTCCCATGAGCTTTTCAGAGGCATAGGAAATATACAGAAATCTAGTTTCATATAAAACTATTTTTCTTTAAAATTAAAAGTATTTTTTAATCTATGATTAAAAAACCGGAAGTATTCAAATAAAAAAAATATTTTTTTTTCAAAATTGAAAGGTTTTGCTTGTTCTTGAGATTTAAAATTTGTTTTGGATTGAAATTTGAAATATGAATTTGAATTCAGATAAATATATAATTTATCATTGTAAAAAATTGTATTTTGGTTAATTAATATTTTCTTAATTATTGGATTAAATTTTAAAGAAATTGGAGTTTGATTAGGAATTGAACTCCAAAATCCTTATCATATTAGAATTATGAATTCTAATTAACAAGGAATATTAATCCTATTTGCAATAGGATTAAAGAAAGTTTCTAAAACCTAATGGAATTAGGAATACAATATAATGATCAAGAAGTCTTAATTTTGTTTGGAATAGGATTAAGAAAAGTTTTTGAAACCTAATGAGATTAGGAATGCAATCTATGAAATAATAGTCATAACTAGGATAGAATTGTTATTATTTATTTATGAAATTTGATTTTTGGAGTGGATAACTATTGGACCTAAACCTTAGTAATTGGTTAAACTCATGGTATTATTTTTTGTTATTCAATTTTAAATGGGGTTTGCATAACTTGCATTCTCTTATTTCTCTCAACGTAAATTTCTATTACCCTCCAATGTAATTCCCTTTGACTTATGATCAAGTTTTATTATACATATTTGATGTATGTAAAGTTACTTAGAGTTAGATAATATTTTATTGAGGTGAATCAAGGAGTGTGCAAGGAAGCATGATGGCCTGATTGAAGATTGTACACCCATGAATGTATGAGATATATTCATAAAATAATTATCTAGGGTTTGACCAAATGATTTACTTTATTGTCTCAAGTAAATCACACTTTGAAAGTCCATATATAGTCATCCACTTAGGTTCATATATATGCAGGTGATGTATATATGTTATGCATGTAATTAGAATATATGTTTATTAAATGTATTTGATGCATGTTAAATGAAGAGATCTAAACGTAAAGATCTAAATCCCTCATGCACAAATATTTTAATATTAAGTTGTAATTGGAAATCGTTGGGAATGATTGTTCATAACCTTCCACGATTATAAACATTATTCGAATTTTCTTATGTGTATAAATTTATTATGTCACCACAAGGTTTACACATATAGGAAAATTATATTGTTTGTTAAAACATGTGATGTACATGAGATAAACAAATAATATAGCTTTTTCGTGTTACCACAAGGGTTATATAACTAATTTACATTTGTGAGCAATTGTGGGTTTAACTTAACTAAAGTTGATATGATTTGTTGTGTCACCATAAGGCCATATACATTTAAGATGCTAAATTATGATTGAGAATTGTATAAGATGCAAATGATAAAAGTTATCTACCTATCAAGTATATTATTAGTTTGTTGTGTCACCATAAGGCTTAATGTACAAGTGATAGGATCATGATCCTCAAAAGGAAACCTTCCAAAGAGGTTTACCACTTTCAACATTGAGGGTTATGGGAATGGAAAAAAATAGTGGGAGGTACAATTTAGACTAAAGACCATATCTTTATAGTAGTTAATAAAATGAATAGATGCATAGTTTATTTATTGTTAAATCATAGATAACAATGATTAAAGTCACTATCATGTATACTTGATGCAAATAGATTGATTGATCTAATCTCTTAGATTGGCTAAGGAATTCGAGAATCGTTCTCAATTTTCAGAAAATGGCATAGTTTCTTGATAAGTTGCTTCGAAAAACTATTTCTAAGAATGTTATGGAATAAAATATTGCTACTTAAATAGAAGTGGCAAGAAGATGATATATGAGCTAGATGCTATATGCTAACATCTATGTCTAATGAGCTTTAGAAGCAATATGACAAGATAGAAATTTATTATGAAATAGTGCTTCATCTACCAGAGTTATATGATGAGCATAACCTTTTAAAGGCTAGGATGCCTAAAGGATCATTAATCCATGAGTGATTAAAGATGATCAACCATATTGAGCAAATAGATTTGTTCTTTTTAATATGAATGCGGATTTAAGTAGTGAATTAATTCTTCAATCCCTTCCAAACTCATTATCGCAGTATGCTATGAACTACAACATGAACGAGTTTGAAGCTATACTTCTTGAACTTGTTATATATTGAAGACTGCAAAAGTTACGATCAAGAAAGGTCAAGACACCCATTATGCTTGTTGATAGAGCACCTTGTTCTAAAAGAAAGTCTTGAAGAAGAAGAAAAAACCATTGAAAGCAAAGAGAGGTGTCAACAAGGCTATTTTATCAAAAGCCAATAAGGATAAGGGATAGTGCTCACGTTATGGTAAAGATGAAAATTGAAAGAGAAACTGTAATGATCACCTTACAAGACAAGCCTTCGGAAGGCATGTCTTAGTTGTTCTTCTTTGAAATATAATTTGTTGGTATTTGTCTAAGGTTTAAACATGGTCTAAAAATGGTTCAAAGATGGTTAAAGTCTAAACCAAGGTTGGAAGATTAAATTTCAGCATGTTAAAGGAGTGCACACATGTGTATGCATCATTTTGGCTGTGTGTGCACACCTCTATTCCGCAAGACAAAGGAGTGCGCACAGCTATGTGAATGGCAGCATCAATGTGTGCTGCACCGCTCCACCAGCACTGCACTACCCAGCAAGGGAGGTGCTGAAAGAAGGGCAGCACTGCACCACTCCTTCACCAACACCGCAGCACTCAGCAAGTGGTGAAAATGGTGTTTTGCCTAGCACCGCAGCATGCCCTGTTCAGTGCCACAGCACTAGGCACACTGATGCACACATGGACAGCTTGTTTAAGCCTTTTCTTAGGTACATGGATGCAAGGTTAAAATGCACAACACCACTTAGGATTGATAGAGGGCCATGGTTAAGTGGTCATTAAGATCTAAGGGTGGACATTGACTCTCAAGATTGGACAAGAAGTTAGTGCACTATATAAAGGGTCACCTAGCTTCATTATCAACAAGAATAATAAGTTTGTGACATACTTTGAGATCAATTGTTAAGAGTGACAAGACACAATACAAGAGAGAATTGTGTGAGAGTGAAAAGACACAAACCACAAGAGGGACTCATTGTAGAGAGGCTAGTTGTAAAGAAGAGAGAGTAGTATAGATAAAGAGCATTGTAATAGTTCTTATCATCTTTTTTCTTCTATTCTTGGTTTCTTCAAGAACTTGAGGTTTCTTGAAGAGGGTTGCTATAATTGTAAAGAACCATTGATTTAGTGCAGAGAGTTCAGAGGAACTCCCGGGGACGTAGGCTATTGCCAAACCTCGATAACATATCGCTTGTCTTCTTTTCTTTCTTGCTTTTGATTGCTGTATTTCTTTCTACAAGTTATTCTAGACTTGGGTGTTTGGAAGATCACCACCTGAGCATCTTGTCAAGGTGATTTCCAACAGTGGTATCAGAGCTTGCACAGCCAGGTATTGGAGCAAGAACAAGAAGGTTACAGAGTCAAGACTCCAAGAATCAAAGATCAACTTCTTGGGTGATTCAAGAACAGAGTAAAGATCAAGATCAGATTGTGTTCTTGAAGGTGATTCAAGAATGGTGTTAAGATCCATCTTCGATCGTGTTCTTGAGGTTGAAGAAAACATTTGTGGGTATTGCATAAATCTGGGATCTTGTCCGCAAAGATGGCTTCAAATTTCATGGTTGAGAAATTTGATGGAAATGGAGATTTTTCCCTATGGAAGGGGAAGATCAAGGCTGTTCTTATGCAACAGAAAGTGGACTTGGCTATTAGAGAAGATGATGCTTTTTTAGCAAGTGTCACGGAGGACCAGTGGATTGAGATGAAGAAGATGGCTTACAGCACCATTTTCTTGCACATGTCGGATAGTATCATAAGGGAGTGCGGAGACTCGGACGATCTGGCTGTCATATGGAAGAAACTAGATGAGTTGTTTCTTACCAAAACTCTCCATAAAAGAATTTATCTTCTTAAAATAATCTTTGCTTTTAAAATGGATTCTAGTAAAGAGTTGCAAGATAATCTTGATGTCTTTAATAAACTAGTTCAAGATTTAACTAGTTGTAGTATTAAATTCCCGGATGAACAATTGGCTGTCATTTTGTTAAATTCTCTTCCTGATTCCTTTGATAATTTGATTAGTGCTATTGAGTATGGAAGGGATACTTTAACCAAGGAGATTGTGATCAATGCCATAAGGGCGCATAGCTTTAAAGCCAAGATGAAGGTGACATTAAGTAGAGATGGGCTGTTCGTAAGAGGAAGGCCAGCAACTCGGAATGACAGTAGCAACCATGGCAACTACTGGGTGAAATCAAGAGGTAGAGGGCAAAGCCATGGGAGAGCACATTCCAAATCAAGATTTGGAAAGAGGTGCTTCTACTGTAACAAGAAGGGCCATTTCAAGAAAGATTGCAAGAAGAAGATGTGGGATGAGAAAAGAAGCCATACCAACAATGGAGAGGCTTCGGTTGCCAAGAGAGAACAGTAAGAAGATGTTCTTGTTGTGTGCTCAAATGTGAGCAGGAGGCAAGGCAGCGAAAAATGGATTCTGGATTCCGGGTGCACTTATCACATTTGCTCTCACAAGGAATGGTTCAAGAATTTCAAGGAGATTAATGATGGAAGGGTCTTCTTAGGGAATGATAATTCTTGCCAAGTGAGGGGGATTGGAGACATCTAATTGAGGATGTTTGATGGAGTCACAAGGCTGCTACGAAATGTGAGGTATCTTCTGGATTTGAAGAGAAATTTGATCTCGTTGGGGCAGCTAGATTCCATGGGGTATACATGCAAAGTAGAGGGAGGAAAGATTAAGGTGGCCAAGGGATCTTTGGTAGTGATCAAGGCAGCAAGAAATGATGGACTCTATGAGATGATAGGAGAGACAGAAATCAATGATCAAGCAGCAAGCTTGATGGCTGAGATGGATAAGGCAGCCCTTTGGCACACTCGCTTGGGACATATGAGCGAAAAGGGCCTGCAAGTTCTTAGCAAGGATGGTCTACTTGGAGGAGACAAATTAGAGAAACTGGATTTCTATGAGAGTTGCATTCTTGGGAAGCAACACCGAGTCAGCTGCAACACTGGAGTGCACAAGTCTAAGGGGATTCTTGACTACATTTATTCAGACCTTTGGGGACCAACAAGAACACCAACACAGGGAGATAACTTTTACCTTCTGTCTTTAATTGATGATTATTCAAGAAGAGTGTGGGTTTATTTACTTAAAAATAAATCACATGCCTTGGATAAATTTGTTGTGTGGAAGAATTTGCTGGAAACTCAAACGGGTAGGGTAGTTAAGGCTTTACGAACCGATAATGGCTTAGAATTTTGCAATAAGGATTTTGATAAATTCTGTGAATTAAACTGCATTCTAAGACATAGAACGGTTGTAGAAACACCTCAGCAAAATGGAGTTGCTGAGAGGATGAATAGAACCCTTATGGAAAAGGTTAGGTGCATGTTAACAGGATCCGGTTTACCAAATTTTTTTTGGGGAGAAGCTATGGCTACAGCTGTATACTTGGTAAATAGATCACCCTCTAGAGCTTTAGAGCTCAAGACTCCCATGGAGATATGGAGTGGGAAACCTCCTGAATTAAGCAACCTTAAGACTTTTGGGTGTGCTTCATATGCACATCAAAAGGAGGATAAACTTAGCCCAAGATCTAGAAAATGTGTATTTCTAGGATATGGCGACGGGTTAAGGGATATAGGTTGTGGTCCTTAGAAAAGAAAGGCATGGAACTCATTATAAGTAGGGATGTTATTTTTAATGAATTATTATTTCCCTACTTAGAGAAAACTAACCCTGCAGGGGCTAGTGAGCAAACCAGTCCGAAAGTTATAGAGCATCGCATCAATGAGAGTTTGGTTCAGGTATAGCAAGGAAGCCAAGAGGGTTCAGACTAGGTAGAGCCCTTGAATGAAGGCCATGCTCAAGAAACTTAAGAAGAGGCTGAACAAGAAGAGGTTGATGCAGCAAGTCATAATGACTACCAGTTCACAAGAGACCGGGGAAGGAGGGTGGTTAGACCACCTTTGAGATATGGGTTTGTTGATGCTAATATAGCAACTCCTTAGATAAAAGGAGAGGTTGAACCAAAAACTTACATGGAAGCCATGGAATGTAAGGATTCGCCAAAGTGGCAGCTGGCTATGGAGGAAGAAATGGATTCTTTGATGAAGAACAACTCTTGGGAGTTGGTGCCCAAACCAGAAAAACAGAGAGTTGTGGATTGTAGATGGATCTACAAGATCAAAGAAGGGAATACTCCAGGGGATGAACTCTGGTATAAAGGTAGGCTAGTGGCGAAGGGGTTCACACAAAAAGAAGGCATAGATTTCACCGAAATCTTCCCACCGGTTGTGAAGTACAAGACGATACGGATAGTGTTAGCATTGGTGGTCCAATTTGATTTGGAAATCGAGTAAATGGATGTGAAGACAGCGTTCTTACATGGAGAGCTCGATGAGACCATTTTCATGAGGCAACCCGATGGCTATGAGGAAGGAAGGCAGGGAGAGTTGGTGTGCAAATTGAAGAAATCTCTCTATGGCCTGAAGCAATCATCTCGACAATGGAATAAGAGGTTTGATTCATTTATAATCAGCCTAGGTTTCATGAGGAGCTACTATGATTCGTGCTTGTACTATAAGGGGCAGAAGCTTGAGGAAGTGGTGATCATCCTCATCTATGTTGATGACATGTTGCTAGTTTAGAACAGCAGGAAGAGGATGAAAAGGTTTACATCTCAACTCAGTGAGGAGTTTGAGAGGAAGGATCTCAGTCTTAAATAAAAGATCCTTGGGATGTGTATAATCCAAGAAAAGGAGAGAAATTGGTTAAGGGTTTCTTGGGCAATGGGTGTTCTCAGCAGATTTATGAGTAATCTCAAAAAGAAGCATTGGCTTGGGATGTAGTGGTTGTTGAGGTATTTGAAGGCTCAGTGGTAGTTGGTGGTAGCACTCATAACAACCGAGGCAGAATGCATAGCGGCTACAGAAGCCATAAAGGAGGCTATAGGGTGCAAAGGGTTGTTGGACGAGTGGATAGTTCTAAAAGAGCAGGTGGTGGTGTCTTCGGATAGGCAAAGTGCGTGGCACTTGTGGAGGAATCAGGTGTTCCACGAGGGGACAAAGCATATAGATGTTCAATATCATTTCATTCGGGAAAATGTTACGAAATGATGCATCCATGTGGACAAGGTAGCCATGGAAGAAAATCCTACGGATTTAGGGACTAAAGTCCTACCTCTAAGTAAGTTCAATCATTGCCTTGGACTACTTAGGATTGGAGTCGGTTAATTGATGACTCAAGATGAGTTTGGATCCTGAAGTTCTCTGCACAATTGTTCGGGTTTAAACACTTAGACAAAGTTAGAGATTGTTGGTATTTTCTAAGGTTTAAACATGGTTCAAAGATGGTTAAATTATGAACCAAGGTTGGAAGATTAAATTGCAGTATGTCAAAGGAGTGCACACATGTGTGTGCATCACTTTGGGTGTGTGTGCACACCTCTATTCAGCAAGGCAAAGTAGTGCACACAGCTTTGTGAAGGGCAGCATCAGTGTGTGCTGCACCGCTCCTTCACCAGTGTTGCACCACCCAGCAAGGGAGGTGCTGAAAGAAGGGCAGCGCTGCACCACTCTTTCACCAACGCTGTAACATTCAGCAAGTGGTGAAAATTGTGTTTTGCCTAGTGCCGCAGCATTAGGCACACTGATGCACACATGGAAAGCTTATTTAAGCCTCTTCTTAGGTGCGTGGATGCAAGGTTAAAATGCACAGCACCACTTAGGATTGATGGAGGGCCATGGTTAAGTGGTCATCAAGATCTAAGGGTGGAGATTGACTCTCAAGATTGGACAAGAAGTTGGTGCACTATATAAAGGGTCACCTAGCTTCATTATCAACAAGACTAATAAGTTTGTGACATACTTTGAGATCAATTGTAAAGAGTGATAAGACACAATACAAAAGAGAATTGTGTAAGAGTGCAAAGACACAAAACACAAGAGGGACTCATTGTAGAGAGGCTGGTTGTAAAGAAGAGAGAGTTGTATAGATAGAGAGCATTGTAATAGTTCTTATCATCTTCTTTCTTCTCTTCTTGGTTTCTTCAAGAACTTGAGGTTTCTTGAAGAGGGTTACTGTAATTGTAAAGAACCACTGATTTAGTGTAGAGAGTTCAGAGGAACTCACCGGGACGTAGGGTATTGCCGAACCTTGATAACAAATCTCTTGTCTTCTTTTCTTTCTTGCTTTCGATTACTGTATTTCTTTCTATAAGTCATTCTAGACTTGGGGGTTTGGAAGATCACCACCTGGGCATCTTGTCAAGGTGATTTCGAACATAATTCATGCTCTTACTTGAGTGTTAGATATCAAGTATGGTTCTCACTTTTGCAATAGGTTGCAGACACTGAGAAAAAGCAGAAAACTAAGTAAAGAAAAGTCAACCTTCACCTTGGAAATGCAGCAAGCATTGCTACATTATCTGTAAGGACTTTTTACTTAGTTTAACCATCTAGAAATAGATGATAAAATATTTCATATAGAATAACAAAGGAAAAGAGATAATGATTTAAATCATTCCTATATGTGGCACTAAAGTCTATGTAATATCAATGAGGATAATGCAAACAAGTTGGTAAAAGATGAATTCTTGGATCTATGGGATTATGAGTCCTATCCAACCTATGAAACCTATCTCATAGGAATATGACTAGATCTCTATTTACTGGATATGAAAAAAGAGCTGTGGATAGAGTTAATATATAATGATGTATGTGGGCCCTTAACAGTTAATGCTAGAAACGGTTACTCCTACTTCATTACCTTTTCCAATGATCATTCTAGGTATAGGTCTGTGTACTTAATGAAGTACAAGCTCGAGTCTTTTGAAAATTTCAAAGAATTCGTAAGTGAAGTTGAAAAGAAACTAGGAAAGGTATTAAAGCTCTTTGATCTAATTGAAGAGATAAATACTTGTTTAATGATTTTTTTATTATCTCATAGATAATAGGATTCTCTCTCGGTGAACTCCTCTTAGAATCGCACCCCTATTAGATATGGTACTATTTGTGATGAGTTACACTGATCTTCTTATATCCTCTTAGGGATATGTTGTCCTAACTACCTCATACTTATTGAACAAGGTTCTATCAAAGGCAATACCTAAGACACCATATGAGATATGGAAATAGAGGAAACCTAATCCTAAACACTATTAAGATTTGGGGTTTTTCCCCTATATAAAGAAGATACATAATTATAAGTTAGAAAATAGGTCTGAGAAATGTAGGTTGTTGGATATTCTAAAGGAAGTTTAGGATATTATTTCTATCATCCTCAGGAACAAAAAGTGTTTGTTTCCAAGCATGCTATCCTTTTAGAAAAAGAGTTTATGCTAGAAAGGATTAATGGGAAGAAGATAGAACTTGATGAAGTGTCACAAGAACCAAAACCCAATACTATTCAAATTGAGGAACTTGAACCAATAGATCTTCCTAACACATAACCAATTCGTAGATCTAGTAGAATACCCAAGGCTCTAGAGAGAAATGAATTTCTCATAGATGGTGACCTAGAGGTACGCCTTATAGATGACAAATAACCTACTAACTATGAAAAAGTGATGTTAGACATCGATTCTGAAAAGTGACTAGAAGTGATAAAATCTAAAATAGATTCCATGTACTCCAACAAAGTATGGAATTTGGTCAATGCACCTGAAGGTACAATACCTATAAGTTATAAATGATTCTTTAAGAGAAAGATTGGAGTGGATGGAAAGGTAGAGACCTATAAAGATAGGCTAGTAGTGAATGGTTTCAAGCAAAGAAAAGGAATTAACTTTGACGAAACCTTCTCTCTAGTGGCTATGCTTAAATCCATTAGGATTTTACTTGTAATAACTGCATACCATAACTATGAGATATGGCAGATAGATATAAAGATCACGTTCCTTAATTAAAACATAGAGGAAAATGTGTACATGACACAACATGAGGGTTTTACATCTAGTGGTAGTGGCCACAAAGTGTGCAAGCTTTAAAAATCCATTTATGAATTAAAGCAAGTTTCTCAAAGTTAGAACATTTGTTTTGATGAGACAATCAAATTAGTTGACTTTATTAAAGAATGAGGATGAACCATTTGTATATAAGAAGGTTAGTGAGAGAACTGTAACATTCTTAGTGTTGTACATAGAAGACATACTACTCATTAGGAATGATGTAAGTATGTTACAGTTAGTCAAGATTTGGTTTTCAAAAAGCTTCTCCATGAGAGGATTTGGGTGAAGCATCCTATAATTTGGGGAACCAGATCTATAGAGATAGATCTATGAGGATGATAGGCTTATCCAAATCTGTGTACATAGACAAAATACTAAAAAGGTTTAGCATAGAAAATTCCAATTTGTATCATGGAATTATTCTTTCGAAAAATAAGTCCCTAAAGACACCTAAGGAAAGAGAACACTTGAGGGGAGAAAATAGAAAAGTAGATTGGAGATAGCATGTGCTCCATGTTATGTACAAAGTTTGCTTTTGAAAATACTTTAAGTGTTACAAGAATATATCTCTCCAATCCAGGTGAGGGTCACTGGATAGTTACAAAGAACATTCTTAGGGTCTTAAGAAGAACTAAAGATTTGTTCTTTATAAATGGAGAAGGGAATGTGATAGTAATTCAATATAAATATAAGTTTTCACCTTAAATGGTAGAGCAATGAGCTGAAAAATGTTTTAGGCAAGCAACCATTGTGGATTAAACTAGGGAGGCCAAATACGTTGTAGTATCTAAGGCTATGAGTAAAGCTGTTTAGATAAAGAAGTTCATCACTGAGCTTCGAATGGTTTCTAACATTTTAAATTCAGTATTATAATACTATAGCAATAATGGAACTTATGCGTAGGCGTAAAAACCAAGGTCTCATAAGAAATCCAAACAATTCTTGTAGCAATTTTATTTGATTAGATGAATCACTTGAACAAGTGATGTAAAGATGAAAGATTTTTACCTACATATAATATTGCAGATCCACTACCTAAAGAAATGGGTATAAGATACCTGGGCTATTGGCTTTATTGCAAGTGGGACACATTACTTGTACTTCATCTTATTCATTTATTAACAATAAATTATAATTAATGGAAACCATCTTATTTATCATGTTCATTACAAATCATTATATGTGCATAACATGATAAAGCCCATAGAATAAGAGCAATGGAAATAAAAACCATGATGAGATCATGTTACTGAGATGTATTTCCTTAAGCCTTATTCTTAAATGTTCATAATCATAGGATCACTGAGAAGGGCATTAGTGAATCTGGATAGATTAGTACATACTGTGTTTCTTTAAGAAGTTGGGGGTGATTGATCTCACGGTCACTAGTGTATGAGACACTAAACCAAGTTATATAGGTGCTTGTTAGAGAACATATACACAAATTCTTACGTTGTAGTTATAAAAGTGATCCTTGGACTTGAGACACCATGGATATCTTGTGTATGGGTCATTATACTTTGATGCTGCCTAAATATGATTCTAATCATGGGTAATAAAAGGGTAGAAATTAGGTATGACCACTTATGCATGGAGGTATGTGAGTATATAATAAAGGATCTCTCACTTTTAATAAAAGAGAGAGAATGTCTTATCAGATTTGATTAAGTCATAGCATGGAAATTCCTTGGCCAAGGTGGGGTGGAAATTATAAAGGAGTTTATAATTTTACCATTTACGTTATGGACTTGAGATCTAGATATATATGATTAAATAATTAAGTTTTGACAGTAAATCCATGTTTTAGGTTTAATTAGGCACATTACATGATGGAAGGATTGAATTGTACAATAACTATCAATGGAAAGGTTCACATGAATTCAAATTGTTTGGGTAGTGCTGACATACTGCTAGGTGTTAATCAAGACTTGTAAAAGCTCTTAATAATTAATTGTAATTAATTCTTAATTAAAGGGAGAATTAAAAAGAGTTTTAATTAAAATTAAAATTAAAATTAAAAGTAGTTTTAATTAATTGGATGGGATCCAATTGTTATGACCTACTGTCAACACAATATTGAACCTAAGGGGTCACACACAATTGAAAAATTGCAAGAATAAGGAAAAATAATGGGTTGACAGAGATTTCTAAGAATTAATTAAACTTGGGGTTTAATTATAATTTTAGAAATCTTAATGCTCTTAGAAGTAGGAGCACTATATAATAGCTCTATTTGATAGAAACCTTTATATAACAAAACATAATTGTTGTGGAGATTAAAAATAAGAGTTTTGCTCCTTCTTTCACAAAAAGTAGAAATTCTAGAGATAGGATTCAATAGAGAATTCAACCAGCCCTTTGTTCTTCTTCAAGCGGTGTTCGACATCTCAAAGAAGAAGATCTTTATTCTTGATTGCTCGTGTGGATACACTTAGAGGCCGAACACTTGAAAGGTTGGTAAATATGTTTCAAAGATCAACAAAAATCTCCATCAAAGGTAAAAAAATCTCTAACCTTGTACAAAAATATTATTTGGATCATCATTCTAATAGATTCATAGAGATTTTTGAAAACCTTATTTTCTAGCTTAATAAATTTTTATCCCAAATAATTAAGAACCTTTCCTTTCACAGATCAATATATATTTTAATTATATTTCCAATGATATATTATAAGCCATCATCAGATAAGAGATGAGTGAGAACTTAAATTTTTCTTTTTTTACCAAAATAGCTCCAAACCAAACCAACTTCCTTATTTTGGACCTCATTTAAAATACACGATTAATTTGCAAGTGCTTTAACTTGAGATTACAAGAAAACTCTCTGGGTTTTTCGTAAAGTCCAAGAATGCACCCAAACTCATCCGTATGTGTGAGAAAGGCATGTTCAAAGTTAGGGTCCAGAATCTGCCTCTTTTCCTAATTAGTGCGGGAATTGAATTTGGAAAGTCATTAAACACTTACTTATTCTCTCTGGGACAACTAGAGCTTATTCCTAACCCTAATAGAACCAAATAAACCTTATAAATATACCTCTTATCATCCCTTGAGGTGATCCTTCCATATCTTTTGAACTCCATACAAAATCCTAGCCACCAAATAACCAATTTTCAGATTTTTACTTCACTCTCTCCAAAACACAAATCCTAGCCTCCAAAATCTCATATAAAAAAAAAACATACCCCCCATTCAATATCTAATCAAAACTGTTTATTAAAAGAGTGTTATTTTTTGTGTTTAATCAATCATTTGACGATGGTAACCGATGAATAATGTTCAATTTGTTCACTGATCAAACAAATCGCAATGTCTTCTTCTTGAGAGCTTCCAAGGACATAACCTTCCAATTTCAAGGAAAAATATATGTCTTTTACCTCATAAATTCATGCAAGGCTACTTAAGAAAGATTAAAAGAAGTAATTCATTAATCTTTGCTAGTTTTTTATATGCAATGAAGGTATAAAGTCAAATACACTCCCTTTTATATCTCTCTTTGATATTTTGCTTACTAGTTCATTTGATCTGATTGTAGCTTTCTTTAATCCATGTTGAATTTTTTTTTGATGATTAAAATTTATCTATGTATGATTGTTCAATCCTTTTTAAGTGTTCCTTTATTTTAGAACTTGTTGAATTGAGTGTGGGAATCAAACTAAGTACACAATCCTTGGACTAATTTCCAACCACCACTTCATAGTGGTAGCCATATATGCTTTCCCTTCTTCTCATTTGTTTTGCTCTCAATTTTTTTTTCAGCTTGTTTCATTCTCGATTTGCTTCCTTTTATTTTTTTGCATGTTTGCATGAATTTTAATATATTTTAACGACTCACATGACATCTAGAAACATCATGATTATGTGATTTAAGGTTCATCATGCATTAAACTTGTTCCTTGATTTAAATCTAAACCTATGATTAATTACATGCTCTCTTTGCTTGATTGATTCTCTCATTATTATCACGTCATTCCTAGGTTAAGTATGATGATTCAATCATGTTAAAATTTATATTCTTTTAATCTTTTGTCCATGTTTGCATGGTATTTTAGTGATTAGACTTAGATTATACTCTCTTTGGTGCTTATATGCTTCAACATGCTCTTTACTTGTTTATCCTTGGCGACATGCTTGATTTTAATGGAATAAGTTACTATTTTATGTTGATAATGCATGATAAAACTGCTTTCTTCTCACGATTCTCACAATGGTGGTAGATTTACGAAGGTTGAAATAGATTTTCATGGTCGCTACTATGTGGAGGGTTTCATAATTGCATGTCATAAATATTTCCTAAATGTATTTACATGATGATATATATGGAATCTCAAAGAATATATTTGTTTATGGTTTTAGAGTAAATTATTATACCATAGTTTGCTAATAAGGTAGTAATTGAATTAAAGTCACATTTTAATGTCAAGAATAATAAGGTACTAATTGAAGTTCTGATTGGTTTGAATTTTCATAAAGTAGAAAAAGGAAATGTTTAGTTTGTCATAAGTGATAACACGCATAGACTTGGCAATGAATAAGGATAAACTTGCAGAGCATAAAGGTAATAGTTCTAATACAATAACACATTAATCATGCATGGATTAAGTTTGATCATGTATGTCTACTAACAATTAAAAGATCCGTTCTAGAGCACATATTGAGTGGATTGTTGTAGTGAAAAAATACTAAAATTCATTGAATACTTAGATATATTAAATTTTGCATAAATTAAATTCCATAAGGTATAACAGAGAAGGATGTGGTTGGGTAAATTCCATAATGTAAATTTCATAAGGCAAATTAAGAGAAAAATCCCAGATTATCTTATTTGTTTAAAAAAAATATATCAAGAAAGGAAAGAGGTATTAATCTAGTGCTTCTAAAATTGTTCAGGATTAATAAAGAATTTGATGAGATTAGCTATGGAGTGGGTCTTAAAGAGAGTCCAAAGTGAAACCCAATAGGGGGGTGAATTGGGTTTTAAAGATTTTTGCAATCAATAAACAAGTTTTAAACACTTAGAAAAACAAACAAGCAAAGCAAGTTATACAGCTGGGATTTAAATGAGTAAGGAAGAGAAAATGCAAACTCTGTTTATAGTGATTCGAAAATATCAAAATCTTTCTAACCCTACGTCCACTCTCTTTAAGGAACCTACATGAAGTAATCCACTAAAATTAGTTAAGAAACTTCGTGGGTGTTGTCTAAATGTTACAAGGTTCTCTTCACTAAGAAGATTACAAGAAAGTGTTCACCTAAACACCTTTAAGTGTTGCACCAACTCTTTCTCTTACAATGATTGGAATCGAAGTTTGTAGAAGTACAAGAGAGATATCAATTAATGCATTTATAATATGAAGATTATCTCTCTTTCAAGAACGAAGCTTTAGAAATGGCTCAGGAATATTTTTGAAAGCTTTGATTAGCAATAAATGAGATTAAGAATGAATTTATTGTTCTTGGAAGGTAAAGTTTGCTCATTTATAATGAGTTTATATAGTCTTAAGCCCATATAGTGGTTACTAATAAGTTGGAGTAGTTTGGAGCATTAAATGCTCTGAACAGTGTTCTCCAGTCGACTAGATGAACTTAATCTGCTTCAGGCATCTTCATTCAGTCGACTAAATGGAAGATTCAGTCAACTGGATCAGAAGGTCAAAGTCTCTGTCCTTCTTTCAGTCAACTAAATTGAATCCTTCTGTCGGCTGTACTTCATTCAAACGACTAAATCATTCATTCAGTCGACTGGATGACCTAAAACAATGTTTTTCTGTTTCCATTTTGTTTTATAAAACCCAACCCAGTCAAATACCTTTTTGTTAAAATATTTTGCAATCAAAATGAGCCATATATAAAGCTTGGTAATTGAGAGAAAAGATTTACATTATAAATTAACTACCTTAAGTACTAATCTTGGTCTTCAGACTTCTTCTAAGCTTGCGTACATAGATTCTTGAGTATGTACTTCACATTTTGTCTTTGTATTGAAAATTTTAGTTGCTTAAATACGTAGATAAAATTGTTAGCATAATTTAAAATTTTGTTTTGTCATAATTAAAATCTATTTAGGGTAAACAATCTCCTCTGTTTTAGTAATAAAAACCTCTTGCAAAGTTTAAAGATATAACCAACCAAGCAAATATAATACAATTATTATATCTAAAGATGTTAAGCTCACCCTTAATTTAGCAATCTTTTGAAAGAAAATTTTAAATTTCTCCGAACTTTATTTTAAAGTTTAGCAATCTTAGCAAATATAAAACATCTATTTTTCTCCCTCTTTTTGACATCAACAGAAAAATGGCAAGAAAGCCATAGATATAACAAATAACAATCATTAGCAAAAAAATAGTACATAAATGCAAACATCCATAAGATAAAAGTTGAGGCTCCCATGAGCAAAAACACAACATTCATAATATCCAAGCAAAAGGAAAGTAAAAGTTCTTATGAGAAATATCCCAAAAATACATGGAAATAAAAGAAATGTAACTTGTGAAATATCTTAGAGTTACAAAAAAATAAAAGAGTTAGATAATAAGATAATGGATCAATGTTCCCAGTCTGGAGGAAGAGCAGGGCTAAGGTTACGGATGAGGTGTCGAATCTCAGCTTGTGAGTCACAAACTTCTGCAAAAGATCCTTTCGTTTCAGTCTAGAATACCATGAGCTCTTCATATACAGATCTGATTTTTGACCTCATATGCTTAAGTTGAATCTCAGTATTCTACTGCATATTGTTCATGGACAATTGAAGGTTAGCTAATACTTGAAGTATTGTTGCTGACGAGTCAGTACCAGAACCAGCTGAACCCTAACCAACTGTCTGCTAAGTGTCTATGGGAACATCTTGTTCCTGTTCTTCTTCCTCACCTTCCTCAGCTCTAACTGCATCATCTCCAATTACATCATCATCTGCAATCCTGATATGCTTCCTTCTTTTAGCGATTATAAAACCTCCTTGTATCGCATAACCCATCTTTCTAATGGAAGAGATATTGATTAAATCACTAGGGTCAATGTCATTGACCTCAACTTCAGGAAGAGGGACCTCAAGGTGTTGAAAGAGTAGGGTAATCAGCATCCCATAGGGTATTCCACCAGATTCACTCTCATTCCCGAAAATCATGTTTTCTATAATGAGAAGGCATAGGTCATAGGGTGTACCAGTTTTCAGGCAAAAGATTAATAAGATGTTTAATTTGAAGGGGCAACTCTACTCCCTAATCTAGGATTGATGCACCAATTGACAATCAAATTCAACACTTTAGATCCTAAGGACAGATCAAGATAAGTGTTATAAGTTTGGATCCCATAGATATAACCTGGATTGACCTTCATAATCCTACAAGCACCCTGGTAATCAAAATCCTCAAGTCAACCATTTGCAGTCAACCTTAAACCATCATCCAATAATTTCAAGACAGTACGCACAACATCAGTACTAATGGTAATCTCTTTACCCATTAGCATGCTTTTAAAGTAAGGCACAAAAGGTGAGGGCTATATGAGATTAGTATAGAACTGATTTATTAACCTAGGGTAATACTTCTCATAGATTGTGACTAAGGGTATCCATCCTAAGCATCAAATAAGGGTTTGATATTGAAATTCCCAAATCTAATTGACGTAAAATCAATAAAGCTAACAAAGAGAATTTTCTTATGCCTAATGATAGTGTCATATTTTTCTTTGGCATATGCATTCTTGAAGCCTGATGCATCTAAGTCACAGAGAGCTTTCTTGCTTGCATCTCCTTCATTTTCCTTCCCTTTTTCGGCTTGAGAAACCTTTCTCATCTGTGTGGTAGGGTTATCTTCTCTAATATAAGTCTTCTTCAAACATATTTTTTTAGATATTCTGAAAAAAATCGTGAATCTGAAGGTTCTGATGAATGTATTTGTGTCTGATTAGAAGAAATAGGTCGGATTTACAAAGGGATTTGGGATATTGAGAGAGAGAAAAAAGGGTGACTATAAGGGTTTTCTGTTTTTGTGTGAGAATGAAGTAAAAAAATATATGGATCTTTATATAGGGTTGAAGGTTCAGTTGACTAGACAGGGCTTCAGCCAACTAAATCAGTTATAGAACTTATTAGAATTAAAAAAAGGTGAGCATTTAGTCGACTAGAAGGTGGTTCAATCGACTAGATGAAAGTCTTCAGTTGACTGTAGAGAAGATTAGGTCGACTTAATGAGAGGCAAAAACTCAAAGTGATTTTGGCGAGGCATTCAGTCAACTTCATAGTTTGTTCAGTCGACTTAAGGAGAACATTCAGTTGACTGTTTTGACTATTCAGTGTACTTAAAGAATAGTAGAAAGTTTCAGGTTTTTCTAGCTAAGAGTTCAACCGACTTAATAGGTGGTTTAGTCGACTGAATGATTTCATTCAGTCGACTGAATGACCTATTAATTCGATTGGATCAAAATTTTCAATGGAAAATCTGAACGCCAGTTTGAATTTTTGCAAGTGTAAATTACTTTATTCCATTTTTGAGTTAGGGAAGCATCAAATTAAAGATTATTCTTCATTCACTAAATGAAAAAATGTAAATGATGAATGTAAGTGCAATCAAACACATAAACATTCAAAGTTTGTCATGCCCATTAGTATTCTAATTTTACAAAAACTATCTTTATTCAAAGGTTTTATAGGGATATCAGCAATTTGATAGTGTGTAGGAATGAATTCAAGTTTGATATCACCTTTTTTAGCATGATCTCTTATAAAGTGATGTCTAATTTCAATGTGTTTGGTTCTAGAATGCTGAATTGAATTTTTAGTCAGATTGATAGCATTAATGTTATCACACAAAATTAGAATATTTTCAAAACACATGCCAAAATCTTCTAGTTGCTATTTTATCTATAAAACTTGTGCACAACAGCTACTAGTGGCCATATATTCCACTTCGACAGTTGATAGTGCAATTGAATTTGTTTATTTGAAAACTAAGAAGTTAACTTAGCCCCTAGAAATTGGTATGTTCCACTAGTACTTTTTCTATCTAACCTACAACTAGCAAAATCAACATCCGAGTGCCCAACTAAATAAAAAGAAGATTTTCTTGAATACCATAATCCTAGATTTTGAGTACCATGCAAATACCTTAAATTTTTTTTAACAATTAAGTGAGATTCTTTAAGATTAACTTGAAATCTGGGACTCATGTATACACTAAACATAATATCAGGTCTACTAGCAGTTAAATATAGTAAAGCCCCTATTATGCTTCTATACTTTTTAATATCAATACATTTATCTCCTTCATCCAAATCAAACTTTTTTGAAGTGCTCATGACAGTCCCAATTGATTTTGAATTCTCCATCCTAAACCTCTTCAGCAAGTTGTTTGTGTTCTTGGATTTGTTGATGAAGATCCCTCCTTTTGTTTGTTTGATTTGAAGTCTAAAGAAGTAGTTGAGCTCTCCCATCATGTTCATCTCAAACTCACCTTGTATACACTTAGCAAAGTCTTGACACAAGGATTCACTAGAGGCACCAAATATGATATCATCAACATATATTTGAACCAAAAGAGTGTCATGCTTATGAGTTTTTGTCAAAAAATTTGCGTTTATTTTTCCTTTTAAAGAACCATTATCAAGTAAAAAAATTACTTAACCTGTCGATGTCGAAAATCTGACAAGTAGTCAAAAAGTTGGAATATGGTACCTACGCACAAGAAATCCTAAAAGTTGTCGGAGGACCGGAGGGGTTGTGCCTCTAGGAGGACTCTTTGATGCCTAAGTTAGAATATGGATTTTGAGTGAAATGAAAGCTAAAAATATTGTAGAGTTGTGATTTAGAGTTGAATATAGCTTTTAATGGTGAGAGTCCCATTATAAAGTGTTTCGGAGCATAATCCAATTAAGAGAGTGATTGGTCACTGAGAATCATCATAGGGATGAAATTCCCATTGGATTATCCATATGCTGGATGATATTTTATCTATAAGCTGGAGTGTTATAGTAGTATTAGGACATTGATAGGGAATTACCATTATGCCCTTTTCAAGTGTGGCAATTTGATTGGTTAATCTATTTTAGTAATAAAATTACCTTTTTGCCCTTAGAGGTTACCATGTGTCATGATATCATTGGATGAGAATTTTTCCTTACATCAGATGGCCTCCACTTCCTTGAGTGTGGTTATACGATTAAGGAAGTAGGTTGTTTAGAATGATTGTTTTTTTTTTTTTGTATGGTATGGTCCAGATCAATCCTGATGTTGTTTTAGGTACTCGAGTATTGAGAAAGTGAAGCCTCAAAATTATTTTAGCAAATTGAGGGATAACTCGGAGCTGTTCCTTATGTGTCTTGGATCCAAGGAGGATTAATAGCTTAACACTTCTTTCTTGGGAGGGAACATGAGTTCCAATGAGGCTCGATAGCTCAGTGCTACCTCCTTGGGATGTGGAATCCGAGGAAGCCTAATAGCTCGGCGCTACCTCCTCGGAAGAGAAATGTGAGCTCTTAGAAAGCTTAATAGCTCGGCTCCACTTCCTTAGAATATGTACTTCGAGGAGCCCAAACAACTCGGTGCTACCTCATCAGAGGGAACTATGATGAATCCGTGAACCATAGATTTTAAGCTAGATTCTTTGAAGTTAGGTAAGATAATGGGTCTGAGTGGTACGAACTAGAACTTTGTTGTGAACTCATCAGAGTTTAATGGATAAATATGAGGGACCTGACTTGGTGTGAACTCCTTAGAGTTTAGGAGATGAGTTCAAGGAGTTTGTATTTAGCGAAAAAAATTACTTAAGGATGAGAGGATGGGTCCGAAGAACACACCTTGTAGATAAGTCCGAGAAAGATGCTATGGATCGAACTCCTCAGAATATTTGAGATAGGTCTGGGGAGAATGACTTGAATTGAATTCCTCAAAGTTTTGGAGACAAGTCCAAGGAGTATGACTTGGATCAAAACTCCTCAGAGTTATGGAGACATGCCCAAAGAGAATGATTTGGATTAAACTCCTCAAAGTTTTGGAGATAAGTCTAAGGAGAATGACTTGGATAAAACTCCTCGGAGTTGTGGAGACAGGTTCGAGGAGAATAACTTGCATCAAACTCCTTGAAGTTGTGAAGACAAGTCCAAAAAGAATGATTTAGCTCAAACACCTATGAGTTATAGAGACAAGTCTAAGGAGAATAACTTGGATCAAACTCATTGAAATCGTAGAGAGAGGTCCAAGGAGAATGACTTGGATCAAACTCCTCAGAGTTGTGGAGATAAATCTGAAAAGAATGACTTAGATCAAACTCCTTAGAATTGTGGAACAGGTCCGAGGATAATGACTTAGATTAAAATCCTTGGAGTTTTAGAGACAGGTTCAGGGAAAATAACTTGTATCAAACTCCTCGGAGTTGTGGAGACAAGTTCGAGAAGAATGACTTATATTAAACTCCTCGAAGTTGTGGAGATAGGTCTGAGGAGAATGACTTAAATCAAACTCCTCAGAGTTGTGGAGTGTTGGAAATCACCTTGACAAGATGCCTAGGTGGTGATCTTCCAAACACCCAAGTCTAGAATGACTTGTAGAAAGAAATACAGCAATCAAAAGCAAGAAAGAAAAGAAGATAAGCGATTTGTTATCGAGGTTCGGAAATGTGCCTACGTCCCTGTGAGTTCCTCCGAACTCTCTGCACTAAATCAATGGTTCTTTACAATTATAGCAACCTTCTCCAAGAAACCTCAAGTTCTTGAAGAAACCAAGAAGAGAAGAAAGGAAGAAGATAAGAACTAATAATGCTCTCTATATAATCTAGACACCTCTCTCTTTATAACCAGCCTCACTACAATGAGTCCCTCTTGTGTTTATGTCTTTGCACTCTCACACAATTCTCTCTTGTATGTTACTCTTTACAATTGATCTCAAACAATGTCACAATGTAATCCATAATGAGAATGAAGCTAGGTGACTCTTTATATAGTGCACCAACTTTTTGTCCATTCTTGAGAGTCAATCCTCACCCTTAGATCTTGATGACCACTTAACCATGGCCCTCCATCAATCCTAAGTGGTGTTGTGCATTTTAACCTTGCATCCATGCACCTAAGAGGAGGTTTAAGCAAGTTGTCCAAGTGTGCTTCAGCTTTGCCTAGCTCCTAGGCGCTGAACAGGGGCCTGTGCGGCGTTGGGCAGAGCACCTTTGCACCATGTTCTCGAAGGTGCGACGCTAGTGAAGGAGAGGCGCGGTGCTGCCTTTCTTCCAGCACCTCCCTTGCTGGAAGGCATGGCACTGGTGGAGGAGAGGCGCGGCGCTCACTGATGCTGCCCTTCACACAGTAGTGGGCATAACTTTGCTTTGTTGATTAGAGGTGTGCACACACAACCAAATGGATGCACACATATATGTGCACTCCTTTAACATGTTGTATTTTAATCTTCCAACCTTGGTTTAGACTTTAACTATCTTTGAACCATGTTTAGACATGTTTAAACCTTAGACAAATACCAACAATCTCTACCTTTGTCTAAGTGTTTAAACCCAAACCATTGTGCAGAGAGCTTCAGGATCCAAACTCATATTGAGTCATCAATTAACCAACTCCAATCCTAAGAAGTCCAAGGCAATGATTGGACCTTCTTAGAGGTAGAACCTTGGTGCCTAAATCTGTAGGACTTTCCTCCGTGGTCTTCTTGTCAACATGACTACATCCTTTCGTACCATTTTCCAGAATGTAATGATACTGAACATCCATATGCTTCATCCCCTCATGGAACACTGGATTCCTCTATAAGTGCCATGCACTTTGGCTATCCAAATACATGACCACCTACTCTTTTAGGACCTCCCACTCGTCCAATAACCCTTTGCACCCTATAGCCTCCTTTATGGCTTCCGTAGCCGCTATGCATTCTGCCCCGGTTGTTATGAGTGCTACCACCAGCTGCCACTGAGCCTTCAAATACCTCAGCAACCACTTCATCCCAAACCAATGCTTCTTTTTGGGATTACTCACAAATCTGCTAAGAGCACCCATTACCCAAGAAACTCTTAACCAGTTTCTCTCATTTTCTTGGATTCTACACATCCCAAGGAGTTGCTACATTAGCATCTGCAAACCTATATCTTAACGGTGGTCTAACCACCCTCCTTCCCCAGTCTCTTGTGAGTTGGTAGTCATTATTACTTACTGCATCAAACTCTTTTTTTTTAGCCTCTTCTTGAGTTTCTTGAGCTTGGCCTTCATTCAAGAGCTTTACCTGGTCCGAACCCTCTTGCCTCATTTGCTCTACCTGAACCAAGTTCTCCTTGATGTGATGCTCCATAACTTCCGGACTGGTTTGCTCACTAGCCCTTGTAGGGTTAGTTTTCTCCATGTAGGGCAATAATAATTCATTAAAAATAACACCCCTACTTATAATCAGTTTCATGCCTTTCTTTTCTAAGGACCACAACCTATATCCCTTAACCCCATCACTATATCCTAGAAATACACATTTTCTAGATCTTGGGCTAAGTTTATCCTCTTTTTGATGTGCATATGCTGCACACCCAAAAGTCCTAAGGTTGTTTAATTCAGGGGGTTTCCCACTCCACATCTCCATGGGAGTCTTGAGCTCTAAAGCTCTAGAGGGTGATCTATTTACCAAGTATGCAGCTATAGCCACAGCTTTTCCCCAAAAATATTTTGGTAAATCGGATCCTATTAGCACGCACCTAACCTTTTCCATAAGGGTCTTATTCATCCACTCAGCAACTCCACTTTGCTGAGGGGTTTCCACAACCGTCCTCTGTCTTAGAATCCCATTTAACTTACAGAATTGATCAAGTTCTTGGTTAAAAATTTCTAAGCCATTATCAGTTCTTATCCCCTTAACTACCCTGCCCATTTGAGTCTCTACCAGCCCTTTCCAAACTACTAATTTATTCAAAGCATTTGATTTATTTTTAACCAAATAAACCCAAACCTTTCTTGAATAATCATTAATTAAAGACAAAAAGTAAATGTTACCTCCCTGTGTTGGTGTCCTTGTCGGTCCCCAATGGTCCGCATGAATGTAGTCAAGAATCCCCTTAGACTTGTGCACTCCGGTGTTGAAGCTAACCCGGTGTTGCTTCCTAAGAATGCAACTCTCACAGAAATCCAGTTTCTCTACTTTGTCACCACCAAGTAGACCATCATTGCTAAGAACTTGCCAGCCTTTTTCTCTCATGTGTCCCAAGTGAGTGTGCCAAAGGGCTGCCTTATCCATCTCAGCCATCAAGCTTACTGCTTAATCATTGATTTTTGTTTCTCTGATTATCTCATAGAGTCCATCATTTCTTACTGCCTTGATTACTACCAAAGATCCCTTGGCCACCTTGATCTTTCCTCCCTCTATCTTGTATGTGTATCCCATAGAACCAGCTGCCCCAATGAGATCAAATTCCTCCTTAAATCAGGAAGATACCTCAAATTTCGCAGTAGCCTTATGACTCCATCAAACATCCTCAACACAGAAATTTTAAGTCATCTTTGCGAACAAGATCCCTGATTTATGCACTACCCACAAATGCTTTCTTCTAAACCTCAAGAACACAGATCGAAGATGGATCTTAACACCGTTCTTGAATCACCCTCAAGAACACGATCTGATCTTGATCTTTACTCTGTTCTTGAATCACCCAAGAAGTTGATCTTTGATTATGGGAGTCTTGGCTCTGTCACCTTCTTGTTCTTGCTCCAATACCCTCTATCCAAGCTTTGATACCACTGCTGGAAATTACCTTGACAAGATGCCCATGTGGTGATCTTCCAAATATCTAAGTCTAGAATGACTTATAGAAAAAAATATAGCAATCGAAAGCAAGAAAGAAAAGAAGATGAGCGATTTTTTATCGAGGTTCAGCAATGTGCCTACGTCCTCGTGAGTTGCTCCGAACAGGGGCCGGTGCTAGGCAAAGCTGAAGCACACTTAGACAACTTGCTTAAACCTCCTCTTAGGTGCGTGAATGCAAGGTTGCATAACACCACTTAGTATTGATGGAGGGCCATAGTTAAGTGGTCATCAAGATCTAAGAGTGAGGATTGACTCTCAAGAATGGACAAGAATTTGGTGCTGAACAGGGGTCGGTGCGGCGCTGGGCAGAGCACCTTTGCACCATGTTCTGGAAGGCATGGTGCTGGTGGAGGAGAGGTGCGACACTGCCTTGCTTCCAGCTCCTCCCTTACTGGAAGGCGCGATGTTGGTGGAGGAGAGGCGCAACGCTCACTGATGCTGCCCTTCACACAGCAGTGCGCACAACTTTGCTTTGTTGAATAGGGGTGTGCACACACACCCAAATGGATGCACACACATATGTGCACTCCTTTAACATGCTGTATTTTAATCTTCCAACCTCGTTTTAGACTTTAACCATCTTTGAACTATGTGTAGACATGTTTAAAACTTAGAAAAATACCAACATGGAGATAGGTCCAAGGAAAATGATTTGGATTAAACTCATCGGAGTTGTGGACATAGGTTTGAGGAGAATGAATTGGCTGAAACTCCTTGGAGTTGTGGAGACAGGTCCAAAAAGAATGGTTTGGATCAAAATCCTCGAAGTTGTGAAGACAAGTTCAAGGAGAAGGACTTAGACCAATTTTCTTGGAGTTATAGAGATAGGTCCGAAAAGAATTACTTTAATCAAACTCCTTGGAGTTGTGGACACAGGTCCGAGGAGAATGACTTGATCAAACTCCTCAGAATCTTAGAGATAGGTCTGAGAAGAATGACTTAGATCAAAACTCCTCGGAGTTGTGGAGACAAGTTCGAGGAGAATGACTTATATCAAACTTAAAAAAATCTTGGAGATAGGTTCAAGGAGATTAGCTTTGAAAAAAACTCCTCGGAGTTGTGGAGACAGTTCCGAGGAGAATGACTTGGATCAAAATCCTTGGAGTTGTAGAGACAAGTTCAAGGAGAATGAGTTAGATGAAACTCCTTAAAGTTGTGAAGACTGGTATAAGGAGAATGACTTTGATCAAACTCCTCAGAGTTATGTAGAACGGTCTAAGGAGAATGACTTTGATCAAACTTCTCTGAGTGATAGAGACAGGTCCAAATAGAATGACTTAGATCTAACTCTTCAAAATTGTGGAAGCAAGTCCGAGGAGAATGACTTTGATCAAACTCCTCGGAGTTGTGGAGATAGGTCCAAGGAGAATGACTTTGAATAAACTCCTCGTAGTTATGGAGATAGGTCATTGAGTTCGAGAGGAGTAGACTTGGATGTTGAAATAAATATATTTTCATAGAAACAAGTGTTTAGCCCATTTGGTGGCTCTTGGAGTTGATATTTAAGGTCTATTGGCTAGGTGAAGGCTCATGATTTTTAGGCCCATTCGTTGGGTTAGGTTTTCTAATCTTTGGGCCCATTAGTTGGGTCTTAGCTTGTCTTATAACTTCTAGAATGCCTCTAAAGTTAATAAGGACGTACCCAACCACTTTTACTCTTCAGTGATATGAATCGACTCCTTTTTATTTAAGTTATATAACTGTTCAAATTAACTCTTCCTCATTTGAATAAATTATGGCTATGAGTAATTTTTTTATAAGGGAGTGGAGGCCTTGCTTAGTTCTCACTTCACTCATTTGTAAATAAGAGAATCTTTGAGAGCCTTCGAATTTTAAGAGTTGCAAACAACTCAAAGTTTTCTTAAGAGTATCGTTTTTCAGAGTTTTAAGCGAGTTCTTCTTCTTTCAGTGTCTTCCAATAGTGATAGTTTTCGTATTTCCATAGAGGTCGAGGTAAGTAGTGGCTCAACTAGGTCTCATACTTTAGTGTTGTAAGAGGGAGGGGATACTTTCTCATTCTCGAAGGGTAATCATGCCATAGCTGAGTTCCAAGAGGAAATGGCTGAGGAAGAAAGCAAAAATCTAGTCTTTGCTGCTAACTCTGAACCAAATAAATTAGACGAGAAGGACCTCCATGTCCTTAAACTCCAGTATAGGATTCTTGATGAATATAAACTTAACAATGCTGTGATAGGGAAGCGAGCTTATGATAGCCTCAGAAGGGAGTCAACATTTGAGCTTTGTGTGTATAGCCATTCCTTAAAGGTTAGCTTTAGGTTTCCTTTACACCACTTCTTTTACTTCATATTGAACCACTACAGTATAGCCTTGTGCCAACTAGTACTAAACTCTGTGCATCAGTTGATGGCCTTTATCTATGTCTGCACGAAGATGCACAAGTTGATGAATATCAACATTTTTAAAGCCGTCTTCCAAGTCAGCAAACACTTGGAGTATGTCTGGGTAGTGATCAGCTTAAGGGCAAAGAACAAACTATTGGAAAAGAATCCTACTTCCATAAAAGAGTGGAAGAAAAAAAATTTCTGCGTTCAAAGTGATAGGAGCTGTAGAGTTCCACTGATATGGGACTT